>JAXDDX010000194.1:365000-728409 GCA_034670405.1 Hoplostethus atlanticus
ACACACACACACACACATGTACTGGAAGGAAGGGTCAGAGATGATGTCAGAGATGATGTCACTGGGGGGGAAACGCCTCCAGTCAAACCTGTGGCACTGAGATCAGAACCAACCACAGCATGGTGGTCATGCTGGTCATCAATCTACCTCTGATCCAGACTCAATCAGCTACATCACCAACATTACAACCAATAGGATTGAGGTCAAGGGTCAGAGGTCACACTGAGGTCAATAGCACAATCAGAGGGGTACTATTCTTATATACCAGTAACCTGGCTACTGGTCATACTGGTTAAGGTCTTAACCGGGTTAATGAATGAACCAGTTAACAGGATTTTCCTCCTCCCTCTTTGACTGAGTAATAGTATCGTACTGCTAATACAGGGAAACACAGTCATCATAACAGTAATAATAATAGTAATACTAATAGTCAGTACTGCTGCTGACATCAGAATGTACCCATAATGCAGTGCGAGCCTGAAACCAACAGTGAAAGCAGTCAGATGAAGATTTCCATGCCACAGTAACCAGTTTAATATGGGACTAAACCAGGCACCTGAAACAGAGTATGTGCTTACCAGGTTATTCCAACCTTGTTATGATGGTTACACGGGTTAACCCAAGCCAGGTTACTGGCTACCAATGGAGATCAGATGTTAAGTCTCTCTAACTAATACTAATAACTAATATTGTGTTTTTTATATAGAGCTCTTACTCTAATACTGTAAATATTGTGTTGGTTTTTTATTGTAAATAGTGTGAACTTGTTGCCCTTTGCACATTTCTGTTGAGCACTGCCACTTTTTCATTTCACTGCACACCCCGTGTATGTATGTGACAAATAAACCTCTTGAATCTTGAATCTCTTGAATCTTGAACTCACACCTCTATGGGTTGGGTTGTGCTGCTAGCGTCTATCATTAGACTGGAGAGCAATGGTCAAGTTAGTTAATGAATCGTTAGACTAGACAGGTCACCAGACGGACAGACAGGTAACATGTCTCTCTCTCTCTGTCAGGTTGGATTCAGGAAGGGAGGAGTGGATGTTCTGGGCCGGAGAACCCAGCTGGAGGTTCTGCTGTCTGTCCTGCTGCTGGCCGCCCTGCTAGCCCTGCTGGCCTGTCTGCTGGTCCTGGGACTGGGCTACCACAGCGGTACACACATTTATTTTTCTTTGTTTTAATCTCTTCACTTATCACTATGCACTGTTACCATGGTTACCACTGCAGTACGCTACTCCTACTACTACTACTACTACTACTAGTGCATGGTACATCCTCTTTGCTACTGCACTCTGATGCCCCATGTGGCGGTTTGGTGTTATTGCCGTTGCCCTAGTGTATACAGAGGCGGGTGTAAGAACGGCCCTCTTTGTCTCCATTGTTGCCATGCTTCTTTTGCATGAAGATTGTCATTGTTTTGATTATAAATTGTTTAAATGGTTATTGAATTAATATTTTAATATTTATACGGGCAAATTTATTGTAATTTGTTTTCTTTTCCTTCCACTACTCTTACTACTACCACATCTGCTAGTACTGCTATTACAACTACTACTACTACTACTACTGTGCTATACTACTGCTATCTGTTCCCTATTCAAGCTATCCATTTCATAGAAAGTAGCTTTGTCCCATGGTGCATTGCAGATGGTGGGCGGGGCCTGTGCCTGTCGGAGGCCTGCATCACGGTGGCCAGTCAGATGGTGGAGGCGATGGACCGCAGTGCTGATCCCTGCCACGACTTCTACCAGTTTGCCTGCGGAGGCTGGATGAGGAAAAACCCCCTGCCTGACGGACGCTCCCGCTGGTCCACCTTCAACAGCATCTGGGAGCAGAACCAGGCCATGCTCAAACACCTGCTGGGTAGGGAGACAGTCAGACAGACAGGCAGACTGACTAGATGGATAAGGAGACTTTATCATACTAACATACTGACAGGAGTTCAGAGAATTCATGAGTAAAATAGAAGTGGGTAGCATTGCAGTGGGTGCAGGTTTCCGTGGACAACAGGGATAGGAAATGTCTCTGCGGAGGGCGGGCAGTTACTGTCTGTCGAATAGTAAGAGTAGAGTAGAGTAGAATAGTAATAGTAATAGTACCACTGTGACTTAGGAAGAACAATAGTACCCCTGTGATTTGGTTGCAGTACATCCTACTTGTAGGCATCCGTCCAGCTTGAAGCTATCAATAAAAAACAGACTTGTATCAGCCCAGAAGTGTTTGGGCCCTGTGAGCTGTCGCCATTGGTTGCCAAGGCTCTCGATGGTGAAACGAGAGTCTCCAAGTCCTAAAAGTGTTTCTGACTGAGTGTAGTGTCATGTGTGCCAACATGGCTGGGACTTGCTTGTTAATGTTTAAGACTTTGGCTCCAGGGAAGCATAAGGTAAGGCTGCCGGGTCTTTCCATATTCCATATTTCTATTGATTGAGCTCATCGCTCATCGAAGAAGGTCATCGATTAATCCACCAGTGTGGACAGAGATATGGAGACATGATAGTGAGATATGGTATTCTGCAGATTTATAAAAACATCTCAGGTTTATTTGGACCAAAGTTAACATCAAGAGATCAAATTAGTCTTTTTGTTATGACTAGGTTTTAGTTCAGGTCTGGACCACATCGATTGCTGTGGTAACAGCTGTGAGGGTTAACACCTACTTTTACAGACTACACGTTTTTTTATTTACTGCAGAGTGGGTTATCTTGTAAACATAGACAACCTTTGGTGTGTTTAAAGAGAACGGGACGTTTAACGGAAGCAGCGAGGCAGAGAGGAAGACTCAGGCCTACTACCTGTCCTGCCTCAACCAGCAGAGGATAGAGGAGCTAGGAGCTCAGCCTCTTATGGACCTCATCACCAAGGTAACCACTCATACACGTCATTACCATGTAAACCACTCATACACCTGGTGACTAACTTACCGGTCACTGTTACTGGTATTAGACTGGTGGAGTTTCCTAGTCTGGTTAGACCATGACGACTTCATGGAGGATCTGAAGGAGTTTTGCTGTTTTTACTGAGCTTTGACAAGACTCTGTCTGTCTGTTTACCTGTCTATCTCTGTCTACCTGCTTGTCTACTTACCTGTCTACCTACCCGTCTGTCTGTCTGTCTGCCTGCCTGCCTGCCTGCCTGCCTGCCTGCCTGCCTGTCTGTCTGCCTGTCTGTCTGTCTGTAGATTGGGGGGTGGAACCTGACCGGTCCCTGGGAGAAGGAGAACTTCATGGAGGTGCTGAAGGTGGTTTCTGGTCCATATCGTGCCCAGCCCTTCTTCACAGTGGGCGTCAGCGCCGACCCCAAGAACTCCAACAGCAACGTCATTCAGGTAGACTAGAACTAGACCTGAACAAGAGCTGATCCAGACCAAACCAGAAACAGACCTGCCCAGACCAGAATCAGAACCAGATTAGATCAGACCTGATCAAACAAAACCCAGAATCTGAACCAGACCAGAACCAGATCAGATCAGACCAGAACCTGATCCAGACCATAAACAGACCAGAACCAGACCAGGCTCTGAACCAGAACTAGACCTGGCTGTGGGGGATATCCAGCTGTTTTCCATCCAGAGCGACTGTAGAATTTTGTTCTGCTTATTCTCTGCAGAACCCAACAGGAATAGTTTGTTAACACGAGGTTTAGTTCTGGGTCCAGTGGAAGGCAGAAGGTCAGAGAATCAGAAAGTCAGCAGGTCAGAAGGGCAGAGGGTCAGAAGATCAGAGGGTCACAAGGTCAGCAGGTCAGAGGGTCAGCAAGTTAGAGGGTCAGAAGGTCTGTGGCTTTTCTTTGCTAACCTCTGGGTTGATTTCCTCCTCTAGGTCGACCAATCAGGGCTGTTCTTGCCGTCCCGGGACTATTACCTCAACAAGACGGCCAATGAGAAGGTGAGGATGTGTGGGACAGGAAGTTCCTCTCATCAGTCAGTGTTGTCATGACAACTGGGAGCTGTGAATGACTAAGAGTGGGTACAGATGCTGCGTCTTAAAACGCCTGTAAAACATGAGGCAGGTTGCACCTAGCGTTGCTCTGCAAACAAACCAGCTGGTCTCAGAGGGATGAACTGGTCTGGTATCAGTTAGTAGAGTCATGGATTGCATCAACGCTTGCTTTTGCTTTGCTTTTTGACCTCACCATGAGTGAATATCATCAGCTGATACAGGAGCTGCTTCATATAAAGCACCATTCAACTCCTGTTTCTGGCTCAGGGAGCAATCTGTGGTAGTGGTTTGTTGTTCACTGGTCAGTTCCCAGTGGCCACCAGTAGAAGACTGGTGTTACTGGTTATTGCTGCTGTTTCCAGGTGCTGGCAGCCTACCTGGACTACATGGTGGAACTGGGTCTGCTGCTGGGCGGTGAGAGGAGCTCCACACTGCAGCAGATGCAGCAGATCCTGGAGTTTGAAACAGCGCTGGCCACCATCACCGTACCGCAGGACCAACGCCGCGATGAGGAGAAGATCTACCACAAGATCACCATAGCAGAACTGCAGGTATGTTTGTGTGTGGAGATGAAGGTGTGTGTTTAAGTTTACTTGAGTACATCCACTGTAAGGCCGAATCCCAATTCACCCCTTAGCCCTTCCCCTCCGTTTTGTGCGTTCATGTGTAGGGGTAGGGTGTCCCAATTCTCTTGGGATCGAGGGGTAGGGTGAAGTGCTAGGGCTACATGGCCCTCCAAACGGAGGTTTTTCAGGGGCACACTACAAACCGAGGGCTATGAGAAATCTCCGACAATCATCGGCAAGATGGGGCGAACGCTGCACAGGCAACAAAAGGAAACCACAAATGTAGTATTTTCTTCGTTAATAAAGATTTTTAAAATATTCTAACCGTGGTATTATCTTAGTTTAATGTTGTTTCAATGTATTATAGACCTTTTCTTTATAACATGCATAACAAAAAATCGCTAGTATGCCTGATGTCTCTACCTCGCTAGTTAACGTTACAACATTGTTTTTAGGCTGATTTGTGCATGACAGTCCCGCATTTTGACATATTTCCATGTTTCATTTCCCCCCTTTGATGGCATATGACGAAATATAACTAAAGTCCAGCAGCGAAGTTGCTGCACTTGTTCCGGCTCCTCTAATACCAGTGCAGACTGGCAGGGTAACGGTAGGAGCACGGCTTGCTAGCTACAGAGCACCGCTAACGCTATTCTGTCATGAAGTGGACTGGTAATGAAGCAGTGGTCTTTTTTATTTGATGACTTCTTTGATCGATTGGTAGCATGAAACATATAAGTTGTGAACGAATCGCGAGCGTCCATGCTTTTCTATCTCCATCAGATGAATGGCAAATGTCACTGTGATAATACCATTATTGCCATAGTAATCTCTGATAACAAACTTGTCGCATCTGTTCACGTAAACGTCATCAATGACGTATCAGGGTCTTGAAGGGTTGTCCCATTTCATAGGGAGAGATTTCAACCACTACCCCTTGTGACTCTGTTCTGAGGGCCAAGCCGAAGGGCCAAGCCGAAGCCGTAGGGGTGAAAATGAGAATTGGGATTCGGCCTAAGTGTGTGTGTGTGTGTGTGTGTGTTGTGTGTGTGTGTGCTTGCCATAACCACATAAACAAATAAGGAAATGTTTATTATATATAATAATTAATAATGGAGTTTTATACTTTTCAGCATGCGACATTAAACAGCGGAAACTTTCCTCTGTTGTTCTGCTGGTTAGAGACCCAGGTTCAAACCCCCACCCTTCTGCTACTACTACTGTAGTGGCTTTAAAAACACTTTTAGCCACTGCCCTAGCAGTGAAGTTCAGCTTCAACGCACCACTGTGCACAACAAACGCACCTGTTTCCTTTGCTTGCTATTGCCGTAGATGTCGATTCTAGGGATGAGTTCGAATTTTCGAATTTTCGAATAGTCGTGCCAGTCTCCACATTCACAGAGTCAAAAAAAACAACTATTATTAGTATTATTTATTTATTTTTAATGAATGGTTTAGTTACAACCTAAATATAGGCTAATACTCCTGTACTAATACTACTTCGGCGGCAGGACTTATCCTTACGCCCGGGTCACACTGGACGCGGAAGGAAAAGGAAGCGCCGCGATCAGCGCCGATCAAGCGAACAGGAGTTTGGTTGTTCACACGCGCCGTTCGGCGCCGATCTGCGCTGGTTTTCTCAATGTAGGGGTTTGGTGTTTCTCTCTCTCTGTCTCTCTCTCCCTCCATCTCTCTCTGTCTGATTGTGTGTGTGTGCCTGCTCGTCGCTCTCTCTCTCTCTCTCTCTCTCTCTCTCAATTCAAAGGGCATGGGAAACATACGTTTATATTGCCAAAGCAAGTGTGAAATAAAAACAAAAAATGTACATACAATCTCTCTGTGTCTGCTTGTCTGTGTCTCTCTCGCTCTCTGTTTGGACACATAGACGGTAAACGTTTAGACACAACTGAGAAATATGTATATATATTGACTGGATATCCAACGCTATCATCAATCACAGTGTTTTATTTTGAAATTTGTTATATTTTGAAAATTGATCGGATGCTCTATGCCGTTCCTGTGTCTGACTTCCTGCCCAGCTTGGCACGATCACTCACGAATCGAGAAAAATTAGACCAGACGCCGAAACGATCGCTTGAAGTGCCTATTTATGTGCAATACCCTTTGATTTTAATGATCCATTCTATTGAAAAGAATAACTGAATTTCTTTTTTTTTCCTTTTTTTTTGGGGGGGTCGAATATTCGAAATTCGGTCTTAAGAACAGTAGACTATTCGAAAATGATTTTGGTCAGTCATGCACATCCCTAGTCGATTCCCAGGTGGCTCTGGAGGGTTGATGAACAACAAAGTTGCAAAGTAGAAGTATGCTGTGTATGTGTATGTGTGGGTGTCAAAAAGGGGTGCATCAAAAGGGCGATCAAAGAATGTTTCCGTATCTAACAAACAAAAGGGTTCAGTAGCAATATGTGTGTGGTTGAAAAACACGCTCACTAGGACGCCGTTTTTCAAACTAAAAAACACTTCCTCATATGGCGTCTTGCATCCGCTTACGTAAGGTGGAGCTAAGGGGCAAGGGCCAATCAAACTAAGTCCTACTCAAAACTCAAACTCAAAAAGGGGGTTGGCTTCATAAGGTTTGATAAATCATAAAACCCCTACCACTACTGCGTCTACTACAGTTACTATTACTACTACTACTACTGCTAATACTACTTCCATTACTACCATGACTACTAGTAGTTATCACCTAGCAACCACCTAAAACCACTTAGCAACCAGTAGTGATCACATAGCAACCAGTAGTAATCACATAGCAACCACTTAGTAACCACTAGGAACACCCTAGCAACCACATAGAATCATCTTTGCAACCAGTAGTAATCACCTAGTAACCAATTGTAACACCCTAGCAACCACCTAGTAACCAATTGTAACACCCTAGCAACCGCCTAGCAACCACCTAGCCACACTGTACCACCCAATGTTAATCACCTAATAACCACCTCGTAACACCCTAACAACCACTGGTAAATACCCAGCAACCACACTAGTAACATCACTAATCACCTAGCAACTGCTTTGTATCACTTTGGCAATAGTCATAATCAATAGTTAGCACATGACAACCTCCTATTAACACCATAGCAACCACTGGTAATCACCTACTCACCTCAGGGCAGACTCAGCTTTGATGAGAATTGTCTTTTGTTTGACAGCATAATTTGATAATGACAATTTATTTTTAAAATAAGATAAGATGGCTTTTTATTGTCCCCGTGGGGAAACTGCAGCACAGAAGATAACTAAAAATAACTAAAAAACAACAGAAGTAGAGAGAGAGCTGCTGCGTGGCTGCCTGCCTCTGCTGGCGTCGGAATAAATAAAATGTAAATAAAATGTACCAATGACTAAATTTCAACAAGAAACACATCAAATGTTCTGATGCTGGGATAAACATTGTATTCTAACTTTATTTTGCATGCAATATGGGTTTTTAAACCATAAATTTGTATATTATTATTATTATATTATATCTATCTATATATATATATATATATATGCATCAAGAGATTTGCTCTTTTTTAACAGTTCTCAACAGTCTATCCAGGTTAACGTTTCAACCTAGACACATCAATGCTGTTTCACAATCCTAGAAATGTCATTTTAACACATTTTGAGTTCTGAACATTCTACTCATCTTTGTTGAGCCACTATTACTAGAGACATAAGAATTGTTTTAAACCATTTTGTATTATGTTGATTTCACTTCAAACTGAAAAACTTTGAAATACTTAACTTACAAAATGATCTTTCAAACGAATTAAGCAAGCACACACATGTTCTAGTTACATTATTTTATATGTTTATTTTTGCATTATCATCTTCATCCTGGGTTGCTAGTGCCTCTGGGGTTGCCATGGTGACTGTTGCCAGGAGCTGTTGCTAGGCACCTCTATGTGAGAGAGAGAGAGAGAGAGAGAGAGAGAGAGAGAGAGAGAGAGAGAGAGAGAGAGAGAGAGAGAGAGAGAGAGAGAGAGAGAGAGAGAGAGAGAGAGAGAGAGAGAGAGAGAGAGAGACCAGTCAGAGCAGGAAGTGATTCTTCTTGAATATTGGTTTAGACCACACACTGAATATTGGACCAGGCGAAAATGGACTTGTGCACAGAACACATCACATTATAATGATATGTCCAAGATTTTTCTGCTTAATATTTTGGACAGCAGTAGTCTGTCTCCATGGTAACAGCTATTGCAGTGTGTCTCCACGGTAACAGCTGCAGCAGTGCTGAGTGTAAACATGAAGAACATGCTTGTGTTAACGTTTTATCATTAAGATAAATGAGACACGCAACTTCAGTCATGAAGCTCTTGCTGACGTGTTCACATACACTCACATCACACTACACAGATGATGCAGGATATTTAACCGTGTTGTCCTCACCCAGTCTGCTTCTGCTCACCCACCACCACCCTAGCTACCACCTGCCTCGATGTACCGGGCCGTCCTGTAGGCCTACTACTCGATGTTATTCTCATTCAATGAACCGTTAACAACGAATACGTTAGTTCTCCTGACTGAAATGAACTTGTCTATTATGATAGTGATACTAGTTTACTAGTTTACTACTAGTTTATACACTCTTTAGTTAAAGGGCTCTGAGGAGTCTTTAATGGTTCTGCAGATTGCAACCATAGTGGAACCCCAGAAGGAAAGAAAGAACCCTTTAGGGTTATATCTCCTGGTGAGGAACCCTAAGATACCTATTTGCTCCTTTTGGATCTTAGATGAACACCTTGTCAGAAAACTCTCATCTCATATTATAAAGAATTACTTTTTCTACTGTTTCACTCCTTATATTGTCATCTGAGGAAAGGTCACCTCAGACATTAGCTGCTTAGTAGCTCCTCTATCAGGCCATGTGAGCTGGTGTTTAACTCTGTATCATATCATCTATATAGACAGTAACTATACATGTCATCTATAGACAGTAACTATACATGTCATCTATATAGTCAGTAACTATACATCATCTATATAGACAGTAACTATACATGTCATCTATATAGACAGTAACTATACATCATCTATATAGTCAGTAACTATACATGTCATCTATATAGACAGTAACTATACATGTCATCTAGCCACCAGGATGCCCGACCTTTTGATGCTGTGAGGTTTTGAACCAGACAGTAGGGATTAGTTTTTGATCTCGGCATCTCCCCCCTGGGTGGTGCAGTCTGCTCCCACACTGAGGATTACTGCACTGGAGGGGGCTGCCAACACTGGAACACAGACAGGCAGGCAGACAGTGCTGGGCCTGTAATTTCCTTGATGCGGTGAACACGAACTGAATTGGGAGAAATTAATTTTCCATTACAGTGCAAACAGAAACTTGTCTGGGAATAATGAGGCTTGAGTGTGTTGACGTGCACCTACATGTCCCATCAGTGTGCACTCGGATGATTTGTCATCAGACAATTAACTGTTCTGCGGATACACACTTTTACACATTTTTACAAATGTATTTTAATATTTTTACACACTCCATTTGCGTTGCTTAACCAAGTTCACAATCCTTAAACTCATTTGTGATGGCCAATTCTGCATTTTTCAATTGAAATTGTGTGTATTCTTCTGGTAATTCTTATTTTGCCTCACATGATTGTGATTCTAATCATTCTTCTTCTTCTTATTGTTGTTATTGTTGTTGTTATCAATATTCTTCTTATTGTTGTTTTATTATTGTTGTTGCAGCTGTTGGCTCCAGCGGTGGACTGGTTGGACTACCTGTCGTCCTCTCTGTCTCCTCTGGAGCTGAACGACAGTGAACCTGTCGTCCTCTACGCCAGAGAGTATCTACAGCAGGTCTCTGACCTCATCAACAAGACAGACCGCAGGTTAGCACGCACGCACACACACACGCACACACACACACATTCTCCCTCAATCTCTCTCTTTCTCTCCAGTCTGACTGTCTCTCTGTCCCCAGTCTAACTGACTGTCTGTCTCTCTCCAGTCTGTCTCTCTGTCTCCAGTCTAACTGTCTGTCTGTCTCTCTCCAGTCTGTCCCTCTCTCTCCAGTCTGTCTCTCTGTCTCCAGTCTAACTGACTGTCTGTCTCTCTCCAGTCTGTCCCTCTGTCTCCAGTCTAACTGTCTGTCTGTCTCTCTCCAGTCTGTCGAATAACTACATGATGTGGACATTGGTCCAGAAGGGCGTGGCCAGTCTAGATCAACGCTTCGAGAACGCCCAGGACAAACTACTGGAGAGTCTGTATGGGACCAAGAAGGTACTACTATTACTACTATTACTTCTATTATTACAACTACTAGAACTATTACTACTAGTACTGCTACTATTACTACTAGTATTGCTACTGATACTACTACTACTAGTACTACTGCTACTAATACTACTACTGCTACTACTACTACTATTACTACTAGTACTGCTACTATTACCGCTACTACTACTACTACATTACATTACATTACAGTCATTTAGCAGACGCTTTTATCCAAAGCGACTTACAATAAGTGCATTCAACATAGGTAGGCAAGAGAACTACTAGTCACCAGAAATCGTAAGAGCATTTCCTTCCTAAACAAGCAACTAGGAGCATAACTAGTGCTAAGGTGAAAGTGCAATAAGTTAGCTACCTACTTTTTCTTAAACAAATGAGACAAATAAGAAAATCAAATAAACAAGAGCTAAGAAAAACAAGTGTATCAAATAAGCAAGAGCTCAGACAAATAATTGATGACAAATAGGCAAGGCTAAGAGGAAGGGTCAGGGTAGTGTTTCTTGAAGAGGAAGGGTCAGGGTAGTGTTTCTAGAAGAGGAAGGGTCAGGGTAGTGTTTCTTAAAGAGGTGGGTTTTCAGCCTGCGGTGAAAGATGGGCAGCGACTCAGCTGTCCTGACATCAGTGGGAAGTTCATTCCACCACTGTGGGGCCAGAACAGAGAAAAGCTGTGACCGGGTAGATCGGCCCCCAGGGGCCTCTGAGCGACGGGGCAACCAGTCGCCTCGAGGCAGCAGAGCGAAGTGGTCAGTGGGGGTGTAAGGCTTGACCATAGCATGGAGGTAAGAAGGAGCTGTTCCTTTCACTGCCCTATAGGCTAGCACCAGGGTCTTGAACTGGATGAGCCACTACAGGGAGCCAGTGTAGAGAACGGAGAAGGGTAGTTGTATGGGAGAACTTGGGGCGGTTGAACACCAGATGAGCTGCAGCTTTCTGAACAAGCTCCAGAGGTCTGATGGCAGACGCCGGGGCACCAGCAAGGAGGGAGTTGCAGTAGTCCAGGTGGGAGATGACAAGAGCCTGGATGAGCACCTGCGCTGCCTTGTCAGTGAGGAAGGGGCGAATCCTCCTGATGTTGTAGAGGAGGAATCTGCAGGATCACGTGTCACTGATGTGATGTTTGCCGAGAACGACAGTTGGTCGTCCACGGTCACACCCAGATTCCTCGCAGTCCGAGTTGACGTCACCACAGCATTATCAATGGTGATGGCCAGGTCTAGGTGCGGACAGCCCTTCCACAGGAGGAACACCAGCTCAGTCTTGTCCAGGTTGAGCTTCAGGTGGTGCATCGACATCCACTCCGAGATGTCTGCCAGGTACGCAGCAATGTGTGCCTCCACTTGTGTGTCAGAGGGGGGAAATGACAGGATCAGCTGGGTGTCATCTGCATAGCAGTGGTAGGAAAAGTCGTGGGAGTGGATAACAGAACCAAGAGATGTTGTGTAGAGGGAAAAAAGAAGAGGACCCAGAACCGAGCCTTGCGGAACCCCAGTAGTGAGCCTGCGTGGTTCTGACACAGATCCTCTCAGCATCACCTGGTAGGAGCGACCCGTCAGGAAGGATGCAAACAGGGAGAGTGCAGAGCCTGAGACACCCATCCCCTCAAGGGTGGAGAGGAGGATCTGGTGGTTCACCGTGTCAAACGCTGCAGACAGGTCCAGGAGTATCAGGACAGGAGAGAGAGTTCACTCTAGCGGCATGGAGCGACTCTGTCACAGCAAGGAGGGCAGTCTCGGTCGAGTGACCCAGACTGATGGGAATCCAAGAGGTTGTTCTGGTGGAGGTACAAGGACAGTTGATTGAAGACAGCATGTTCAAGGGTTTTAGATAGGAAGGGTAGAAGGGAAACCGGTCTGTAGTTCTTGACCTCAGAGGGGTCAAGTGTTGATTTCTTCTACTACTAGTACTACTACTATAACGACTAGTGACGCGATGGACTGACCAATCAGAGGCTGACCTACAGGTCACCCTGGAAACACAGACAGCTCGGGACGTGTTCCTGCGCAGCTCTGATGACATCAACGTGTTTACGGAAGCGGTCGTGGGATTTATTTGGGAATTAGCTGACAACATAGTCCCGAAAATTACGATCAGGACATTTCCCAATCAGAAGCCGTGGGTGGATAAAACTATTCGCGACGTTCTGAAGTCCCGCACTGCTACCTATAACATGGGGCTTGAAACCGGGAACATGGACGAATATAAAGCTGCCTCATATAACGTCCGTAGAGCAGTAAAGGAGGCAAAACAACGCTATGGGGAGAAGCTGGAACTACAACTTCAGCAGCATAACACCAGAGGCTTGTGGCAGGGACTACGGAACATCACGGACTATAAAGCACCCACACCCATGGTGAATACTGACATCTCTCTGGCCGATGAACTGAATAACTTTTATGCGCGCTTCGAGGCTGATAGCCGACAAGCTAGCATATCTCTCGGCAGAGAGGAGGGGGCGTTCACTGTGACGGAGCACGACGTGAGGAGGTCATTCAAGAGTGTAAACACCAGGAAGGCAGCCGGACCAGACGGCATCACCGGACGCGTCCTAAAAGCCTGTGCTGACCAACTAGCGCCTGTGTTCACGGTAATATTCAACCTCTCCCTCTCACAGTCTATTATCCCCACCTGCTTTAAACAGTCAATTATAGTCCCTGTCCCTAAGAAGCCCAAGCCTAGCTGTTTAAATGACTATCGCCCCATATCCCTTACATCTGTGGTGATGAAGTGTTTTGAGAGGCTGATCAAAAGCTTCATCACATCCTCCCTGCCTGCTACCTTAGACCCCCTGCAATTCGCATACCGTCCTAATAGATCCATGGACAATGCCATAGCCTACATACTTCATACAGCCCTAGCCCACCTTGGAGGGGGAATTATGTTAGAATGCTGTTCGTCGATTACAGTTCAGCGTTTAACACAATAATCCCCTCCAGACTGGCTACCAAGCTGAGAGACTTAGGTCTACACCCCTCCCTGTGCAACTGGGTCTTTAACTTCCTGACCAGCAGACCACAGGTAGTATGTGTGGGCCACCATGTCTCATCCCTCCTCACCCTCAACACCAGAGCCCCTCAAGGCTGCGTGCTGAGCCCTCTGCTGTACTCACGATACACCTACGACTGCACGGCCACTTCAGACTCTAACATCATTGTCAAGTTTGCTGATGACACAGCCGTGGTGGGACTGGTCTCCAATAACGACGAGATGGCCTACCTGATGGAGATCAACCACCTTGAGACCTGGTGCCAGGAGAACAATCTCCTGCTGAACGTCAGCAAAACCAAGGAACTGATTGTGGACTTCAGAAGGACGCAGCAGAGGGATTACCATTGACTCAGCATCAGCGGGGCTCAGGTGGAGAGGGTGGACAGCTTCAAATATCTCGGGGTCCACATTACACAGGACTTAACATGGTCCTGCCACATCAACTCCCTGGTGAAGAAGGCCCGACAGCGTCTCTACCATCTCAGACGTCTGCGGGACTTCAAGCTCCCCCTCAGGGTGCTCAGGAACTTCTACACCTGTACCATAGAGAGCATCCTGTCGGGGAGCATCACCACCTGGATGGGCAGCAGCACCAAGAAGGACTACCTGGCCCTACCTGCAGGACATCTACACCAAGCGGTGCAGGTCCAAGGCCAACAAGATCCTCAAAGAGCCCAGCCACCCCAGCAACAGACTCTTCTCTCTGTTACCCTCAGGAAGGCGGTATCGATGCCTGAGGGCAAGTACAGAGAGGATGAGGAAGAGCTTCTTCCCTCAGGCCATCCGCCTGCTGAACGAGGACTGTGCCTAGCCCCCCCCATTCCACACTCACACACACCCCCCACACACACATGCACATTGCACTTACCTATTGCACTATGTGTACAGTCAATTTTTGTGTACTACTAATCTTAATCTTAATTTTATCATTTTATCATTATTAAATTGCTTGTTTTATGTTTTTTAGCCGGAATAGGTACTCTAAGCATTTCACTGCGCATTGTACTCTGTATATTGTGTATGTGACAAATAAAATTTGAATTTGAATTGAATTTGAACTATTATTATTACCAATTACTATTATTATTATTATAATTATTATTATTACCACTTTGAAACGTTCCAAAGTTTTTATTAAAAAGATTCCTCAACCTTCCCAGAGCCACAAACCATCTGTGATGGCATCAGGATGTTGTGTGGAGCTGGGAATGGTAGATTGAGTTTTTATCCCTAAATTAGTTTATTTCTACCCAAGAACCCAACTAAATGGTAAAATAAATGGTAAATGGCTGCATTTATATAGCGCTTTTATCCAAAGTGCTTTACAGCATATGCCTCTCATTCACCCATTCACACACACACTCACACACCGATGGCAGTGAGCTACCGTGCAAGGTGCTGGCCTGACCATCAGGAGCAATTTGGGGTTCAGCGTCTTGCCCAAGGACACTTCGACATGCAGACTGGAGGAGCCGGGGATCGAACCTCCGATCCAAGCCACAGCCGCCCCGAATCAACTTTGTAAATATGTCACAGTCTAATGCCATTGACCATAAAACCCTAGAGCAGTGGTCCTCAAATCCGGGCCTCGGGGTCCAGAGTACTGCTGGTTTTCTATTCTGCCAGGTACTTTCCATTCTAGCTGTCTAATCAGGGATTGATTAAGACCTGGGATGCCAGGTGAATGCAATTAACTTCCTGGTAGGAGAAAAAACCAGCAGCACTCTGGACCCCGAGGCCCGGATTTGAGGAACTCTGCCCTAGAGGATACTGTAGCACATCCATGCATATGCTGCCTGGATGCCCTAAAAATGTCTTTAAAAATGTTTATAACTCCCTGGCAACCAAACTACTAATAGTTAATACCTCTCATCTATCAGGCAACTTTCCAAAGGCTCTAAAACTGCCGTCATTAAGCCTCTCCTAAAAACGAGCACCCTACATTTGTCTGTACTCAATATCTCCAGACCTATATCAAATCTGCCTTTCGTAGGTAAAGTCATTGAGAAGGTTGTCTACCAGCAACTCTGGTTGCTCTGACAACTTTCAATCAGGATTTTGCCTCCATCAAAGCACCGAAACTGCTCTTGTCAAGGTGTTCGCCGACATTCTTCTGAACATTGACTCAATGTTTGTGTTTTTCAATTTCAATTCTTGTGTTATTAGATGTTAGTGCTGCCTTTGACACTGTAGACCACACAATATTATTATTATTAGACAGGCTAGAAAACTGGGTTGGACTTTCTGGCAGTGTTCTTAATTGGTTCAGGTCCTACCTAAAAGACAGGAATTATTTTGTCTCAATTGGCAACTTTGTCTCTGAAAAAGTTAGTATGACATGCAGTGTGCCCCAAGGATCAATTCTCGGAGCCCTATTGTTCAATATTTACATTCTACTCTTGGGCCAAATTCTGCAAAACAATAATGTAACATACCATAACTATGCGGATGACACCCAAATCTACACAGCTCTTTCACTATGGTCCCATCAACTCACTGTGCCAATGCTTTGCTCAAATCAATGATTGGAAGAAGAAGATTTGCAAGAAAAATTTCTTCAGCTAAAACAAAACAAAACAGAGGTACTTATGTTTGGTGGCCATAATGAAAGGCTGAAAGTCAGAGCTCACCTTGATTCCTTATCTTTGCAGACTAAATGCCAGGGCAGAAATCCCAGTGTAATATTAGATGCTGATCTTAAATTCAGCAGGCATATCACCGCAATAACGAGGTCATCTAAAAACATTCATGCCCAAACAAGACCTAGAAAAGCTTATCCACTCTTTTATCTCCAGTAGACTGGACTATTGTCCAGTAACATTTAGATCAGGTGGCTAGTGAACGGTGCTGTCTGGTGGTCCGGTAACATTTAGATCAGGTGGCTAGTGAATGGTGCTGTCTGGTGGTCCAGTAACATTTAGATCAGGTGGCTAGTGACTAGTGAACGGTGCTGTCTGGTGGTCCAGTAACATTTAGATCAGGCGGCTAGTGAACGGTGCTGTCTGGTGGTCCAGTAACATTTAGATCAGGCAGCTAGTGAACGGTGCTGTCTGGTGGTCCAGTAACATTTAGATCAGGCGGCTAGTGAACGGTGCTGTCTGGTGGTCCAGTAACATTTAGATCAGGCGGCTAGTGAACAGTGCTGTCTGGTGGTCTGGTAACATTTAGATTATGTGGCCAGTGAGTGGTTCTGTTTGGTGGTCCAGTAGATTTATGACAGCATAGCCTGATGTCCTGATGTAGTCACCATTTGTGGGTTAGTGCATCGTTCTTTCTGAATTGGGCTTCTGTGTGAAGGCTCACCCTGGATTATGGCACAAATTATTGTAAAATGAAATCCTGCCATCTCACCCAGTCACCTTTGCCAGCTCTCCCAGTTCATTCTCTATGGAGCGTCTCCAGACTCAGTCCCCGGCGACGTCACTGCTTAGTCCTGCTAACTGGTTAATTGAATACAAACTGGTTCTAGTTCTGACTGGTTCTAACCAGTCTGATGGTCATGGCACCACCTGGTACTAATTGGTTGTAACTGGTTGTAATTAGTTCTAATGCCAGGTTTCATGTTATATTTTATTGACTGTAATAAAAGCTGCCATCTGGGTAAAATCGTTTACATCAGCCTCCCAGTGGTAGCAAATCCATAGATGTTGGAAGGCCAAGGTAATAAAAAACAAATTATTGGTTATATTCAGACTACTACAATCAACTAGTTATAAATAGCGAGCAATATCTGTTGCAGTTCGTCAGAGTCAAACACATGAACACTTCCACTCTAACTGCTTGTAGTTGGTCAAGTTGGTTCCAACTGGTTATAACTGCTCATAGGTCTAGCTGGTTCTAGCTGGTTCTAACTGGCTCTAACTGCTCATAGGTCTAGCTGGTTCCACTGGCTCTAACTGGTTCTAACTGCTCATAGGTCTAGCTGGTTCCAACTGGCTCTAACTGGTTCTAACAGCTCATAGGTCTAGTTGGTTCCAACTGGCTCTAACTGGTTCTAACTGCTCATAGGTCTAGCTGGTTCCAACTGGCTCTAACTGGTTCTAACTGCTTGTAAGTATAACTGGCACCAGTTATACAGCTGTTTGGCACTGGTTCTAACTGCTAGTGTTTCTAGCTGGTTGTTAGTGATTCAAACTGGTTGACTGGTTGTAACTGGTTTTGTTGGTTCCAGTCCTGCACCCCGCGCTGGCAGACCTGCATTGGGAACACTGATGACACGCTGGGCTTCGCTCTGGGAGCGCTCTTCGTTAAGGCCACCTTCGACAAACACAGCAAGGAGATAGTAAGTAACAAAACTAGTACTTTCACTACTAGTTTACTTTAGTTAACACAGCAAAGAGTTAGTAAGTAACCCAGGACATAATATTATTCTTATCTAGTTTAGTTTAGTTTGTTTTAGTTATATAGCAATGAGATAGTAAGTAAACCAGGAATATTAAAATTACCTATTCTCAAATTGAATCTAGTTCAGTTTAAAACTGAACTAGATTCAATTTGAGGATTAATATTCTGTGTGAAGGCTCAGATCAGGCGGTGATGAAAGAATAGTACTTAATAGCAAGTAGGTAACCCAGAACTAATATTATGACCTATACTTGAGACTAGTTTAGTTCAGTAAGCACAGCTAGGAGATGCTCAAACAGTTTAGTTAGCATGTTATTTACATAACACACCATTTTCCACCTCTCTATCTGTCTGTCTCTCTGTCTCTACCTTTCTCTGTCTGCCTGTCTGCTTCTCTACTTGTCTCTCTTTTAGGCTGAGGAGATGATTAATGAGATCCGCTCGGCATTTAAAGACGCTCTGGATCGACTGAGCTGGATGGACCAACAGACAAGACAGGCTGCTAAAGACAAGGTAGACAGACAGACAGAGAGACAGACAAACAGACAGACATGCTGCTAAAGACAAGGTAGACAGACAGACAGACAGGCTGCTAAAGACAAGGTAGACAGACAGACAGACTGACTGACAGACTGTTAAAGACAAGGTAGACAAACAGACAGACAAACAGACAGAGGCTGCTGAAGACAAGGTAGACAGACAGACAGACAGGCTGCTAAAGACAAGGTAGACAGACAGAAAGACAGGGTGCTAAAGATTAGGTAAACAGACAGGTAGACTGACAGACAGACAGGCAGACAGACAGACAGCCAAAGACAAGGTAGACAAACAGACAGACAAACAGACAGAGGCTGCTGAAGACAAGGTAGACAGACAGACAGACAGGCTGCTAAAGACAAGGTAGACAGACAGAAAGACAGGGTGCTAAAGATTAGGTAAACAGACAGGTAGACTGACAGACAGACAGGCAGACAGACAGACAGCCAAAGACAAGGTAAACAGACAGACAGCTGCTAAAGACAAGGTAGATATACAGAAATACAGATAGACAGACAGGTAGACAGACAGATATAATGAAAGCTGAGATGCTGATTGGTCTGCCTGTCTGTCTCTCCCTTGTTAGGCGGATGCTATCTACGATATGATTGGTTTCCCAGAATTCATCCTGGATCAGAAGGAGCTGGACGATGTCTATGACGGGGTGAGTGACATCTGTCAATCATCAGTCATCTATCTGCAGACAGACAGTAGATGGTCTATATGAGTGAGACAAGCAGTAGAGACTCTATGAGAGTGAGACAGGCAGTAAAGACGATGAAAGAGACAGTAGATGGTCTATGTGAGTGAGACAGTGGAGATTCTATGAGAGTGAGACAGGCAGTAGAGACTATGAGAGTGTGACAGGCAGTAGAGACTATGAAAGAGACAGTAGATGGTCTATGTGAGTGAGACAGTGGAGATTCTATGAGAGTGAGACAGGCAGTAGAGACTATGAGAGTGTGACAGGCAGTAGAGACTATGAAAGAGACAGTAGATGGTCTATGTGAGTGAGACTGGAGATTATATGAGAGTGAGACAGGCAGTAGAGACTATGAGAGTGTGACAGGCAGTAGAGACTATGAGAGTGAGACAGGCAGACTATGAGAGTGTGACAGGCAGTAGAGACTATGAGAGTGAGACAGGCAGTAGATGGTCTATGTGAGTGAGACAGCCAGCCTTCAGATTAAAATGAAATTGAAGCGATAAATAATAATCCAGTTTATCAAAACAATTGATTACGTATTAGCTTAATAATTTTCATATTATTATTATTATTATTATTATTAATAATAATAATAATAATAATAATAATAATAATAGTGATGGAATGTACTTTACTGTCTGTCTCTGTCACTTCATTCTATTCTATTCTACTCATGTAGTGTTGTGTAGTCCTGGTTTTAATTGGTCTGATTAGAATCACTTCAGTAGATTTCAGATGAAGGATAATTATATAATAATCTTTGGAATGAGATTAGAGCCTCAATTTATAATGCAGATTTCCATTTTTAATATATTATCAGAAACAAGACTCCTTTTGTTTTTACTTTGATTTTACTCATTTATATTAATTTACATTATACTGTATTATATCATATTATACAGTATTGTATTGTATAATTATTTCATATTATATTATATTGTATTGTACTATATTATATTATATTATATTCCAGTACGAGGTGTCAGATGACAGCTTCTTCCAGAACATGTTGAACTTCTACAACTTCTCAGCCAGAGTCATGGCAGACCAGCTCAGGAAGACTCCTAACAAAGACCAGTAAGACACACACACATATAGACACACACACACTTACACACTTACACACATGGGAAGAAGACAACTTTCTCAGTCATTGTACCTATAAAAGGTAGATTTGATATTGGTCTGTAGTTATTAATTACAGAAGCATCTAGGCTCCCCTTTTTTAGCAGAGGTTTAATGACTGATGACTAATGAAGGCCTCTGGGAAGGTTCCTGATAAGAGAGAACTGTTAACTATTAACTAGCAATATGTCTGTTGCCAGGCAGTCAAAAACATTTTTAAGAAAGCTTGTAGGCAGCAAACCAAGGCAGCAGGTGGACGGCCTAAGTTGACTCACAGTTTCCTTAAGAGATTTGTAGTCAACACCATTAAACTGTGTCATTCTTAGTATGGGTGATGGCCTAGTATTTTTGAGAGTTATGGAAGTATTAAAGGCTTTTCTGATGGTTTCAATTTTATCGTTGAAAAATAATGCAAAATCATTGCATTTCTGGTTGGAGAGGAGTTCAGGGGGAATTTGTCGGTGGGTTTGTCAGCCTGTTAACGGTTGCAAATAAGCATTTTGCATTATTGATGTTGTTATTAATGATATTGGAGAAAAAGGATTGTCTAGCATTTCTCAGTTCTGTGTTGTACACCTGAAGTTTCTCTTTGTAGATGTCATGATGAACATGAAGTTTTGTTTTTCGCCACTGACGCTCAGCCTCTCTGCTGAGGGAACATTTCTCCATGGTGAACTTTGTTTACCGGAAAGTGTTTTGACCTTAGCAGGCGCAATGGAATCGATAACACTCAAAATGTTACCGTTAAAGTTATCTACAATTTCATTAACAGAACTTGAAGTACAGATTCAACATCAACATCTAACAACGCCCCCCCCCCTCCGATCATTTGCCTGCTTTTACTCCACCCTTATATTTACTCTTTTTAACCTTTATTACTTTTTTGAACATTTTGCCCATTAAAATGTATTTTATTTGCTGTTTTATACTGTAAAGTGTCTTTGGGTATATAAATGTGAAATATTATTATTATTATTATGTATTATTATTGATAGTGATGTAGTTTCAACCCTCCCCCTCTCCTCTCCTCTCCTCTCCTCCCCTCTCCTCCTCTCCTCTCCTCTCCTCTCCTCCCCTCTCCTCCTCTCCTCTCCTCTCCTCTCCTCTCCTCCTCCAGATGGAGTATGACTCCTCCTACAGTTAATGCCTACTACATGCCCACTAAGAACGGCATCGTCTTCCCAGCCGGGATCCTGCAGGCGCCTTTCTACGCCCACGACCACCCCAAGTCTGTCTGTCTGTCTACCTGTCTGTCTGTTCATCTACCTGTCTGTCTACATGTCCCCCTGTCTGTCTGTCTGTCTACCCCTCTTTCTGTCTGTCTGTCTATCTACCTATCTATCTACCTTTTTAAAAGTAATATACTACTGTAGTTATTTCAAAAGTACCACTATTACTTTACGTATTCCTCCTTGGCAGTTACTATCAGTTACTCTACTCATTCTATTACTTGCCGTTCCACCTCCTCTCTTCTTCTAAAATCAGGATCAATCAGGTTCTTCTCTGTGATCGATCAGGAAACCAAACAACGTTGATGTTGTACTTTCACTGGAGAAAATCATAGTAGTGGGATTACTTCCCACCCAGAGACTTTTCTACCATTGCTCATCAAAGTAATTGGAATCAGTGTGATAGGATTACCACTACGTATGAGGAAAACGAATCAGGGGGGATTTTGATAACCCAGCTGCAATTTAAGTTACAGAGAAAATCAATAAAATGTGACGAGCGAGGAGTGACTGAGTGAGGAGTGACTGAGTGAGGAGTAACTCAGTGAGGAGTAACTCAGTGAGGAGTGACTGAGTGAGGAGTAACTCAGTGAGGAGTGACTGAGTGAGGAGTGACTGAGTGAGGAGTTACTGAGTGAGGAGTGACTGAGTGAGGAGTGACTGAGTGAGGAGTAACTCAGTGAGGAGTGACTGAGTGAGGAGTAACTCAGTGAGGAGTGACTGAGTGAGGAGTGACTGAGTGAGGAGTGACTGAGTGAGGAGTTACTGAGTGAGGAGTAACCTGTCTGTTCTAGTTTTTGGTTTGTAGACTCTAACACACACTCTGTGTGTGTGTGTGTGTGTGTGTTCGCGCGCGCGTGTGTGTGTGCGCAGGGCCCTGAACTTCGGAGGGATCGGGGTGGTGATGGGTCATGAGCTCACACACGCCTTCGACGACCAGGGTGAGTTCAGATTGGCACCCTGTACTCTTCCTGTCGAAGGAAAACTCATGTAGGGGAAACATAGTATACGGGGAATTACTGCCGACGTCATCCTAGGTCACATGACATTGTTGGTATCGATATTCAGTGTTCAGGTCAGAAAGGATTCATAGAACTGCAGTTACAACTTCCATCTGGCAAACGGTACAGAAGCATCCTCTTACGGACCAACAGGCTCTGCCCTGCTGTACTGGTACTGAGCATTTGACTGTTTTAATAAACTTGATTGATTGTTTGATTGACTCGTTCTCTCTCTCTCTGTCCCTCTGTCTGTCTGTCTGTCTCTCTCTGTCTCTCTCTCTGTCTGTCTGTCTGTCTCTCTGTCTGTCTCTCTGTCAGGACGGGAGTATGATAAAGAGGGCAACCTGAGGCCATGGTGGCAGAACTCATCAGTAGAGGCGTTTCGGCAGAGGACTGAGTGTATGGTAGAGCAGTACAGCCAGTACACCGTCAACGGAGAACATGTCAACGGCAAACAGACACTGGGAGAGAACATCGCCGACAATGGAGGCCTGAAGGCTGCCTATCATGTTAGTAACACACTGTAGCCAATTGTACCAAACTTGGCTGGGCCATACCATACCACACCATACCACACAATGCCATACCATACCATACCACACCACCATACCATACCACACCACCATACCATACCATACCATACCACACCACCATACCATACCATACCATACCATACCACACCACCATACCATACCATACCATACCATACCATACCATACCATACCACACCACCATACCATACCATACCACACCACCATACCATACCATACCATACCACACCACCATACCATACCATACCACACCACCATACCATACCATACCATACCACACCACCATACCATACCACACCACACCACACCACACCACCATACCATACCACACCACCATACCATACCAAACCGACAATGGAGGCCTGAAGGCTGCCTATCATGTTAGTAACACACTGTAGCCAATTGTACCAAACTTGGCTGGGCCATACCATACCACACCATACCACACAATGCCATACCATACCATACCACACCACCATACCATACCACACCACCATACCATACCACACCACCATACCATACCATACCATACCACACCACCATACCATACCATACCATACCACACCACCATACCATACCATACCATACCATACCATACCATACCATACCACACCACCATACCATACCACACCACACCACACCACACCACACCACCATACCATACCATACCATACCATACCACCACCATACCATACCATACCATACCATACCATACCATACCATACCATACCACACCACCATACCACACACCATACCATACCATACCATACCACACCACCATACCATACCATACCACACCACCATACCATACCCTACCACACCACCATACCATACCACACCACACCACACCACACCACCATACCATACCACACCACCATACCATACCATACCACACCACCATACCATACCACACCACCATACCATACCATACCACACCACACCATACCATACCATACCATACCATACCACCATACCATACCATACCACACCACCACCATACCATACCATACCATACCACACCATACCACACAATGCCTTACCATACCACACCACACCACACCACCATACCATACCATACCGTACCATACCACACCACCATACCACACCATACCACACCACCACCATACCATATCATACCATACCACACCACACCACCACCATACCATACCACACCACACCACACCACACCACCATACCACACCACACCACACCACCACATCATACTATACCACACCACACCATTACAAATCATACTACCACACTATACCAGTGACTAATACCACACTCTACCATAGTGAGTAATATCTCTACCTGCTGCAGGCCTACAGGTCTTGGGTTCAGAGGAACGGAGAGGAAAAGAGACTTCCTGCCGTCAACCTGACCAATGACCAGCTCTTCTTCGTGGGATTTGCCCAGGTGGGAGGGCCTTACTGACACTACAGACAGTATAGACACTAGTACTATTGATACTACAGACAGTATAGACACTAGTACTATTGACACTACAGACAGTATAGACACTAGTACTACTGACACTACAGTCAGTACAGACAGACACTATTGACGCTATAGACACTTACACTATAGACACTACTGACACTACTGACACTATAGACCCTATAGGCACTACTGAAATTACAGACACTATAGACACTACTGAAACTACAGACACTATATACACTACTGACACTATAGACACTACATACACTACTGACACTATAGACACTACTGAAACTACAGACAGTATAGACCCTATAGACACTACTGACACTATATACACTACTGAAACTACAGACACTATATACACTACTGACACTATAGACACTACTGAAACTACAGACACTACTGACACTACTGACACTATAGACACTACTGACACTATAAACCCTATAGACACTACTGAAACTACAGACACTATATACACTACTGACACTATAGACACTACTGACACTATAGACCCTATAGGCACTACTGAAACTACAGACACTACATACACTACTGACACTAGACACTACTGAAACTACAGACAGTATAGACCCTATAGACACTACTGAAACTACAGACACTATATACACTACTGACACTACAGACACTATATACACTACTGACACTATATACACTACTGACACTATAGACACTACTGAAACTACAGACACTATAGACACTACTGACACTATAGACACTACTGAAACTACAGACACTATATACACTACTGACACTATAGACACTACTGAAACTACAGACAGTATAGACCCTATAGACACTACTGAAACTATATACACTACTGACACTATATACACTACTGACACTATAGACACTACTGACACTACAGACACTATATACACTACTGACACTATAGACACTACTGAAACTACAGACACTATAGACACTACTGACACTATAGACACTACTGAAACTACAGACACTATATACACTACTGACACTATAGACACTACTGAAACTACAGACACTATATACACTACTGACACTATAGACAGTACAAACATTATAGACACTCCAGACACTACTGACACACTCTTGTGGTCTGTAGGTGTGGTGCTCAGTCCGGACACCAGAGAGTGCTCATGAGGGTCTGGTGACCGACCCTCACAGCCCCCCCCGCTACCGGGTCATCGGCACCCTGGCCAACTCACCGGACTTCAGCCGGCACTTCAGTTGCCCTGCAGGATCACCTATGAACACCGGGAGGCGCTGTGAGGTCTGGTAGAGACCAGGGGGACGGGGGGGGGGGTATTTAATTTCTATACAGCTAATATTAATATGTTAATTAAGGACGAGCCGACCTGGCACACTGTTGTCATGGAAACAAGAGGCCACAGTGGAAATGATCCTCATTAGACTAATGAGGACTTAACGGAGGACAGGACCAGGAGGAAGAGGAAGAAGATGAAAGAAGAGGAGGAGGAAGATGAAGGAGGATGATGAATGATTATGACTTCTGGTTTATTATTATGGGATGTTGTTTATTATCACTGGGTTTCCATTGTTAAGGGTCTTGAGTATGGAACTCAATTCAGAACCTGGAACCTGGTAAATGTGTCTGTCTGTCTGTCTGTCTGTCTCTCTCTCTGATGAAACCACTGTGATGACCTCACAGGAAGTGCTTGGCTCTCTCTGTGACCTCATAGGAAGTAGAATTAAGCTTTGCTTCATCATCATCATAAATTATGGCAGGCTGGAGGTGGCAGCCATGTTGGAAATCATGTTCAGTCAGTCAGTCAACCAGTCAGTCAGTAATCCAGTCGGTCAGTAAACCAATAAACCAGTCAGTAATCCAGTCGGTCAGTAAACCAATAAACCAGTCAGTAAACCAGTCGGTCAGTAAACCAATAAGCGAGTCAGTCAGTCAACCAGTCAGTCAGTAATCCAGTTGGTCAGTAAACCAATAAACCAGCCCGTAATCCAGTTGGTCAGTAAATCAATAAACTAGTCAGTTAGTTAGTTAGTCAGTCAACTAGTTTTATCATTCTTAAAACTACTGGACATGTTAGCACACAGTAACCACTAACTAGGGCTGTGGTTACCTGTGGTTACACAGCTTCTGATCTGTGTGTGTGTGTGTGTGTGTGTGGGGGGGGGGGGTCTGGGCTCCTGTGGCTTGTGGTGACATCACTGTCCACTCCTGGTGTTTAGCTCCTAGAAGGCCATTGTGTATATTATGAGTAGACAAAGTTCAGATGAGGTTCATTTAAACTGCTTTCTGCCAAAGATATTTCTGTTCTCGTTGAGTTATTAGTATTAAGTTAGTAGTTAGCTGGGGTGGAAATATTTTACATGTTTATTGCTTATTGGTGTGTGTGTGTGTGTGTGTGTGTGTGTGTGTGCGTGTGTGTGTGTGTGTGTGTGTGTTGCTGCTCTTTGCGGCTTCAGTGTTGGTCCACTAAGCTGAACTCCCATCCTTCTTGTCAGTCTGTCGTCCAACCAATCAGGACCCAGCATGTGTGTCAGTCCAGTGTGTCAGAGTGGTAGGTCAGAGGTCAGGGGTCATCCTATCACCTCCAGTGTGACAGCAGCAGTTTAATGTCTAGCTCTCTGATCTCTGTAATACATACACAACAAACAGACACCACTAACGTCCTAAAGAGGGCCTCTGAACGAGCACCACCAGTCTGACCAGGAAGTAGTCAGTCCAGGTCCGGCCAATCACAGACCTGCTGGTTCAGCTTCAGTTACTGTTTTAATTGATGCCTAATTAAAGTAGAATTACAGATAAAGGAAGCTGCCATCTATTACATTTTAGTTACTTTACATTTTACTGTACATTTACAGTTCAGTGCCTTGCTCGAGGACACGTTGGCTGTTGTGGCGCTCAAACCTGTGACGCATTTGGTAACAGTCCCTCCAACCACAAGCCCACCCTGCTGTATCACGTTATCCCCACATTTCACATGTGGTGCTGAATTGTCAGATACAATGTGTGTTGGAGATGACCAAGCTAATGCTAGCATACAGACTGGACTGGATTAAGCTAGCCTTAAATGTATTTACTGAAGAAAAACTAAATATCTATAGAAATAGAGATATAGATTCAAAGTGCAAGGAATAAATAAAAACTTGAAAGTGTATAAAAGCCTTTAAATTAGCTAGCTCATGCCGTTAAGTGTCTCTCTCTATCACTCTATCACTCTCTCTGTCTACGCTCAGTCTATCTGGAAGATGAAACCGGCATGGCTGGACCAGAGTACATAGACAGAGTTAGTCCAGGTTGAACCACATGATCACCAGTTGCTATAGCAATGGACTGTGGAGTCAACATGGCTGAGCGTGACAACTGCAGTGGCAGACCTCTGTATGTTGACTGCTGCTGGTTAAGCTGTAGTTCAGATGGAGTGATGCTTCTGGGTTAGGTTAGGGTTAGGCTAAGGGACTAGGGTTAGAGACTAGACCCTGGTGTTAGGTTAGGGCTAGGCTGAGGGACTAGGCCACAGTGTTAGGTTAGGGTTAAGGGTAGCGCTCCACAGTGCTGAGAGGTTAGCAGGGTTTTCAGCCTCACCCAGCGCCTCCCAGAATGCATCTATTTAGCGCTGCTAGCTTAAACAGGATGGGACAGGGACTGAAGGGGGAAAGGTCGCGGCCTTCAGGACTGATATCAACCAGTTTTACCGGCCCAGCCTCTGGTCACCAGGGCGGCTGGGTCTTCCTGTGTTGGACCTGCAGACCAGCAGGTGGCCATCTTTAAACTCATCTGCTGACCCTGGATCAGCCCTGGAGACAAACTGGCTAAATGTACAAAGTCCTAAAGTCTGGAATCACAGGGACTCACTTCCTCCTTCACAGAATGGGCTCAACATGACGACAGTACTACTACAGTACTACTGCAGTAGCACTACAAAGCATATCCAGATTGACAGTACTACTACACTATTACAATACTACTTCAAAGCATATCTGGACTGACAGCTCAAGTAATTTGCTGCTGGTTTTGGATTTTCACAGAATCCTAAGAAATAAGATCATAATAATAATAATAATCATAATCATAATATCATAAGATAAGAGGCTCTGGCATCCCAGTGCAGCTTGTCCATCCCCCCTCTTACTCATCCCTACAATTCCAGACTTTTGGGACCGGACTGGTCTCTGACTCATTATAACATACTAGTACTTTATAACAAACTAGTACTCCGGTCCTGCAGCGACTGAAGGCTTGCCTCCACTGTATATGAGACCATTTCCACCATCCACCGTTTGTGGACCTGTGTAATCTTTGCCTTATTTAATTCAACAGTTCTTGTATGATTGTGTATGTGGTGTGTTCTGTTTTCCTAGAATAACAGTCAAATACAGTTTGAACATTTGAGAGGAAATATGAGGAGCGCTTGGTTTATCTTATCTTGTAAGTGATGTGTTCCCCTTAACGGCTGTTTAAGTGCCTGAGAAGACAAACCAAGCGCAACTCTGGCAGGTCAGTTGTTCAGAAGCCTGTTTCCTCTCTCTGTTTTCAGTCAGTCTCTCAGCTGTTGAGTTCCTCTGCTCTGGTGAAATTGGGCACCCAGGTATACTTGACATGGCGGGGGGGTACTTCACCACAACCACAATGTCAATCATGGCAAGTAATTTCATCATTGTATTCGGTCTTAAAATCTTATTTTGCTTGAAACAAATGAAAGGTCTGAGAAATCACTGCTCAACAAAACGTCTTTCTGTTGCTTCAGTACAACATTCTGTAGTACAAGACTGTAAAAACCCAACTTCCACCTGAAATAAAGAAGATCTATATCTATAAATATATTATGAAACTGGTCTATTGTTTGTCTTCTTTGTCTCGGTGTTGCTGTTTAATACAGTGGTTCATACTCTTACATTTACATTCTAGTTTAGCTGGTTCCCATCCACACCGGAGAGCAGCTCAGAGTCAATACAGCAGGTCAATACAGCAGGTCAATACCGATACCTCGGGTAGACGTGGACCTTTTATTAAAAACCAGATGTGGTCAGTCAGCGTTGACCAGTCAGGATGTTATTTCACTTGTCTGACCAGAGAACAGCTTCAGCGGGCAGTCACCCTGCCTCACCCTGCCTAACTCTCTTGCTATAGGGACTGACTAGATATTATTTGGTCAATGTGATAAATTATTAGTCGTAGGTTACCAAACTATCGGCTTAGAGGGAACATTGGTCCTGATGCTCCCTGATGGGATTTTTATCTTTATGTCCATTATAATGATAAAAACTACAAAATCAAATTTGGAAACACTAAGTGATGGTAAATACCACACCTTGCCATACAGGTGTTCCTGTTCTTCAGTCAATGTTACTATGTCATCCATGTTGGGGTCCATCACCCAGACAGAAATACAGATGAAACTAGTTTTCAGGAGCCCAGATCCCAGCCAGGAGCCTCTGTAATACCTACTGGACACCAGCAGGGCACAGCAGAGATACAGAGGTGAGGCTGGCAGACTGCTCCTCCTTAACTTAAAGATTTCCTCCTGTATACGCTGCCCGGTTGAGATGACTGTTGACTGCAGACAGACTATACAGCCTGAGATATACTACTACAACTACTACAACCTGAGATAAACTACTACGACCTGAGATCAACTGCTACAGCCTGAGATAAACTACTACAACCTAAGATAAACTACTACAGTCTGAGATCAACTACTACAGCCTGATAAACTACTACAACCTGAGATCAACTACTACAGCCTGATAAACTACTACAACCTGAGATAAACTACTACAGTCTGAGATAAACTACTAGAGCCTGAGATCAACTACTACAGCCTGAGATCAACTACTACAACCTGAGATCATCTGCTACAGTCTGAGATAAACTACTACAACCTGAGATCAACTACTACAGCCCGAGATCAACTACTACAGTCTGAGATCAACTACTACAGCCTGAGATCAACTACTACAGCCTGAGATCATCTACTACAGTCTGAGATAAACTACTAGAGCCTGAGATAAACTACTAGAGCCTGAGATAAACTACTACAACCTGTGATCAACTACTACAGTCTGAGATAAACTACTAGAGCCTGAGATAAACTACTACAACCTGAGATCAACTACTACAGCCTGATAAACTTCTACAACCTGAGATCAACTACTACAGCCTGAGATCATCTACTACACTCTGAGATAAACTACTAGAGCCTGAGATCAACTACTACAGTCTGAGATCAACTACTACAGTCTGAGATCAACTACTACAGCCTGATAAACTACTACAACCTGAGATCAACTACTACAGCCTGATAAACTACTAGAACCTGAGATAAACTACTACAACCTGAGATCAACTACTACAGTCTGAGATCAACTACTACAACCTGAGATCAACTACTACAGCCTGAGATCATCTACTACAGTCTGAGATAAACTACTAGAGCCTGAGATAAACTACTACGACCTGAGATCAACTACTACAGTCTGAGATAAACTGCTAGAGCCTGAGATAAACTACTACAACCTGAGATCAACTACTACAGTCTGAGATAAACTACTAGAGCCTGAGATAAACTACTACGACCTGAGATCAACTACTACAGTCTGAGATAAACTACTAGAACCTGAGATAAACTACTACAACCTGAGATCAATTACTACAGCCTGATAAACTACTACAACCTGAGATCAACTACTACAGTCTGAGATAAACTACTACAACCTGAGATCAACTACTACAGCCTGAGATCATCTACTACAGTCTGAGATAAACTACTAGAGCCTGAGATAAACTACTACAGTCTGAGATCAACTACTACAGTCTGAGATAAACTACTACAGCCTGAGATAAACTACTACAGCCTGATAAACTACTACAACCTGAGATCAACTACTACAGCCTGAGATAATCTACTACAGTCCTGAGATCAACTACTAGAGCCTGAGATAAACTACTACAACCTGAGATCAACTACTACAGTCTGAGATAAACTACTAGAGCCTGAGATAAACTACTACGACCTGAGATCAACTACTACAGTCTGAGATAAACTACTACAACCTGAGATCAACTACTACAGTCTGAGATAAACTACTAGAGCCTGAGATAAACTACTACGACCTGAGATCAACTACTACAGTCTGAGATCAACTACTAGAACCTGAGATAAACTACTACAACCTGAGATCAATTACTACAGCCTGATAAACTACTACAACCTGAGATCAACTACTACAGTCTGAGATAAACTACTACAACCTGAGATCAACTACTACAGCCTGAGATCATCTACTACAGTCTGAGATAAACTACTAGAGCCTGAGATAAACTACTACAGTCTGAGATCAACTACTACAGTCTGAGATCAACTACTACAGCCTGAGATAATCTACTACAACCTGAGATAAACTACTACGACCTGAGATCAACTACTACAGCCTGATAAACTACTACAGCCTGAGATCAACTACTAGAGCCTGAGATCATCTACTACAATGGAGCTGTGCACTCTGACAATTTGGTGATGAAAGAGAACAGCCAGCCAAGAGGAAACTGATGTCCTCGTGTGGGAGGAGACAATACATTAACAGGACAACCATTGGCTAATGTAGAAAATGGTTCAATGATATTGAGCAAAGAGCCAATAAAAAACAGCTGGCAATCACACAGTGTTATTTTCATGGCTTTGTGCACGTGAACATAGACCTGTCCAAAGGTATTTTACCCACGTTGAGGTAAATCCTTCATGGACTATTTAATAAGTTAACTCAACTAACTAGTTCAGCTTTTCACCTGGTGAATGAATGTGAACCAGAGGAACCATGGTGACAGGTTGATACCTCAATATCAATATAACACAAGGAGAAGAAACAAACCAGCCTGTCATATTAAAATGAAATTGTTTCTTCTTCGTTGGTCCCATCCTGTAGGAGATATGGGCCCAATCCCAGGCCCAATCCCAATGTCCTCCCTAAGGCCTAAACCCTGAACCCTCACAGACTTAACTGACATCACCTGGTAAATGCTTGAGTGCGAGAGGCTGCAAGGGCGTTTAAAGAAGAAGCGTTTAAAAAACAGTAAACAAATTGAAGGACAAATGTTTATTCATCAACCATTTATTTTATTTTTTGCTTGATGATGCTGTTTTGACAAAAACGAGTCAATTGATTATTGACCATTACCTCTCGTCTACTCTGTAAGGCAAGAGCCTGGAAGACGTTCAGATCAGGCAGTTGGTCCCTTAAGGGACTTGGTCGTGAACAAAGTAAAAAACGGAAAATAAAAAGTCCCAAACCCACAATCGTACGTAACATGTTTTGGTGTCGTCAAGGTAACGTGATATGTTGCAAAGTGCTGTCCCATTCCTATTTTAACAATTTCGAAGCCCAGCCAGTTTTACAGCCCTTGGGGGTCTATTTGAGGAGCCATAGATGCGACCATGTCAACTCTGCACCTCCTGGAGAAGAATATCAGTTTCTTCTTGGATGAAGCTTTTATGGCGGTACCACAAATGCACCATTGTGTAAGCACACTGCTTTTAAAGGGGATGAAATGAGCTGATTTGATTGGCCAGAATTGAAGCCAGCCCTCACCACACCTAGTGATGATGTATTCCTCTTAATCCACTGCTCCACAGTTGCGCCTTGCACCACTGGTCACCACTGGACTGGACACACCCACTTGCGCTAGACTTTAGACCTGGGCCTTGATTCACGAAAATAGGGCCCTTAGTCTGACTACTTAGAAACTTAGTCTGACTCCTGAATGTTAGTCTAACAACTGAGAAGCTTAGTGTGATGACTAGATTTTATCATGGCTACTGAGAACCTTAGTCTGACTACTGAGTACTGAGAGCCTTAGTGTGAGTACTGAGAACCTGAGAATCTGAGTACTGAGAACCTTAGTCTGAGTACTGAGAGCTTTAGTCTGAGTACTGAGAACCTTAGTCTGAGTACTGAGAACCTGAGAACCTTAGTCTGAGACCTTGTTCTTAGTCTGACCACTAAGAGTCTTAGTGGGATTGGTTTAGGTGTTAGAGGGAGGAGCTGTCTGTGTGTTTATGAAGGAGCAGCAGACGCCCAGACATCAGTATTACTGAAGCCTTTCAGCTGTCCGTCTCCTGCTGGATTACCACAGCAAGCCTCACATCTCGACCACGGCGTTGACACACAGGTGAGTCGGGTTACGAACACTAAACCACAGGAAACATTTGCACCTTTAACATTGTTCCAGTTCAGTTGGGTATACATAGATGGCGAGTTTGGCAACAAAATAGATTTCCACCATTTCAAAAACACAATGTCTAATCTCATAAAATGATCCCTAAGCAAAAGTCACTAAAATATTCTTAAAATATTACTAATTATATTATTAATTATTCCACATGGTTTTTGTGGTAATGTCAGTATAAATCCACTTCATGGTGTTTTTTTTAATCTCGTATGGTAATATTCCTACAGGAACTTAAATATAGTTTTGCTAGGATATTTGTATAGTATTCTTCTAAAATGTATTATAGGATTACTATAGGGTTAGGGTTTTCATAAGGCACAAACAGCAGGAAATGGTTTTCCAAACAGGATAAGTAGTGTTTTGGGAATGAACTGTTCTTTTTAACCGTCAGGGTGTCCGCAGGTTTCAGAAAGCTAAATGTAAGACTTTGAATGCTGCTAGGAACTGGGTTTAACACCAATTTAAAAAACTAAATGAAGAAACCAAAATCTGTCAAATATCTGTCAGGCTGCTTCCAACTGAACAGTTAAAGAAGGTTAACTATAGTTAATGGGCCCAATAAGAAAAAGGACACCAGGAAATAAATTGTTAAGGGGCATTTCCAACTGTGTTTAATAATTAAAGCAGATTACATGTTTGTCATCTGTATTAATCTAGGAGTGGACATGCATGATGTGACCAGCTGGAAGTGCAGTAATGTAATACAACATAAGAAAATAAAACCAAGACTACTGCCAGTCCCTCAATTCATTGACTAAATATCACTGAATGTAAAGAATCTGTCAATAGCACCATCTCATCTTATAGTTGCTTCAAAATAAAAATTAGACCCTGCAATTAGATGGCAAACTGTATTTCAGACATTTTAATACTTTTTAAGGCTTTAAATTTAATTTAAATTGAACTTTTAAAGACCTGCCGATACCCTAACCAGCAGCATAACTTTTTCTGATATTAGAAAACAATTTGGTGTATATTTTTTTCAAATTGTGTGTATTTTGATTCAGGAATGAAACTTCCTGTAGATAGAAACAGAGGAGACTGGCCTCCCTCAGGTCCTCTGCAAGGAAGTCATCTCCAAACCCCCCAAAGATGCAAATCAAATGCAAATATAGGTATCATTATGTTCATATATCATATAATGATAGTAATAATACACTTTAATTATATAGCACCTTTTTTACACAAGGACAAAGTGCTTCACTACATACAATCAAATAAAATAAATACAGTACATAAATATACAAAGTGCTACAAAAGAAGCAAACAAACAAATAGCATAAAACAAGAAATGACTTAAAAGCTGAAAAAGTGAGAAGAAAAAAGGATGCAGAACTTCTTCAGGAAATTCCAAAGTTTAAGCGCTTTGATAGTGAAAGCCTCTTGCCATGAATCTGACTTTGGCACAGTCAAAAGCATCTTGTCTGCTGATCTAAGGCTGCGCTTTGGTACAAGGAGGTAGAAGTTCAGAAATATATGAGCCAGGTCATTTAATTCTTTCAAGTAATCGATAAAATCTTAAAATCAATTCTAAAACTAACCAGAAGCCAGTGCAAGGTGGCTAATATGGGACTAATATGATCTCTCTAGTTTTAGTTAAGAGCTTGGCTGCAGCAAGCTAGAGCTTTGCAGTTGAAGCCAGAATAGAGGGAATTGCAGTAGTCAAAGTGTGTTGAGATAAAGGGATGGATAACTTTCTCCAAGTCAGACAATGAAAGAAAAGATCTAATTTTGGAGGATAGAAACAAGACTGAACAACTGCTTGGATGTGCTTCTTAAAATTCAGAACAGAAGAGGCACAGTTTCCTTGCTGCTGGTCTAATATTAGTAACCAGGTTGCCAAAATGTTGGTTTTGAGACATCCAACATTTAATGTCAGCAAGACTCTATCGTCCTAACTGTTTTGAAGAGGTACAAGAGGAGGTGGGAGGAAGAAAGAAGACAGCATCACGCTCATCGTCATGACAACCCAGCCAGACCATAACTATGGAAGCATCACCGAGGTACAGTGCTCTGTGTGTGTGTGTGTGTGTGTGTGTGTGTGTGTGTGTGTGTGTGTGTGTGTGTGTGTGTGTGTGTGTGTGTGTATACGTATACGTATACGTATACGTGTATGTGTTAGGCTGATATTGACCTTTTCTTTAAATGGATCTGGTCCAGTCTGATATGATGCAGTTTGATTGATTACATGTTAATTGTAGAATTGATCAATACTACACTGGTTGTCTGTGGGAAGAACTGAACCTGAACTGATTCTACTAAGATTCTAACTTGATGACGATGATAGTGATGGGATTGATTTGATGATGATGATGACGATGGTCATTATTACTATTCTGGGGGGTTTGAGTGTCTAAATGCTGTTTCAGAGGCTTTTCACTCTCACAAGAAGTGTGTGTGTTGTGTGTGTGAACACACACACAAGAATTTTCTTGTGAAGTGTGTGATGAAGCACGTCGGACTGGCACCAGGCTTTTCAACATTCACTAATCAGCTGGTGACGTATTCATTGTGACAGACAGGCAGTCTATAGACCTGACAGACAGACAGACAGACAGACAGACAGACAGACTATAGACCTGACAGACAGACAGACAGTCTAAAGACCTGACAGACAGACAGACAGGCAGTCTATAGACCTGACAGACAGACAGGCAGACAGACAGACAGACAGACAGACAGACTGACTATAGACCTGACAGACAGACAGACAGTCTAAAGACCTGACAGACAGACAGACAGACAGGCAGTCTATAGACCTGACAGACAGACAGACAGACAGTCTAAAGACCTGACAGACAGACAGACAGACAGACAGACTATAGACGTGACAGACAGACAGACAGACAGACAGACAGACAGCCTGTAGATATGACAGACAGACAGACAGACAGACAGACAGTCTATAGACCTGACAGACAGACAGACAGACAGACAGACAGTTTATAGATCTGACAGACAGACAGACAGACAGACAGACAGACAGACAGACAGACAGACAGTGTCCTCAGTTGATTCCAGCCTGGGCTGTCTGTCTTCAATGTTTTGGCTTCATTCTCACAAGAACAATGGAGGCTCTCATCTAGTCATTTAGACTCATCTAGTCATTTAGACTCATCTAGTCATTTAGACTCATCTAGTCATGTAGACCAGCAGTACAATCAGCAGTAATAATAATACAAGTAGGAACTTGTTCATGTTAACAAACAGGCAGTAAAAGAAACAAGCAAAAAAACAACTAACAAATAAAATGTTAATAACAATAATTATATGATAAAAATCAAACCAAGATCAGTATAAAGAGGAAATATGAACTATGACCCTTAATCACTGTTACACTCTCTAAGGCTTCACAGTGTCCAACGTGTCAAACAATACATGGTTAGTACACAATGTCCTCCAGCTACTCAGAGAGGGAGGGGCTACTCAGAGAGGGAGGGGCTACTCAGAGAGACCATTAGACCAGCAGACCAGCAGACCAGCAGACCAGTAGCACTGCACTCAATCCATGTTTCCATGTGTAATCCAGTAGCAGAGGCTGTTCATTGTCTGGGTCTATTTCAGCAGAAACCACTTGAACCATGTCAAGCACACCGTCCACCTCAAACTGTCAGGATGCTTCTCTGGTCTAGAGGTTCGTTAGGAAAACCACTGCAGGACTTATCGACTCGGCGTTGTTGAGAACATGTTTCCTCCTCAGAGGAAGCCTGGCACCGGAGAGCAGCAGGAAATAACAGTAGCTTAATGATCAACAGGGAAAAGATCAAACTGATGAAAACTGGAACCATTAAATGTTTTCTATAGTAATTGAGGCCTGTTGGTATTTCCCAGAATCCTCCAGTCCCCCCCAGGGACCGAAATGTCTTCAGCGATGGAGTGACTCGTATTGGTAAGTATTGCTGGACTAGCTCGCCTCTATCCTGACTCTACTGGACTAGCCCGCCTCTATCCTGACTCTACTGGACTATCCTGACCCTGTAGGTAGCTGCTGTATTTACCTGCTTGCTGCTGTGTCAATATTAGCTTGAGTTTATTACTAGGAGATGAAGCGTCGCTGTTCCGTTAGAATGTCAGGTTTCAGTTTCACGTGGACTATATGTGTGTGTGTGTGTGTGTGTGTGTGTGTGTGTGTGTGTGTGTGTGTGTGTGTGTGTGTGTGTGTGTGTGTGTGGTGGGGGGGTCCTTCACATTAAATATATGTGTTTTTATGTTTAATAAAACGACTGCTAGTAGTGGTAATAGCAGCAGTAGTAGTAGTAGCCATTTTGTAAAGTTGTGTGCTGCTTGGACAGATTTTGTGTTGGTTTGGGAGGAGAGTCAGGAGCAGAGGGAGGAGCAGGGCAGAGCCAACACTTCCCACAGGAAGTGGAGGGAGGAATTCCTGTCCAGGCTGCGAGGCACCGGACTGCTCCAGGAGCTGGTGAGAAAAACTAATGCACCCAAAAACACTGTTCACCGTTACACACCTTAAACCAACCCTAACCAAACCCTCACTGTCTAGTGATACACAGGGCAATGTCTTTGGGCAACATGCCCAGCAACCAGCAACACAGTGAGCAGACAGGGACCTGTTTCAGGGTTAGTGAGCTAACTCTGGTCTTAACCCTGCTGTCCAGTCTTAGATAGAGAGAGAGAGAGAGAGAGAGAGAGAGAGAGAGAGAGAGAGAGAGAGAGAGAGAGATGGTTAGGGTTATAACAGTATCACAAAAATGTACAAAATACAAAAAAGGCCAAAAAACGAAATACTAAAAGACAACTTATAAATAGCAGAGCGACTGATGGTACATCTATACAGAGTTGAAGAATGGTAATAGTGAATGAATGAAGTGCAGGGTGCTAGGTGCTAAGTGGTGAGGTCCTCAGTTGAGCTGTGGGGGGGGGGGGGGGGGGGGGGTGTTAAGAAGTCTGATGGCGGCCGGCAGGAAAGACTTACGAAGGTGTCTCGCTTCATAGCAGAGTAGATCACCATGGTTACTGAGGCTGCACAGCTAACCTTTAAATAACAATGATGGCAGAAATTCTATTTAGGGAACAATATCTATCTATCTATCATCCATCCATCCATCTATCCATCCATCCATCCATCCATCCATCCATCCATCCATCCATCCATCCATCCATCCATCCATCCATCCATCCATCCATCCATCCATCCATCCATCCATCCATCCATCCATCCATCCATCCATCCCTCTCTCTCTCTCTCTCTCTCTCTCTCTCTCTTGCTAGAGGGAGGTTCTCCAGGTCAAGAAGAAGATCTGTTATGTTCTCCTCAGTGCTCCATGGAGCATCCTGTGTTTCTATGCTGAAGAGATCAGCCTGAGAGCCCCACTACAGGTACTGACCTCCTCCTCTCCTCCTCCTCTCCTCCTCCTCTCCTCTCTCTCCTCGGGTCGCTTGTAATGCTGGTGAATGAGAAACTGAAGCTTATTCTGCTGTTGAGCTCATTGGGAGTCTCTCTGGATAAGAGTCTGTTAAATGGCTAACGTATTGGAAATGTAGTACAGTAGTAGTACTAGGACCAAGTGAAGTAAATAATGTTGTGTATTTTCTAAATATTCCTCCAGGTGGTAAACACACCAAACACCAACTGGTCAGAGCAGCTTCTGGACAAGCTGTCCATCCCAAACCCACTGGCCCAGGACGTCCCCAACCCACCACCTGATTACTACACCTGCCAGTTCAGAAACAACAAGCTGCAGAGGTACTAGCAGTAGTAGTCGTCGTACATTACAGAGTCTCATGCTCTACTGACTGAGCTGTCCAGGCCGTAGTAGTAGTAGTAGTAGTAGTAGTAGTAGTCAGTAGAGCATGAGACTCTCAGTTTCAGGGTTGAGGGTTCAATCCCCACCTAATGTCAACTATCACCCTTAAGTCGCTTTTGATAAAACTTTTGATAATCTGCTTTTATCCAAAGTAAATGTAATGTAGTAGTAGTAGTAGTAGTGGTGCAAAGGAATGCCTGGGTTAGTCTAATATTGACCTATTATTATTAGTAGTATTAGTATTAGTATTAGTATTAGTATTAGTATTAGTTTCAGTGTTTCAGTGTTTCAGTGGAGAGTTGCTGTGTCTCATGTTTTTCAGATGCTTTTCCACCCAGATACAATTTGGGGGCAAATACTGAATATTTTGAATTTTGTGGCATGGAAACATTCAAATAGAAAGTTATTCAGTATCAGCAAAACATCTTGGTTTTCTGTCCAGCCCACTCCTTCATAAACATAGATTAAGTTTAACCTTTATTTGTCCTGGGATGGTTTGTGTTTGATGTGTGTGTTTGTACTGGAGGAGGTGCTGCAGTCAGGATCCGTCTACTAACTGAAACATCCTTGAAGTTAAAGAGGAGCTTGTGACTGAGAGGTTAGCGGTTCAAGTCTCAGATCAGTAATTCAAAGTTACTGATGTCACTCTGCCTCCAGAAAATACCCAGAAGTGTTCGGGACATAGATCATAGTTAATTAACCCAGACCAGCTCCTCTGTAGATATATAGGCTACATGTCATCAGCCAGGATGCTGAGGACTAAACACACCGTATCTTTACTGGTTCCTGTTTGGTACTATTGTAATAATTTGGTCTCATATTTTTCTTAAAATAAGTGAAAAAGTCTTCCAATGGCATGAGATACCACTTATTTCCAAGTTGTTTCACTTGTTTCATTACTTTTCTAGAAACCAGTGTCAATTGTTTGATAGAAGGCAGAATAAGGCCGATCACTCCACTATCAAATCAAGAAATCAAGTTGATTTGCCTAGGAAACAAGTGTAATTATCTCACCCCGATGGCAGACGTTTTCACTTGTTTTACTTAAAATCAGATTTTAAGACTCAATACTCGAGTAAATGACTTAAGATGAATATTTTTGCAGTGTGTTTTTCATGTATTCAAGGGGATTCAGTAGCAGATGTAGTGTACCTCTTTAGATACATATGAACAGTTTCTTTTGAAACCTAGTCGGATTTGAACCAGCAACCAGAAATCTTTGTGGGTGTAGAAATACTCTGTTGCCTGTCTACAGGTTTCTGGGCAATGACAATAAAGAGACATTCTTCAAGACGACTCAGAGACACCAGGTGGTGAGTTGGACACAACATCTGAAAACGTTTCCTTCCAAAATCACATCTCCACCATTTAGAAGGTGACATTTACTCTGACTAAATGACATTACACAACATTATGGTACTTTTAAACCTAGGAACTGAAGTCCTTGGTTGACTAAATAAAACATTTAAATTGAGATAGTCAATTTTCTTAGCTGAGTTTAGATTAATACATATAATTTTGAAAATGAGCTCTGGGGCCAGCTGACTTTGACAGTACAGAAATACTTAACATTCCATTAACAACACTAACAACACTAACATATAACATAACAGCTGACGTAAAGAATCAGAACGGCTACATGACACATTGGTGAGCACTGACTCACTCTTTGGCTCTTTCTCAGTTTGTGTTCTTGTTCGTTCTTGTGTCCTCCATGAAGTGTCTGACATAATATCTAACATGAAGCATGATTCCAAAACAAAAGAACCGTGGATGAATCAGCTGGTGATTTGGCTGACAAAAATGAATGGGAAGCCCCAATATTTATTGTGAGAATTGTATCCCATCCAGGCAGCGCTATAGGGTACAGTATAGAGCCCATCTCAAACTGTAAGGATGCTTGAAAAGAATGAAAAGAATGTTCTGCACAAGGATACAAGTATCGACATGGCATTTTTGGATTTGATATTTTGCCTTTAACTAGAGCTGCCAATAGGTGGTATACTCCATTCACAGTGTTAAGTCCATTCATAGTGGTACAGTCCATTCAGTCCATCAATTAGCGCTGGTATAGTCCATTCACAGTGGTTCAGTCCTTTAGCAGTGCTGCGTGATCTGTGTTCTATCCTACTAGCTGTATGCTAGCAGTGATGCTGTGTCCTATCCTACTAGCGACATGCTAGCAGTGATTTTGTGTCCTTTCCTACTAGCTGTATGCTAGCAGTGATTTTGTGTCCTGTCCTACCAGCGAAATGCTAGCAGTGATTCTGTGTCCTGTCCTACTAGGTGTATGAGATCCTAGTGAGGACACCATATGGATCAGTGAAGAAGGGGGAGGTGGGAATAGATAGACTGCTGAGTGAGCAAGTCTTTTCTGCTGCCTACCCCCTGCATGAGGTGAGTACCTGCCTGTCTGTCTGTCTGTCTGTCTGTCTGTCTACCTTCTAGCCATTGTAGAATTCCCCCTGTAGCAGCTCGCTACAACCGAGGAGCGACAGACAGAGACCAACGCAGGTGAGGAGAGTTAATGGGCCAACAGGTGTGCTAGCCGTCTCTCTCGGCTAGCACACTTTCCCTCTGTCCTGGCAGGTCACCCGCAGAGCACCAAAGCTGGACAGCTCTTCCAGGTCTTCCCCCGGCTGCAGCAGGTCGGTCGCCACTGCTGGTCCAGCTCGCTCTCTCTGATCCAGCCAGCCGACCCTCAATCCTCTCGATCTACTGGCGACTCAGACATTCACTCAGATGCTCAGACTCCGGCCCTCACACATTCACACACAGGTTAAAAGGGCCCGGCTGCAATTGGCCTTAATTGGCTACAGCTGCTGCTGGATCCAGGGAGAGTCAGTCCACTGACTCAACTCTCTCCTGCAGCCAGCCTACGCCTCACCCTCACCCACACCCTCCCCCCAGTCTGCCACACCCCATGAATATCACAAATAGGAGAGGGGACAAAGTGCATCTTTGTCAGTCTCCCATCTTGAATGGGCTTGACTTGAATGCCAAGAATTCAAACACAGTTCTCACTCCAAGCATATAGTGACAATTTGCAGCAGCAGCCCCAGCATCCCAGACTCCCACAGTGCCTTCCAAAGGATACCTTCGACCTAGCCCTCTCCCCATCTCCTCCTACCCACAAGGCTGGCAAATAACTGGACCTAATCTTCACGAGACACTGTTCTACTGCCAACCTCTCCGTCACTCCTCTTCATCTCTCTGACCACTACTTCATGTCCTACTCTCTCTCTCTCTCCTCTCCCCCCTCACATCCTCCCCCTACCCACATGGTTTCTTCTCGTCGCAATCTCCGCTCACTCTCTCCCACTGATCTTTCCTCTTCTGTTCTCTCTGCTCTCCCTGCCCCTGAATCTTTTTCTCTTCTATCCCCTGATACTGCCACTGATCTTCTTCTCTCTACTCTGTCCTCTTCTCTGGACCATCTCTGTCCCCTCACCTCCAGGCCTGCACGCCAAACTCCACCTGCCCCTTGGTTGTCGGACTCAGTGCGTACTGAGAGACGGAGCCTGAGAGTGGCTGAGCGCAAATGGAGAAATGGCAACCTCCCGGAGGACCTTCTTACCTTCCAATCTCTCCTTTCCACTTTTTCCTCCTCTCTATCTGCTGCTAAAGCTGCTTTCTTCTGCACTAAAATTCAAACTTCTGCTTCCAACCCTAAAAAACTCTTTGAAACTTTCTCTTCCCTCCTCCAACCCCCACCCCCTCCTCCCACCTCCTCCCTCCGCCCTGACGACTTCGCCAACTTCTTTGAAAAGAAGGTCAACGATATCCGATCCTCCTTCCCTCACCGCCTGGCTAGTGCCCTGCGCACCAACCACACCTGTCTGCCTTCCACCCATCCCTCTCTACCACCCTCTCCACCTTTTCCCTCCCCACCTCCCTCCCTATCCCATTTTTCTCCCCTCTCCCCAGAGGAGGTCCTTCACCTGGTTACATCTAGCCGCCCCACCACATGCTCCCTTGACCCGGTCCCATCCACTCTGCTTCAGTCTACTGCACCTGAACTCCTTCCCTTCCTGACCCACCTCATCAACACGTCTCTGGTGTCTGGATGCTTTCCCTCTGCTTTCAAGACTGCCAGAGTCACCCCCCTTCTGAAGAAACCAACACTTGACCCCTCTGAGGTCAAGAACTACAGACCGGTTTCCCTTCTACCCTTCCTATCAAAAACTCTTGAACGTGCTGTCTTCAATCAACTGTCCTTGTACCTCCACCAGAACAACCTCTTGGATCCCCACCAGTCTGGGCTCAAAGTGGGTCACTCGACCGAGACTGCCCTCCTGGCAGTGACGGAGTCGCTCCATGCCGCTAGAGCGAACTCTCTCTCCTCTGTCCTGATACTCCTGGACCTGTCTGCAGCGTTTGACACGGTGAACCACCAGATCCTCCTCTCCACCCTTGAGGGGATGGGTGTCTCAGGCTCTGCACTCTCCATGTTTGCATCCTACCTAACGGATCGCTCCTACCAGGTGACGCTGAGAGGGTCTGTGTCAGACCCACGCAGGCTCACTACTGGGGTTCCGCAAGGCTCGGTTCTAGGTCCTCTCCTCTTTTCCCTCTACACAACATCTCTTGGTTCTGTTATCCATTCACATGACTTTTCCTACCACTGCTATGCAGATGACACCCAGCTGATCCTGTCATTTCCCCCCTCTGACACACAAGTGGAGGCACGCATTGCTGCATGTCTGGCAGACATCTCGGAGTGGATGTCGATGCACCACCTGAAGCTCAACCTGGACAAGACTGAGCTGGTGTTCCTCCCGGGGAAGGGCTGTCCGCACCGAGACCTGGCCATCACCATTGATAATGCTGTGGTGACGTCAACTCGGACTGCGAGGAATCTGGGTGTGACCCTGGACGACCAACTGTCGTTCTCGGCAAACATCGCATCAGTGACACGCTCCTGCAGATTCCTCCTCTACAACATCAGGAGGATTCGCCCCTTCCTCACTGACAAGGCAGCGCAGGTGCTCATCCAGGCTCTTGTTATCTCCCGCCTGGACTACTGCAACTCCCTCCTTGCTGGTGCCCCGGCGTCTGCCATCAGACCTCTGGAGCTTGTTCAGAAAGTTGCAGCTCGTCTGGTGTTCAACCGCCCCAAGTTCTCCCATACAACTACCCTTCTCCGTTCTCTACACTGGCTCCCTGTAGCAGCTCGCATCCAGTTCAAGACCCTGGTGCTAGCCTATAGGGCAGTGAAAGGAACAGCTCCTTCTTACCTCCAGGCTATGGTCAAGCCTTACACCCCCGCCCGACCACTTCGCTCTGCTGCCTCGAGGCGACTGGTTGCCCCGTCACTCAGAGGTCCCTGCGGCCGATCTACACGGTCACGGCTCTTCTCTGTCCTGGCCCCGCAGTGGTGGAATGAACTCCCCACTGATGTCAGGACAGCAGAGTCGCTGCCCATCTTTCGCCGCAGGCTGAAAACCCACCTCTTCAGGAAACACTACCCTGACCCTTCCTCTTAGCCTTGCCTATTTGTCGTCAATTATGTGTCTGAGCTCTTGTTTATTGGCTCTTGTTTATTTGATACACTTATTTGTCTTAGCTCTTGTTTATTTGGTTCACTTATTTGTCTTAGCTCTTGTTTATTTGATTCTCTTATTTGTCTCATTTGTTTAAGATAAAGTAGGTTGCTAACTTATTGCACTCTTAACTTAACACTAGTTATGCTCTTAGTTGCTTGTTTAGGAAGGAAATGCACTTACGATTTCTGGTGACTAGTAGTTTTCTTGCCTACCTATGTTGAATGCACTCATTGTAAGTCGCTTTGGATAAAAGCGTCTGCTAAATGACTGTAATGTAAATGTAATGTAATACCTCGTGGAACACAGTCATAGGCCTTTAATATAGACAGATGTACATACAGATGTAGAAAGGATTCACAAACTCCCATGACCCCTTGATTATATGTGAGAGGGTAAAAGCTAGTCCACTGTTCTGTGACCAGGACAAAAAATGCATTGTTTCTCATGAATGTGAACCGTTGGCTCAAGTCTCATTTCCAGCACCTTGGTGTAGGCTTTCCCAGCAAGGCTAGTGTGATTCCTCCATAGTTGGAACAAATCCTCTAGTCCCTTCTTTTAAAGATGGGACCACCAACCCTGTCTGGCAGTCCAATCGGAGAAATGCATCAACCATGGCATCCCAATAATATCCAGAGCCTTCAGCATTTTAGCCACTGAGGAGCTTTCTAACTACCCCAGTGACTTCTGCCAAGGAGTTCAGACCCTCCGGATTCGTTGCCTCCTGAACCAAAGGCATGTCCGCTGGGTTCAGGAGTTCCTCAAAGTGTTCTTTCAGAGTTTCGATGATGTCCTCAGTCAATGTTAGTGTTTCCCCGCTTCAGCTGAGAACAGCCTAATTAATGACCTGCCTTCCCCTCCTGAGTCTTAATGGTCTAAATGGTTTGCAAGAACCTCTCTGAGGCCGCTTGTCCAAGTCATTGTTCATGACCTCTCTAAAATCCTGCCACAGCTGGGCTTTGAGACAACTCAGTCGGTAGAGCATGAGACTCTCAGTCTCAGGGTTGTGTGTTCAATTCCCACATAGTGTCAACTATCACCTTTGTAAATTGCTTTGGATAAAAGCGTCTGCTAAATGACTCTAATGTAATGTACTCTATGCCAACCAAGGCCTGCTAGCCCCCTTCACCACTGTTGTCCACTAGTGGGTTCTTGGGTTGCTGCCATGACATGCATTGCTCACCTTTTGGACACAAATCCTTGCAGCTGCTTCCACAACAGAGGTTTTGAACAGGGTCCATCCATGTCCCCAATCTCCTCCCGGATACAAGAGAAGCTCGTTTGGAGGTGAAAGTTGAAATCATTCCAAATGGAGCCCTCCACCAAGGGTTTCCAGCAGATCCTCACTACATGTTTAGGCCTACCAGGTCTGTCCTGTGGCCTTCCCACCCGCTGATCCAACTCACTACCAGATGATGATCAGTTGGCACAAGTATCCAGAACTTTGCCGATCCGCACCGCCTGTGGTCTGCCCATCAGGAAGTCCAGGATCCAGTTGCGCAGGTCTCGGAGCTTCATGACAAGTCTGGACTTTCCTGCGCTTTCCTGTACTCGCCTGGGTTGTCTGTCGTACTTGATTAGCGCGTTACAAATTACAAAAAAACTCGAAAATAACATTAAAAAAAATGTGCGGGTTCAATCCCTTTTCAAATCTGAAACTGTGTTTTAAAGAATCTTTAGCCTCTCTGGGATAATCTAGTCCAGATTTGACCAGTGTAAGTATAGTGGTTTTTGATCTATTGTCGTCTGGATGGAGAAAAATCAGTGAAATCTCCCGTTTTCAGTTTTCACAAATATAACGTCACCCCCTTTTGGTCAATTTCGAAAACATTTTGGGGACATGTTTCAACAGCTTAATTAAAAATATCCACCAAGTTTGGTGATGTTTGGACAAACTGTCGTTGATTTATGGCCAAATTTGCGCCAGGCCCATGCACGTTTGGAACTGGTGGTGCCCCCTACTGAGCGATTTCAAAATAGTTTTACACACATGGTTCAACATTGTTATGAAACATATCCTGTGAGTTTTGTAATGATTGGACAAACAATTTCTGATTTATAGTCTGATTTGTGTTATGCCACGCCCAGTTTTTGCATTTGCGCCCCCTATTGGTCGATTTCAATGAAAATTTCAGGGTATGTTTCAGGTACTTATGTGGACATATCCTGCAGGTTTTGTGATGATTGGCCCAACGGTTGTTGACTTTGGTCTATTTATGTACTGAGCCACGCCCCTTTTGAAGTTCATTGGTCAAGCTTGGTCCAATAATGATCCACAGAAAATTTGGTAGCAATCGGACCTACAGTTTAGGAGGAGATGTCAAAAATGTGTTTTTGTAGAGCACATTGAGCTGGACTTGTGTGTCAAATTTCAAGTCAATCGGAGTCACGGTGTGAGGGGCGTGGCCTTTCCAAAATGGGCCTTAATTACAGCGCCACCATCTGGCCGATTGAGCTCATGTTTCTTGGGAAGCATTTGCACATCATTTCCAGTTATTGGGCCAAGTTTCATGGTTTTAGCTCATTCCAGCTCACAGCAATTTGAGCCGAAGCATAAGAATAATAAACCGCCACAAAAACAATAGGGTTCTACCCCTTCGGGGTTTGAACCCTAACAAAAAAAAAGTCTGTTCCAGCTGTCTGTTTCGCTACCTGTCTGTCTGTCTACCTGTCTGTCTGCAGGGCCCGTTCCAGCTACCTGTCTCCCAGGTGTGTCCCCAGTCTCTGGGTCTGAGGCAGATACTGTATGGTTACTGGGCCCAGTGGTGCTGCTGGAGACGCTACCAACCTCTGGACCACATCAGAGAGTACTATGGAGAGAAGATAGCGCTGTACTTCGCCTGGCTGGGTAACTATACCTAATACTAAGACTAACACTGTAGGTTTCTATAGTAAGTGTTTCTGACCATATGTTTCTATAGTAACTCTTTCTGACTATAGGTTTCTATACTGGCTGGTTGTTACCGGCCTCTGTGGTTGGAACTGTGGTCTTTCTGTTTGGATTCTGGCTCATGGCCACCGATGTACCAGCGTAAGTGTGTGTGTGTGAGTGTCTGTGTATAACATTGCTATAATTGCCAGACAACCTGCAAGGACAATGATGATGACGATGATGGTGTGTGTGTGTGTGTGTGTGTGTGTGTGTGTGTGTGTGTGTGTGTGTGCGCGCAGCAAGGTGGTGTGTGACAGTGGGAACAGCATCATCATGTGTCCTCTCTGTAACATCTGCTCCTACTGGAACTTGTCCAGCATCTGTCTCACCTACAAGGTACCAGTCTGTTTTCCTGCCTGTCTGTCATTCAGTCAGTCTCTCTGTCTGTCTGACCACCTATCTATATGTCTGTCTGTGAGTCTGACCACCTGTCTGTGTGTCTGTAGACAGGGTTGCTGTTTGATAATGGAGGTACGGTGTTCTTCAGTGTCTTCATGTCTCTGTGGGCCGTCACCTTCCTGGAGTACTGGAAGAGGAGATGTTCAACACTCGCCCACCGCTGGGACTGCTCCGACTTCCAGGACACAGAGGTCCAATATCTTCAACACATCTTTTCTATTCTTTACATTCTACTCAGCTATCTGATTTCCAATGAGATCAACAGTAGAATCAGCCTCAGTGGTCAGAGTTCACAGCACCCTGATGAGGTGTGAGGGAACATGGTATTTTTGTTTCATTTTGCATTAATTTCCTGGTGTCTTGTATTGGATGTGATAGTCTACAGTATAGAGGCAGCAAAGACAGCAGAGGTGTTTTGCTAATGTTTTACATGGTTCTACCCTAGCATGGCCTCTCTCTGCAGGTTTATATTCCAACTAATCACTGCAGCTGCTCATTTCACTAATTTAAACCAGATAGGAAGTCAAATCAGGAACTAATCAGTCAAATCAGCTGCTGTAGTGTTTGGTTGGAAAGAAAACTTGCAGACTCTTGAATCTGGCGTGAAGTGACCTCTGACCCTCCAACCTCCGTCAGGAGCGACCTCGGCCAGAGTTCACCGCCATGGCTCCCATGACCATGAGGAACCCAGTGACCGGTGCCGAGGAACCCTACTTCCCCGAAAAAAAACGATTCAACAGAACCCTGACTGGGTGCATGGTCATCATCATGATGGTGAGAATATGACTGCTTCCTCTTGACTTCCGAGCCCTAACCCCTAACCCTGATCCATAACTCCTAACCTTAAGTGCTCACTCTAACCCTGTGTACAAGGATAATGTCTTATTATTTGCCTGTTGTATTCTTCTGTAAACCTGTTTTTATTTTTTATTTTTTAATAATATTTTATACATTTTTACACAACCAAACAAAGAACCAGACAGCACAGAAGTTGCAAAACAAAAATAAATAAATGAGTTATCATACATGGGTTGCATTAACATACATATGAATTACATTATTTACATTTTTGTATACATTAGTACCATGTCAAAGGAAGGGGAAAACAGTGTCTATGACTTATTTGTGAAAACAAAGCGTGGGTGCCCTTTCTGCAGTAGGCTAACTAGATCAGGAAGATAATCAAGGAAGGGTTGCCAAATATTATAAAAGAGGTTATCATTACCCTTTAAAGTAGCACTGAGATGTTCCATAGGAAAAACCTTAAATGTTTCTCTGTACCATTGTGTGACTGAGGGAGCTACTCCTTGATCCACTGGAACAGAATGCATCGCCTCGCTAGAAGCAGAAATTTACCCATTAAAGTCATCTGTCCAGCGGAAAAAGAGAACTGCCCTGTAGGTACATTCAGGAGAAACAATCCTGGTTCCATCTTTAATGTTTTGTGGGAAATTGAGCTAAGCTCCTTGGCAATATTTTTCCAGTACCTGGACATCAAGGGACATTGTCAGATACAATGATAGTAAGTCCCAACTTCTTTTTTACACTTCACACAGAGGGGAGAGATCTGGGGATTCATTTTGAGAAAATGGGGAGTGCGCTGCAATCTGTGTAATATTCTGTACTGGCTCTCTCTGAGTCTATTACACATAAATATTTTCTTAGCAGATTCAAGATCAGACCACACCTTGACATCAGGTTCAACCTCCAAGTCCTTTTCCCATAACTCACTAGATCTGTTGATATTAACACAGTTAATGGAGTATAGTTTTCCATTTTTTTGTTGTTAAAATTGAGAAGGAAGCTTTCAATTGAGCTTTTCATTGGTTGGTCTGTTGGGAATATAAAATCGGATTTTACAAAATGCCTCACCTGAACAAAACCAAAAAAGTGACGGTGTGGTATTCTGCATTTAGTAGGGTTAGGGTTAGCAGGGTTAGGGTTTGTACCCTGAAATCTGGCCAAACTGACTGACGATTGATATTAAAACAGATATGGAGCTCTCTGGATTGGTAATAAGCAGCAATACATCATCAGCATAGAGCGAAATTGTGTATTCAATGTCTCCTAATGTGACACCAGACAGTCTGTGGTGGTTCCTAATAGTCTCGGCGAGTGGCTCGAGTGCAAGCGCGAATTATAGCGGTGAAAGGGGACAGCCTTGACGTGTACCTCTACCCAAGGGGAAAATGTCAGACATTGAGCCATTTACCAGGACCCTCGCAACTGGAGACCTGTATAGAAGTTTAACCCACTCGAGCCCAACCCAAACCTATCGAGAACATCAAAAAGATATTCCCACTCCACCCGATCAAATGCTTTTTCAGCATCCAATGAGACAGCAAGGACCCTTTTCTTTGTACTTTGTGAAAATCGTATTACGTTAAGGAGCCGTCGAACATTGGAGTAGGAATATCTGTTTTTTATAAATCCTGTCTGATCTGGTCTAATTAAAATGGGCAACAGTCTTCTATCAGGGAGCTTTGATAGTAATTTGCAATCAACCCCAAGCAAGTTTATTGATCTATAAGATGCACAGTAATCAGAAGGCTTACCCTTCTTTAAAATCAGAGAGATGGGCCAGATTTAAAGTTGGTGGAACTGTGCCCCTTTCAGATGACTCGATAGAATGTTGGTTAGAGGTCCTACCACTAGTTTAGCCATCTTTTTATAAAATTTCAGGCCCAAACCCATCAGGGCCTGGAGCTTTCCCGCTCTGTAGGGATTTAATGGTCTCTAGGACTTCTTGAGCAGTTATTGGTCTACACAAATCATTTCTGCATTCTTCTTCAGATAAAGTAGGAAGATTTATTCCATCAAAGAAACTCTTTCTTAGCACTGAAGTATTCCGACACTCAGATGAGTACAGTAAACCTGTTTTTAATTCATGTCTGACTGTATTATCTCACTGGCTTTTATTTATTACTGACGAGGTCTCCCTTGAAAAAATAAATTGTTAATCTCAATGGGACAGACCTGGTTATAAAATAACTAATTGTGCACTCATTATTTTGCCAAGTTCAGGTCTTTCTCCATTGAAAGCTAAGATCAGGTTTTACTATTTTAGAATATTATCTATGAATAAGGTTAACTTAAGGTCTTTCAATGTAGAAGGTTACATGTATGTCTTCCTGCTAGGATATATTCTACATTATCAGTCTGTGTGTTCATACCTAAATCCCTCATTTGCCTGAAATTGGCTTTTCAATGATGTTGGGACGTTTGGGATGGGCGTGTACCATTTGCTGTGGGCGTGTCGTATGGGTGTGGCCAGTGGTGAGCTGGTTTACAAGTTGAGGTGTCTGCTTGTAAATGTAATGTAACTTCCTTTATGCAGGTTATTGTGGTGCTGATGTTCGTCATCGCCATCATCCTGTACCGCACCATTCTCAGGATCGTCATCTACAAGTCGGACCACACCTTCTTCATGGTCTCTGTGAGTGAAGATAAAACACAATGTGGTTCACTAATGAAACAACACTTAGTTTGAACCTCTGATGCAGAGCCGTACGGTGGTCATTCCACTGTCAGCCATGTTGGCTCCACAGTCTTGCTCCATGGCTGTTGCTATAGTAATTCTGTTGTCCATGTTGCCATGGTGATGTTGTGGAGGACTAACTCTGTGTATATATGGCTCTGTCTGTATTTGGTGTCTCTGATAGGCTAGTAAATTAGCCAGTATCTCCAGCTCGGTGTTGAACCTGCTTGTCATCCTCATGTTATCTCGGGTTTACACCTCCCTGGCCCACATACTGACCCGCTGGGGTGAGTTACACATTCCTCTTCATCCTCCCATCCTCATCCTCATCCTATTCAAAGACACTTCCAATGAGGTCAATAGTAGAGTAAGCTTCATCTCTTCATGTGTACACGTATGCATGTCTATATGTGTGTGTGTGTGTGTGTGTGTGTGTGTGTGGTTACAAATGCCTGGCTTAAGGCAGTGTAACAAAGGGGAGACCACACATGCCAAAAATAAGATTAACAGAGAGAAAGGTTTCAGTATAGATGGATTCCTGACTTGTACTAAAGTGTAGCGCAACATGGACTGAGCAATGGAAACTATAACTCATAACAAAACACAGAGAGAGAGACACTAGGCAGGCAACGCCTTTTATTCGGAAGGACCTCGCTCCTGAAGCTAACCCACCTGTGAGAGAGCGACAGCACAGCAGCTACCACTCAGGAGGTAACAGTACTAACCCTAACCCTAACCCTAACCAACGCTACAATATCGTCTCTATGTAGTTGTGGACGGACTGTTCTGACAGTCTGATCACGTCCTGCATTGACCTTCAGTCACCTGAGAAAGAGTTGCTCTTCTGTTTCCTTATGTAACCCTCTCTCCGGTGTCCCTATATTTCGAGCTCCCGACTAGTCTCTGCGTTGTGTGTTTGATTGGGGTTTGGGTGGGAGTAAGGGGGACAGGAGGCTTCTGGATGCGGTTAAAACGGACTTTAATGGATCCTTTCACCTGAACAGGATGGCCAGCAGCACACATTGACTCTCCTTATTGTCCTTTTCAAAAGGCAAAACAAAACTGTGTTAAAAACAACACTTTTGCTGTTTCTCAAACGCAAAGCACATAAACAAAAACACACAAACATCTGTTAACTAAAAATAAACTCAACATTCATATTTTGAAAATAAACTACATGGATGACTATTTTAAAACATTGATTTAAGACAGATTGAAGAGAGGGTGAATTTCCCTTCCTACCTTTTCAAAAGGCAAAACAAAACTGTGGCTCTACGGTGGCCCCAACCAACCAAAAAAAGGGCTAACCCAATAGCTGCACACACGCAACCAAGCAACAAAAATAAGAGTGCCCTCTGGTGGCCATGCACAATAATCCACCACCCTACATCTACATATCGCACTAATGCACGAGCATCACGCTCATCCAATGTGAGCTTCCCACCACAATGTCCGACCCTGTTGACTGATGTCTTTCCATAGATCTAAGTGCAGATGTCCCTTTAGTCCCTGTTCCTATTGAAGCCAGTTGAGTCTTTGTGACTGAAGCTCCTGCCATCAGCCCCAATAATGAACCTCTTTCAAAGTCATTGAGATCTTTTCCTCTTGCCATCTTGATCCCAAATCAAGGTCAACTGGGCCTCTCAGCATTTTTATATATGCCCCAGAGCATGATGGGATGTTAGGGTTAAGGTTATATATGTGTGTATGTATGTATGTATGTATGTATGTGTGTATTATAACATATGAGTTGGGTGAAGGGTAGTGCTCTTATGACCTGTTTGCTGCTCCTGTCAGAGATGCACCGAACACAGACCAAATATGAAGACATGTTCATCCTCAAAGTGTTCATCTTCCAGTTTGTCAATTTCTACTCATCCCCGATCTACATTGCCTTCTTCAAAGGCAGGTGAGTAACGTGACCAGGTTACTGTGACTCAGTAAACTGTCTTGTCTTTAGCCCTTGTCTCTACTCCAAAACACTCTGAGTTGGAGCTGGAGAAGAGTCAGCTCAGTTAACCTGAACAAACTGGTAGCTAGCTAACTAGCCAGCAGGCTAACACCCTTCACACAGGTCATTCCCGGGTTTATCCTATCCAGACCAAACTATTTATCCCATTCAGACCAGACAGCACAAGACCAGAGGGCCGAACAAGTAACTGATATCGCCGTAGATAAGTGAATCTTCTACCCTCCCGGTAAAAGGGACTTCTTCCCCACGAGTGGACAGAAGCTCTGTGATTCTGTTGACTTTCCTCTATTAGAAAGAGATTGACCAATACAGTTCTAATTATTACGATTGCATTTTACATCTCAGTCATTTAGTTGATGATCTCATCCAGAGTGACAGTGAGCCGGTTTAGGTCCACTGCCTTGCTCAAAGACACTTCAACAGGACACATGGCTGTTATGGGGATTGAAACTATCATGCTTTGGTTACAGTCTGCTCTCTCATCACGAGGCCACCCTGTGACTGGATTGGACGAATGAACTTCTAATGAAAGCAGTCCACCTTGTTTACACTGGAAAGGATTTATATTGCTTAGGGAACTTGGTTTCTTGCTAAAACAAAAGTATGAAATGAAAAGCTGTTTGTATCTCCGTTGTTGTAAACATCTAAAAGCAGTGACTGTGCTCCAGGTTCATCGGCTACCCTGGGAATTATCACACTCTGTTTGGAATACGCAACGAAGACGTGAGTTTTTCTGTCAAATGTTCCTTTACTACTGTTGATGGAGGAGCAGCAGTGCCGTGACTACATCTGTCCATGTCCATGTATGTGCCAGTGTGGGTCAGGAGGTTGTCTGGTTGAACTGGCCCAGGAGATGCTGATCATCATGGTGGGAAAACAGCTCATCAACAACGTCCAGGAGTTTGTCTGCCCGTAAGTACACACATCTCCTACATCATATACTGTACATTTAATATCCTCGTTATTAGAGCTTCTTAATATGTTTGTTTGATGGTGGAAGGAGGGCAGGGAGCAACGGGGCTTATGGGAAATGTAGTCTTAATGTGGAGAAACACTAGTAACAATACCACCGTCGTCTCCACCATGGTCTCAGTGGTTTACAGTCTTTCTACCAGGTAGAACCAGTGATATGATGGTGATGTACTAGAAATCTACAGGCAGCACTGTTGAATGTATATATTCCCTCCCAGAAAGCTGAAGTCCTGGTGGCAGAAGAGGTCGCTGAGTCCCCGGCTGAAGGAGGAGGCTGAGGAGGAGCTGAAGGAGATGAAGGAGGAGGCTGGGGAGGAGCAGAAGGAGGTGAAGAAGGAGGTCTCTCCCTGGGAGTCAGACTACCAGCTCCTGGTGTGTGAGGGACTCTTCAGCGAGTACCTGGAGATGGGTGGGTTTATCCTCCTGGGACTACCAGAGGGGTGGGGCAGTTCACATAGTGTCAGGTAGCCAATCACAAAGGAAGATTCACTCTCAAATCCTGTCCTGTCGGCTAAGCTTTGTTGTACTGTTGTGTCTGATGTGGCTAACCCCGCCCGCTTGGTACTCTGAACAGGTTAAAACAAACATTTGGTTTAACTCTGTATGGATGTAATGTAAGATAGAAATATTACAGTGCGTTTCTATGGAGGTGATGAGTAGCCATTGGAAATCTCACACATCCGAGAGCAGCTTTAGTGATGCAACTGATGAGGTTTGGGTCAGTATCGCTCGGCATGATGGGACAGATTGAAACCTCCTCTCTCCTCCTAGTTCTTCAGTTCGGGTTCATCACCATCTTCGTGGCGGCGTTTCCTCTGGCTCCTCTCTTCGCTCTGGTTAACAACTGGGTGGAGATTCGTCTAGATGCCCAGAAGTTCGTTACTGAGTACCGCCGGCCAGTGGTGGAGCGAGCGCAGGACATCGGCATCTGGTTCCCCATCCTGCAGCTCATCACACACATGGCCGTCCTCACCAATGTAAGCTAGCGTGTGTGTGTGTGTGTGTGTGTGTGTGTGTGTGTGTGTGAACCATAATTAAATAAAATACATAAATAATACATAATTTTGAGAGTAATTTTACTAATCTGGTTCTAGTACTGCTGTGAATACTGTCTAGCTGTACTATTAACATTACTATTACTATTACTGTTATTATTACCACTACTATTTATACAGTTGCTGCTACTACTGTTAACATTACTATATCTATAACCATTATTCATTCTGACTGTTTTTCTGACTGTTTTTCTGTTTGTGTGTGTGTGTGTGTGTGTGTGTGTGTGTGTGTGTGTGTGTGTGTGTGTGTAAGCAGGCCTTCCTCATAGCGTTCACCTCGGGCTTCCTGCCTCGGCTCTACTACCTCTACACCACCGACGGTTCACTGAGCGGCTACATCAACTTCACCCTGGCAACCTCACCACGCAACTACAACCAGCAACCCTGCAGGTGTGTATGTGTGTGTGTGTGTGTGTGTGTGACCCCGCCTGACCACACTGTGTATTAATACTCATAACAACTACGACCAAGGTGCCTTTTAGCAAGGCACTGAACCAACAGCTCCACCGTGAATGCCCAGCTCGCTTAGCAATGCAAAAAGAGACTTTGCCAGACTTGATCTAACTCACTTGATCTAACTTTTTCTCCCTCACGTACAAATGCAATCTGTTTAATTTCCTTACTAACAGCTAAAGAATTTACTAGTTTTTCCTCAACGGCAGCTGCCAAACATTTCAACACCTGGTTGTGACGCCAAGTGTATCCCCTTGGGAAAGACTAACTTTACAACCTGACAGTATATGTCTAAGTGTACATACGCTGGAACACAACGGGCAGGCAGCGTCCTCACCATCCACTGACTAAGATTTTGGGGAGATGGCAGCACATCATCAGTAGCCCCTATAATAAATCTAATTCTGCTGGCCTCCATGCTCCACAACTCCACTTCAAGCCTCTCTTCTCGACACTCTCCCAGTTCACCCACTGTCATTGGTACAAGCCATTTTGTAATGAATCAGTTTATCAATCTTTCTAGTTTTTCTACCTTCGATAGGGGAACCTCATACACTGTCAGAGGCCACATCAGCCAAGGCAACAATCCAAACTGCAGACACCACAATTTTAACTATCCTGGGAACCCTGACTTGTCTATACCTGAAATGCCTCAAATCATTTCCTGCCTCAACTCCTGAAATTGACCCTTATCACTGAGGCTTGCGTCATACCATCTTAAGTTTTTGACCGGTTTCTCTATCACTGTTGGCACCACTTCATCATCTATGAAAAACTTCTTGTCTACTACCTTCCCATTAACAATCAAAATACTCCTAGACTTACTTGGCTTCACTTTCATCCTAGCCCACTGTAGATTACTATTTAGTTTATCTAGTAACCTGCTAGTACATGGAGCTGTTGACGTCATAGTCGTCATATCGTCCATGTGAGCCATAATATAATACTAATACTAATATAATAATAATGCCATCTACTGGTCCAGGTATCGCGGCTACAGGGATAAACATGGTGATTTCCTTCCAGAGTACTTCCACCTCCTGGCCATACGACTGGCCTTCGTCATCATTTTTGAGGTCAGTTTCATATAATTCCACTTCCAACTACCTCTCTCTCTCACACATACATGAGTCCGAAGTTAACTTCTTCCCACCTGGTAAACTAAAATAATTTACCTGCCAAGAATAATTTATATACATTTTGGAAGAAATGTCACCTCATCTGTTCTCAACGCTGCTTCATGTATAGAATCAGATCCTATGTGAAAGGTTCAGTCAGACTCAGTAACACTGTCTCCTATTGGGCTATCAGACGCAGTAACACTGAGTCCTATGGAGTGCTGCAGGAATGAGTCCTAAAACCAGGAAACGAGTTAGCATTTTAGCACTTCCGGTTCCCTCGTCTTGAAGTCTATGGGTTTTTTGAACGTGTTTTTGGTTAGATGAATGAAATAAGGTCTGTGGTTAACACAAGCTTAAGAGGTTTTCACGTTTTGTTCTACGACATAAAATACGTTAGTAAATACCTCACCCCGGTTGCTAACAAGTGGCTAAATGAGACTACAGAGGTTGTCGGGGACATTGAACGCATCACGCCGAACACGGTAACTCATCTAGTCACTAGTCCGCCTTTACAGCCTCTAGTTGTGTTTCTACTCTTCCAAACTATTCTAACTCAAACTTTCCAACTTGTAGATTGATCAATTTATAATATTTTTAGTGGTGGTGACGTTGAAGTCATGTGACCGTGGTGTAGTTTGTTTATAGCCTAACGTTAGCTTTTTACTTCTGGCGATTTCATTTACGCTTCAGAAATCATAAAGTGGTGTTCATTTGTGAAGAGTATCTTGCTGAACAAAACATGTAAGTATCATAAACCTTTGTCTGCCACAGAGTTTATTTTCTGCAATAATCCAAAATCCAATGGAAAAATCCCATTGATTTTTGTCGAGGGAAGCAGGGCGATGCTAACTTCTGGGTTGGCCTACTAAAATATGTCATCCCTGCACCACTCTATTGGACTATCAGACTCAGTAACACTGACTCCTATTGGACTATCAGGTGCGACTCCTTTGTAATAATAAGACTATACTGCCACCTGTTGGGTCACTAGGGAATACCTTAGGCCGGGTGAATCCAGGCGTATTGCTTGCACTATACAGTATAGCAGAACATCAAGTGTTCCTGAAACGTCTTATGAAGGCTCTTTCTCCTCAGCACGTGGTCTTCTTCATCGGCCGTCTGATTGACATGATGGTCTCTGACATCCCAGAGGAGGTGGAGATGAAGATGAAGAGGGAGCATTACATGGCTAAACAGGCCCTGGCCGAGAACCGGGTAACGCTACTGCAACACAATGGAATAGAATTGAAAGAAATATAGTAGAGTACAAAACACTACAGTTCAGTACAATACAATAGTGTAGTGTACAGTGGAATAGAGTTGTGTTGCTTTATGTTATGGTATAGTGTGTTATGTTTTAATATGTTACAGTATGTTACGTTAAAGTATCTTACAGTATGTTGTTACAGTATGCTATAGTGTGTTACAGTATGTTACAGTATGTTATGTTACAGTATGCTATAGTATGTTACAGTATGTTATGTTACAGTATGTTACAGTATTCTATAGTATGCTACAGTATGTTACAGTATGTTTCAGTATGCTATAGTATGTTACAGTATGCTACAGTATGTTACAGTATACTATAGTATGTTACAGTATGTATGTTACAGTATGTTACAGTATGCTATAGTATGCTACAGTATGTTTCAGTATGCTATAGTATGTTACAGTATGCTACAGTATGTTACAGTATGTTATAGTATGCTACAGTATGTTACAGTATACTATAGTATGTTACAGTATGTTATGTTACAGTATGCTATAGTATGTTACAGTATGTTACAGTATGCTATAGTATGTTACAGTATGTTATGTTTCAGTATGCTACAGTATGTTACAGTATGTTATAGTATGCTATAGTATGTTACAGTATGTTATAGTATACTATAGTATGTTACAGTATGTTATGTTACAGTATGCTATAGTATGTTACAGTATGCTATAGTATGTTACAGTATGCTTATGTTACAGTATGCTATAGTATGTTACAGTATGTTACAGTATGCTATAGTATGTTACAGTATGTTATGTTTCAGTATGCTATAGTATGTTACAGTATGCTACAGTATGTTACAGTATGCTATAGTATGTTACAGTATGCTACAGTATGTTACAGTATGCTATAGTATGTTACAGTATGCTGTTTCAGTATGCTATAGTGTTACAGTATGTTATAGTATGCTATAGTATGTTACAGTATGCTACAGTATGTTATAGTATGCTATAGTATGTTACAGTATGTCATGTTACAGTATGCTATAGTATGCTATAGTATGTTACAGTATGCTATAGTATGTTACAGTATGTTATGTTTCAGTATGCTATAGTATGTTACAGTATGTTATAGTATGCTACAGTATGTTACAGTATGCTATAGTATGTTACAGTATGTTATGTTTCAGTATGCTATAGTATGTTACAGTATGTTATAGTATGCTATAGTATGTTATAGTATGTTACAGTATGTTATGTTACAGTATGCTACAGTATGTTACAGTATGCTACAGTATGTTATAGTATGCTATAGTATGCTATAGTATGTTACAGTATGCTATAGTATGTTACAGTGTTACAGTATGTTATGTTACAGTATGTGTAATGTTCTGTACCTGTTGTTCAGTCTTTAAGTAAAACAGGGATTCCTGGGGATTCCAACCCCTACTAGACCTCTACCAGACCTCTACTAGACATCTACTAGACCCCTACCAGACCTCTACTAGACCTCTACCAGACATCTACTAGACCTCTACTAGACATCTACCAGACATCTACTAGACCCCTACTAGACCTCTACCAGACATCTACTAGACCCCTATTAGACCTCTACTAGACCTCTACCAGACCTCTACTAGACATCTACTAGACCTCTACCAGACATCTACTAGACCTCTATCAGTCCTCTACCAGACCCCTACTAGAACCTCTACTAGACATCTACCAGACCTCTACCAGACATCTACCAGACCCCTACTAGACCTCTACTAGACCTCTACCAGACATCTACTAGACCCCTACTAGACCTCTACCAGACCTCTATCAGTCCTCTACCAGACCCCTACTAGACCTCTACCAGACATCTACTAGACCCCTACTAGACCTCTACTAGTCCTCTATCAGTCCCCTACCTAGACCTCTACTAGACCTCTACCAGACATCTACTAGACCCCTACTAGACCTCTACCAGACCTCTATCAGTCCTCTACCAGACCCCTACTAGACCTCTACCAGACATCTACTAGACCCCTACTAGACCTCTATCAGTCCTCTACCAGACCCCTACTAGACATCTACCAGACATCTACTAGACCCCTACTAGACCTCTACTAGACCCCTACTAGACCTCTACCAGACATCTACTAGACCCCTACTAGACCTCTACCAGACCCCTACTAGACATCTACTAGACCCTCCTCACCACTGACCAGAGACTCCTGGCCAGGTTGCCAGGGATCTTGCCATGACTCGACACAACCAACTGTCATGAAAGTCCATGTTGCAGCCACAACCTGATCCTGGAGATTTACACTCAACATCAATCCTCACCAGGGAGTCAGCTAACCCTAACCCAGCTCCATGTTCCAGTTCTAGTCATCTTCTGTCTGGACTCCTGCACCTCCCTCCTAGCCAGGCTCCCAAAACTCCTCCTTCACTCCCTCCAACTCATTAACAACACTGCAACCCACCACCTACACCCTCCTATACCCCTGTACCTCCAGACCATGATGCAGTCCTACACCCCTGTACCTCCAGACAATGGAAGTCAAATGCTGGACCTTTGACCTTCCCAGTTACACTTTAACTTTCTCCACCCAGATTCTCCTCACCAGTCTGTAGTTCTGAACTGTCAACTTGATCTTTGACCTTCACGTCAACTCCACCCATAGTCTGTCTTTAGAACAAGCTGAAACCAGCAGACTGGAGTTGGATAGACTGCAGCCGCTTGACTGAGTCGTTTCTATATGAAATACCTCACAGCACCCTGACAATAGATGGACCCTGAATCGTGGTGATGATAGAGCAGTGACGGGACAATGTCATTTAGAGACTAGTGTGTTGCTGGGCAACCAGCTGAGAGATTCAATTTCAATTTGAGATCTTATTCGGTATTCGGTAACAGAGCTATTGCAGACTTCATGTCTGAATGACTTGCTTCAAATAAAGTCCAGTATAAAACGATATATAGACAATATAGTCTAAACCAAACCAAATGGGTGCTATTATGGATTAGAGTCAAGACACAGCTATAGTCTATTTGCAAAGACAACAGCTTGGCATCATTAATAAAAGTTATAGGCCTCCAATGATCTCATCTTAATGTCCTGAAACCCTGAGACATGGCGTTAGTTCACCCCATCCAATAGCTTCTGTCCAATTGCTGTTGCAGCTTTAATAAAATGCATTTATCCTTTGGGTTCAAATGCTCATCCATGTAAGGTGACAATGCCTCTGATTACATTCTCCTCAAGACTTCTGATCGTATACTTGTATTCGCCTCATTCCAATATAAAAACATCAAGCCTTAAATATAAATCATAAACTCTGGGGGACATCAATCCTATTAAGAATCATTTTAGCATCTACAAACGGATCTAAAAGCTAAAAAAATAGAAAGTATCCAAAAGATGAGTGATGATAAAAATAACTACAAAGCAAAGCAACACAGTTCACATAGTACTTCCTGTTAGGAGGGTGTATCAGTATGGACAGCACCAGCCTTTCCATCTAGAAAACACTGGACACAATCTGTGGAAATACTTTTATTACAAAATATGTCAGCAGAATGCACAACATCATTTGGTTCTTTATCTGATCATTTTGATTTTAAATAGCGATTTCAATTAAGCTTGAAGAACATTGAGTACTTGGACTCACTGGGACTTTTCTCACCAGGCACTGAGCTCAATGAGGGAAAACAGTTTCAGCTTGGTTAGAATTTCTCAGAGACCCATGTGAAAGCCTAGCACATAAGCCTGCAGCTAGCTGGGTCCCGGTCAGTACAGATGATGCTGGCAATGCTAACAGGCCAACACAATGTGATGATGCATCCCTACAAGGATCTGCTAATGCTAACAGGGTTCTCTCCATGTGTACTGTGTTTTTACCAGCTCGCTGGTGAAGCTTGCAAGATGAAAACATTTAACCAGTGAAACTGTTGTAATACTAAAACCAATAACCAGGTCTAGTCAGGTTCATGTCAATATGTTTGAGCCACATGGTCCCATATCAGTTTGCAGCAATATAAATGCATTAGATTGTGACCCCAGTCAGAACAGCCAACACAATCATTTCACATTTATTCAGAAAAATCAAAAGCTAACTCTTTGACTGTTAAGTAAGGTACTCATTTCCCAAACAACTAGCAGATGGATGCAAGAAGCACAACATAAAAAAGCCTTATTTGTACAAAGTTAGTGCAATCAATGTATTGTTATAACCAGACACATAAGAATATACATTTCCACTTCAACTTCAAATGTTGAGGAAGCCCTGGCCTTCAGAGGCCATGGCACTATTAAGGCATATTGCTGTGTGCTTTAATAGTCTAATAATCATTAATAACAGGCTTGCTCATCTTTATGTCCCCATCAGGACTGTTAACAACTCTTGGTCAACTGAAAGACAGCAACGGATCAATTTAAAGACATTTAAAGACAAGAGGAAGGCTCCTCTGGTTTAGACTACACCATAAGAGTTTGAGATGGGTTTTTATCTCAACAGCTTTTTCTTTTCTCATGTGGACAGTGCACTTTACGGTGGCTTGCTTCGTCTTGCTGGTGTTTGCCAACTGGAGGCAATGAGTTTTTGCTGACTTGAGTTTTGAACTCTGGGTGTAGGACTGCTTCCTACCACTTCAGTAGATAGTCATGAGATATGTCATGCTTTCAGTTGTACTCTTTATTTTGTTATATAACTTTCATTATTACTTGGTGGACGATCCGTGGCCAGTCAGTGGAGGTAGTTTTCAGTGGGTGTAATCTAATCTGTACCAAAGGGAATTAACATGGTTGTTTTGTGCCTGAGTAAAGCCTGTGTAAACTCTGTGGCCATATGCATTCATGTGCAGGCGCAGTGTAGTTTGGTCAGAGTCCTGTGGCTGGAGGCTAGCCAGCAGCTGATAAGGCCACTTCACTCTGACTATGGCTTCATGGAAGTTCAGCCTAAACCCTGCAGCACTGGCCAGTTTAGTCCCACGTAACAGGGAAGCTGACGTACAAGCCTGCTCACACAGCTAGTAGAGCAGCCAGAGAAGGTCTGGAGATCATCTGGAGTGGTGGGTAGAGGAGGTAAAGCCATATTTTGCTTTGGTAGAATGTCACCTTGTTTTACCAGCCACTCCTCCGGAAGTTGAGAAGCAGTCTACCTCCTACATTAGCTGCTCTGGAGATCCACCACCATTCAAATATCCACATCAATGTCTACAAACTGGCAGAACTGTTTGTAAAGTTAGACACTGGACACAACATGACATGACCAGGGCCTGCCTTGACAGTGGATCTAATAGAAGTGTCATTGATAGGCTAGGTCTTGAACTAAACAAGGAAATGGAAATAGGTGGTGGTGACTCAGAACGGCCAGTGTTGATGGTTGACTCTTAGTAGTTAATAGGTGGTCTCATTAGTTAATAGGTGTAATACAAAGGTGAAACATCCCTTTAAAATTCCTCAACAATAGATAGTGGTTTTTGACAGGCTTGTTTCATGTCCTGGAAAAATTGTGACACTGAGCGGTTTTCATCCTCCAGGGATTCAGGATTTCCTGTCTGCTTCCTGTCTAGAATTTTATTTGTTGCCTTTATGGAACATTGTATTATGAAGCACTAGGAAATATTGCTGCTTTCCATGGCATAATTCAAACCATACAGCTCTGCTCAGAGTGTAAGTGGATTCTTTCTGACAGTGAGCAGCTGGGTAAGGCACAGAGAGCATGCTGGGAAGGCACATTGCTGGGCTGAATGAGTTGAAGGCACAGTTAAGGTTTCAGTCCATCCCAAAATCACCAGTGGTTGGGTTTGGAGATGTTGGAAGCAGCAGTTATCTAATCAGCATTTGTTGTGTGACACAATTCAATGGACCTGAAGTCAATTTCACAGTCCTAACTGGTCCTCTGTGCTGGTGAGGTGCTGGTGTGGTTTTACATCACTGATGCCAACAGCCTCTCTTCAGTCTCAACCAGCGCTAGAGCTTTTTAGGTGCTCGGGGGATCTGCATTATTGAACTGGCATGGAGCGTCAGTAAAGATACAGACGCTGACACGTCCAACCTCGACGTCGTGGAGCGTCAGTAAAGATACAGACGCTGACACGTCCAACCTCGACATCGTGGAGTGTCAGTAAAGATACAGACGCTGACACGTCCAACCTCGACGTCGTGGAGCGTCAGTAAAGATACAGACGCTGACACGTCCAACCTCGACATCGTGGAGCGTCAGTAAAGATACAGACGCTGACACGTCCAACCTCGACGTCGTGGAGCGTCAGTAAAGATACAGACGCTGACACGTCCAACCTCGACGTCGTGGAGCGTCAGTAAAGATACAGACGCTGACACGTCCAACCTCGACGTCGTGGAGCGTCAGTAAAGATACAGACGCTGACACGTCCAACCTCGACATCATGGAGCGTCAGTAAAGATACAGACGCTGACACGATACAGATGCTGAAGATACAGATACAGAAGATACAGATGCTGACCAACACAGAGCCCAGCTCTTACTGAGCTGTTCTGTCCCGAGCAACTAAAAACACGAGGCCAGTTCTTTTGTCTAGACGGAGGAGTAATGAGATCTGAAGTTGAGGCAGAAGTTGTGACCTTTCACAACTGGAGGGTGGAAAAAGCTCTTCATCAGCCAATAAACCCCCTGACGCTGAGGAGACCACTGCTGCTTCCAGAACTTCCAAGGGCACTTCACTTCATAATATTAGTGCCTTGCACTTTCTACACTAGAACAATATAGTTAAAAAAATAAAACATTTTCTTGTTCTCCGGAGGATCCCTTTTGGAGGTCTTGTTCATAGTTATTGCTTGGGAGACATCAAGTCCTGTTGAGAGAGAAAAGGACAGCGGGTCAGAACCAGAGGATCTTCTGGAAGAACCCAGAGGTTGACTCCATACCAATACTAAATCATGTTTACAAACATCATCTACTAATACTAGATCATGTTTGTCAACTCCAACTATTATAATAGTACTAATATTATACTAATATTATATAGTACATCAGGGGTATTCTTTAAAATTCCAGTCACAAAAAAGGCCTAGACTATCTGAATATCTGAACTATCTAACATCTCCATAGTCTTATGATTAATAAATGGTTATTGTAGGGATATTTAAACATTAAGAGATATATTTAAACAAATACGCTTTTTTTTTTACTGTGAATGTAAAGGAGTCAATGCACAAATGCAGTTTTTAAAATTAGGCTGAAACAAAAATATTAAAACAAATAGTTAGTTGGACGGGGCGGAGGCACGTGACTGAACACGACGTAGTATTTTGTTAAGGGGACAGTTCATGAACGCAGCATTGGGGAAAGTATTAACCGCATTAAGCGACATGAGCAAGATGAAGTCGGTGAGAGTCGGTTTCGATACATTTCCGGATAATTGCCCTGCCCTACCCTCTGATCTTCCTCCCTCCTTAGCCTTTTGTATTATCTAATATTTTGAACCTTGGCAAACATGGATTCAGTGCAACTCTCCAGCCCATGTGCAGGCGACTGCTGGAACGGTATTGGGTCTTGATGTTCATTTTGGATTCACGGTTGAAAGTGAAGAGGTCTGTTAATCCCACTGGGCGGGTTTGGTTCCGCAGTGTTTTGCTTCATATTGCCACTTTACATTTCCATTTTTCTGCCACAGACTCTGAACATCTCAGACACGTTGGTCTATTTATCGGTCCGCTCATCTTTGAAAACTTTTAGTAACTACTTTCATCTTTCTCTCCCTGTCTCTGCTTTCTCGTCTCACAGCACTGTCTCTGATTGGCTGTGCTGCTCAAAGTCATTAGTATGAATGCATGTGATTGGACAAGCTGTCTGTCTGGCGGCTGCATTGAGGTGACAAAGCTGTGGCGGTTATAAAACAAAAACAACCGGCAGCAATTTCTCTAATCATTTTTTATTCTCAATGAAATGCTTTGCGGTCAGTGTAGATCCCTTGCTGGGTCCGGACCTGGGCGGAGGCCATATACAGTGGACATGAAAAGAATAGACGTGTTCTTGCTTTTATTGCCTTGAGGCCTAAACAGAAAACCCATCAAATCCATCAAATGTCACCTTCATTTGGATACCATCAAAATGTGGGGTGTGTTGGGTTTGGTGTACCTGGTATCCGGTCAGAACCGGGGTGTGTTGAGTTTTGTGTACCTAGTATCCGGTCAGAACCGGGGTGTGTTCTTCCGGTGGCACACTACACGGCATGACAGCTTAGTAACAGAGCTCAGGTATCAGCCTTAAATTTCCCCTGGGTTTTAGTATCAGTACTACATTCACATCCCTCTATCTTGGACATATCCCTGACAGGCCAAGTAAAGATGATACTTACCTCCTAAAGATCTTGTTGGCAGCAAGTAAAAAGGCCATTACAAAATACTGGCTTCAGAAAAACTGTCCTACTGCTGGCGTCGTTGTCAATATTGTTAAACACCTACATCTACTAGAACAGATGACCTACTCCATACAGCTCCAAAAAGAGCTGGGAGAAAAACGGTGGGAAAAATTTTGCTTATTTAGCCAATGAGACAGATCTTTCATAATTATTGTATGTATCATGTGTGATATTTTATTTTAAATTAGGCAATCTTGTCTTGATTTACTGATCATCCCATGACCTCATGTTTGTTTGGGGTTTTTATGCTTTTGTTTTTTGTTTGCCTTTTGCTTGCTGTCCTTAAAATGTGAAAAATGTTCATAAATAAAAAGTTAAAAAAATATATATATATATGTGTTGGGTTTGGTGTACCTGGTATCCGGTTCGGACTGGGGTGTGTTCAGGACCGGAAGACGTGGACGGCTCGGACGACGTACTGCCGACAGATGGGACACTCGCTCATCCTCTTGCCACACTTGGTGCAGGTGATCATGTGACCACACTCCAGCAGAACACAGTCGATGGGCGAGTCCATACAGATCTTACATAGATTCTCCTCGGGACCTGCTGCAGTCCCTCCAGCCTCTAAGGGGGGACAGACAACAGGGTGACTGCTACTCTGACAACATGGTAGCCTGAATGGCCTCAAGATGGTGCTGCAATTCATTTGCACTTAGTTACATTGTCATCCAGAGTTGTCAGGAGCTGCTGTGTGAATGATGGTTATTGACTGTTATTGCCACCCAGGATTTTAATCAGTGGTCATAATCTTGAGACCGTTCAGCTAACTAAATGACATTAAAAAGTACCATCATTTGATTTGAAGGCTAGAAGGTAATTCAAGTCTTTGGGTGACTAAATGAAACATTTTTACTGATTGGATACAGCAGACTTTACACTGACTGAATGATGAACTTATGGATGTATACAGTTTTGGAGATAAACTTATAAAGTCCTGAATTATCCCTTCATTGGCCCTGATTGGCCCTGATTGGCCCAGTAGGGTCACAAGGGTTCTGTCCCTGTAGGACAGTAACCACTGTAACAAAACAAAAAAACTCACCTGAACCGTCCACGGTGTTGGAGGCTGAAAGAGAAGATAAATAATGTACTGTTATATTTTTATTTACCTGACAAACATCTGAGTATGGAGGGTTAAATGTGACAATATTAAATAAATAAATCATTAAATAAGTAATTAATAGATTTACATTTCACAGTGTACATACAGACCAGCAACCATGAAATAAATAAATAGTGAAATAAATAATTAAATATGGAAATAATTAAATAAATGTGGAAAGGAACAATTAAATAGCTTATATTTCCCATTTTAATGAATTACTTATTCATATATTTATTTATTTAATTGTCACATTTAACCCTCCATATCTGAGATCATCAACGATACTGACACCTTTTCAGTCTAGTCACTGACTCTGCTCCACAGTAGGCAGCTTCATTTCCTACATCAACATTACAAGCAACCAATAGTAAGACAAGCCATGCTCTCCACCAGCTCCCATTTCATTATGACTAACAAACAAACTAACTGGCTGACTAACTAACTAACTAACTAACTAACTAACCAACCAACCAACCTACGTTCTGCTAGTCCTGGTAGAGGCGGGTAACTCTCTCCATCAGCTCCCATTTCATTATGACTAACCAACTAACTAACTGGCTGACTAACCAACTAACTAACCAACCAACTAACTAACCTACCTAGGTTCTGCTAGTCCTGGTAGAGGCAGGTAACACTCCATCAGCTATAATTTCATTACGACTAACCAACTAACTAACTGGCTGACTAACCAACTAACTAACTAACCTACCTAGGTTCTGCTGGTCCTGGTAGAGGCGGGTAACTCTCTCCATTAGCTCCCATTTCTCACAGCAGCCTTTGTAGTTGACGAAGTTCCTGGCGAGGATCTCCTTCAGCTGGCGGACGCTGAGAGCCTCGATGTCGTCCAGGCAGCTAAGGTCAGACAGCGAGGCTCGACGGCCGGCAGTCTGCACCTCTTCAACATCCGAAGACTAGCAGGAGACAATCACTTCATTCAATTAGTTAATGAAGACTACATGTCTTGTGCCAGGGAATGACTGATGGTGGTCAGTATACATCAGTACAGGAGGAACAAACATCAGGTCCCACCTGGTCTTCCTCCTGAAGGTCCAGCCCAGCGGGGGCAGCCTCTGGGGGAGCTGTGGGTGGTTCAGGCTGTGTGGAGGGGGGGCTGGTGGCTGTGGGGGGGTCAGGGGTCAGGGTGGAGGAGTCAGGGTGTGGGGTGGAGGGGTCAGGGGTCAGGGTTTCAGGGGTAACACTGCTGGATGGCGGTGTCTGCTGACCAAGGACCAGTTCCACCAACTCCTCCTACAAAATGAACCACAACAGGCTTTAATTAGATCATTGAACTGAAAGAAACACAAACCTCACACATGTTCTGATACTTTGGATCAACATTACTGATCTCTAGTTGCACTTCCAATTCAAATTATATAAGAACACTGAATGACCACAATAAGCGTTCCAGCTTTGTGTCTTAAATCCCTGAGGATATCCCTCTTTGTTCAAGGCAACTTCTTATATATTTTAATAATTATGAAATGAACTCAACCAAAAACTACATTCAACTACAATAATAACTAGAGCCCGACCGATATATCGGTTTGGCTGATATATCAGCCATTTTTTGACAACATCGGGATCGGTAGTTATACAACCGATGTGTCCCGATAGTATAATAAACAAAAAAACTGTTTGAATGTTGTAATTGCTATTTACTAGAATTATCCAGTAGAGGGAGCTCTAATACAAGTGTGAGCAGCTGACGCGCTACTTCTGTAATACAATCTTTTAGATTTTTTATCTATTAAAAAGTTCTTTCTTTGTTCTTTGTTTGTTTTTAATTTTTATTTATTTGTTTGCTTATAAGTTCAATGTTCTCAAATATAGAAAATTTTATAAAATATAAGTTTTTCAAATTGACTTGAAAATGTTGCACTTTTTGACAAAATATCAGTCAAAACATCGGTAATCGGTGGGCTAGGACTCTCCTAAATCGGGATCGGCATCGGACCCAAACATCTGGCATCGGTCGGGCTCTAATAATAACACAACAAGAGCCCCTCTACCTGCAGTGGCGCTTTTTTTGATATGGTTCAAAATTAAATGAATCAATACAATGAAATGTTGATTTTGGTTAACTAAGTCTGTTAGCTTGGTTTTTTAGCCTTAACTCGGTTTGCTAGCATTCTTCACTGAAACCAATGGTTAGCTCCGCACCTTCTCCCGGCACAGATGCGTGGAGACCTCGTGCAGGTGCAGGTAGTCTCTTAGCTCCTTCACTTTCAGCTTCATAAGCTCCGCCCGCTCCAACAAATTGCCGTAGAAACGCTGACAGGTGTGGCAGAGTCGGGGGCGGGGCTCCAGCTGGGCCGAGCAACGACCACAGTAATTCTTCTTACAGTCCACGCACACATGCTGAGACAGACAGACAAGACAGACAAGACAGACAAGACAGACCAAGAGAGAGAGAGACAGGACTGAATGTCAGTTGAAGCCTAAGCCAGGTTTCTACCATGTGCTGCTGCCATTGTGAGTTCAGATCAGGTCATGGTAACCGTCAGCGCTGATCCACAGGAATGCCACTCAACCTGACCATCACACCCCCACCACACTAGCAATGTTAGTCTGGTAAATGCGTCTACTCTACCAGGACCACGAGTCCTATTCTAAATATCTAGTTGGCTGGTATGCAGAAAGCACACTGTACTCTTATTAACATTCTTTTACTATTCACAACAAGCAAGACAACCAATCACAGCCGTCTGCAGCATACAGCGTACTGGTCTCTATTTCCTTCCACCAAACCAGTAGAACCAGTAGAGCTGAGGAACTTCAAACACAAACTATCCAAAACTAAATGACTAGCTGCCATTTCATCAGCCTTAGTGTCTGGTAAAATGGATAGTCCCTGATGACAGAGGCTAATCTATCGTCAATGTGAAAAACCTATTTGAGCAGGATTATCATCTGTCTGTAATAAATCTCAGAAAGTGAGCAGACAGCCTCAGGAAGGCCTTCTGAAAACCAGCCGCCATGATTCTGAAGAACCACCCATCTCTCTGATGACTGTTGAATTTGATTACTGTCATCCTGTTACATGATAGATTACTATCATCCTGTTACATGTCTGATTAGACTACTATCATCCTGTTACATGTCTGATTACTATCATCCTGTTACATGTCTGATTACTGTCATCCTGTTACATGATAGATTACGGTCATCCTGTTACATGATAGATTACTGTCATCCTGTTACATGTCTGATTACTGTCATCCTGTTACATGTCTGATTACTGTCATCCTGTTACATGTCTGATTACTGTCATCCTGTTACATGTCTGATTACTGTCATCCTGTTACATGTCTGATTACTGTCATCCTGTTACATGTCTGATTACTGTCATCTTGCTACATGTTAGATTACTGTCATCCTGTTACATATCTGATTACTGTCATCCTGTTACATGTCTGATTACTGTCATCCTGTTACATGTCTGATTACTATCATCCTGTTTCATGTCTGATTACTGTCATCCTGTTACATGTATGATTACTGTCATCTTGTTACATGATAGATTACTCTCATCCTGTTACATGTTAGATTACTGTCTGATAACTGTCATCCTGTTACATATTAGATTACTGTCTGATTACTGTCATCCTGTTACATGTATGATTACTGTCATCTTGTTACATGATAGATTACTCTCATCCTGTTACATGTTAGATTACTGTCATCCTGTTACATGTCCGATTACTCTCATCCTGTTACATGTTAGATTACTGTCAGATTACTGTCATCCTGTTACATGTTAGATTACTGTCATCTTGTTACATGATAGATTACTCTCATCCTGTTACATGTTAGATTTATGTCATCCTGTTACATGTCCGATTACTCTCATCCTGTTACATGTTAGATTACTGTCAGATTACTGTCATCCTGTTACATGTTAGATTACTGTGATCCTGTTACATATTAGATTACTGTCTGATTACTGTCATCCTGTTACATGTCTGATTACTGTCATCCTGTTACATGATAGATTACTGTCATCCTGTTACATGTTAGTCATCCTGTTACATGTTAGATTACTGTCATCCTGTTACATGTATGATTACTGTCATCCTGTTACATGTATGATTACTGTCTTCCTGTTACATGTATGATTACTGTCTTCCTGTTACATGATAGATTACTGTCATCCTGTTACATGTTAGATTACTGTCTGATTACTGTCATCCTGTTACATATCTGATTACTGTCATCCTGTTACATATCTGATTACTGTCATCCTGTTACATGTTAGATTACTGTCATCCTGTTACATGTTAGATTACTGTCATCCTGTTACATGTTAGATTACTGTCATCCTGTTACATGTTAGATTACTGTCATCCTGTTACATGTCTGATTACTGTCATCCTGTTACATGTTAGATTACTGTCAGATTACTGTCATCCTGTTACATATTAGATTACTGTCAGATTACTGTCATCCTGTTACATGTTAGATTACTGTTAGATTACTGTCATCCTGTTACATATTAGATTACTGTCTGATTACTGTCATCCTGTTACATGTTAGATTGCTGTCATCCTATTACATGTTAGTCATCCTGTTACATGTTAGATTACTGTCTTCCTGTTACATGTTATATTACTGTCATCCTGTTACATGTTATATTACTGTCATCCTGTTACATGTTATATTACTGTCATCCTGTTACATGTTAGATTACCGTCAGGTTACTGTCATCCTGTTACATGTTAGATTACTGTCAGATTACTGTCATCCTGTTACATGTTAGATTACTGTCATCCTGTTACATGTTAGATTACTGTCAGATTACTCTCATCCTGTTAGATTACTGTCATCCTGTTAGATTACTGTCAGATTACTATCATCCTGTTACATGTTAGATTACTGTCAGGTTACTGTCATCCTGTTACATGTTAGATTACAGTCATCCTGTAAAGTTCCATCTTGTCTTCTGTTAGCAGGATTGTGTATTTCAAATTAATTCAATTGAAATAAACAAGGATTATTCACAGTTAAGTGAAATAAATAATAATAAAGTAATAGTCAGTTTAAAGCCTGCAAACATGAGTACATTCAGCTACACAGAGAATTTAACCCCCAACCCTGCCAATGATAGTAATTTGGCAATATGAGATTTCAGTATTTTATTTTCTATGTATTTTATCGTAGGAATATGAACTGTGATAACTTTTCTGGGTTACCTTCCTGGCCAGTGTGTCGAAGCGCCCCCCGCAGGCCTTACAGGTATGTTCAGGTGGCGGCGACGGGTGGCTACTGTAGGCGGAGTTGGTGTAGGACTGGTGACGCCCAGCACCTCCAGACTCCTCCACGTCGGCCGAGTCCATACACATCCAGTTACAACACGACGCCCACATACTGCCTGACACAAAATGAATGAAAAATGAATGAAAGTCATTACAACACCCTCACTATAACAAGGAAGTGTGTGTCAGTTAAGTTTATTCAATGATGGTGAAACTGAAGCGACTACAGTGTGTGTGTGTGTGTGTGTGTGTTGGCTGTCCTAATCATTAATTCAGAGCTTCAGCTGCAGCCACAGTGAAATCTGATCTGACAGATACCTTAGTCTGGTAGAGGTCTGTTGTCCTGGACAATGTGTCAGTAGCTACTGTACTACTATGTTAGTCTGGTAAAGGTCTGTTGTCCTGGTGTGTCAGTAGTGTAGAATATTATGCAGAAAACCATGTTTCCATGTGACATCTGTAGAGGAGATTGGTTCTCTGAGAGTAATCCTTTAATGGTTTTATGATCTCCTGTTTTTGGGTTCCTCTGGAGTCAGTCAGGTCAGCAGATCCTCCATCACCTCTGACTTTATTACCTTCATCATTTAGTGTTTTATTGTAGTTAGTTAGAACTATATGTCAGGCTATGTTGGAGAAGGTTTGCCACCACACCATCACTGATGTGGTGTTGCATTCTTTATTCCTGTATATACTAAATACACATTTAATACGTATATACGGGAAGTGTGTATTTAACTTCTGGAGGGATTCTGAACTGCTTGACTCATCTAGAATAGTCTGAGTATATTTTTCTTGCTTTTCAAGTTGCTCTTAGCTGTACTCAGACTTCTTCAGTACTAGTGCTTTATTCAATAGTCTATTGTTAGCTGCTAGTTGGTCAGTTTCTGTGCTATACCTCCAGTTGAAGGTAGTTTCACCAGAGCTAGGCCAATTGCCTTGTTAATTGTCTGGGAGGGGCCTGCAGTCTTAAACCACTGCTGCTTTGAAAGCGTCTGGCAAACAACGGCAACAGGCGACTTCTTCAAGTCCGACTTCTTCAAAGATTGGGTGCTTCTTCTTTTCATATTACACAAGGCTGGCAAACAACTGGACCTAATCTTCACGAGACACTGTTCTACTGCCAACCTCTCCGTCACTCCTCTTCATCTCTCTGACCACTACTTCATGTCCTACACTCTCTCTCTCTCCTCTCCCCCCTCACATCCTCTCCCTACCCACATGGTTTCTTCTCGTCGCAATCTCCGCTCGCTCTCCCCCACTGATCTCTCCTCTTCTGTTCTCTCTGCTCTCCCTGCCCCTGAATCTTTTTCTCTTCTATCCCCTGATACTGCCACTGATCTTGTTCTCTCTACTCTGTCCTCTTCTCTGGACCATCTCTGTCCCCTCACCTCCAGGCCTGCACGCCAAACTCCACCTGCCCCTTGGTTGTCGGACTCAGTGCGTACTGAGAGACGGAGCCTGAGAGTGGCTGAGCGCAAATGGAGAAATGGCAACCTCCCGGAGGACCTTCTTACCTTCCAATCTCTCCTTTCCACTTTTTCCTCCTCTCTATCTGCTGCTAAAGCTTCTTTTTTCTGCACTAAAATTCAAACTTCTGCTTCCAACCCTAAAAAACTCTTTGAAACTTTCTCTTCCCTCCTCTTCAAGAAACACTACCCTGACCTTTCCTCTTAGCACTTGTTTATTTGCTTATATTATATACAATATTGGCTGCACCCCCACCCCCATGGGGCCCTTTGGTAGATATGTCAATAGATTTTATTAGAATGACTAGATTGTGTAGATATGAATATGCAATTGTGATGGTTGACATGTTTTCTAAATGGGATGAGGCTTTCCCATGCCGCTCTGGGGACACCCAGAGTGTCGCAAAATGCCTACTAACCTAACCTTTAACCCATGAACCTCTCTTCCTCCTCTCTCGCAGTTGGATGGATGCTGGCAGATGAAAATGAACTACAGTGTTGTAAAGCTTTGTGTAAAATGTTTAGACTTTTACATCCACAGGTCAGACAGGCTCAACGGCAGCCTGCCACAGAGACCTGTCATCCCTTCCAACCAGGAGATGAAGTGATGATTAAAGTGTTTAAACGAAAGACAGTTGGTCTCCTAGTTTGATAGGTCCCTTCCAGATGCTCCTGACCATTCATACTGCAATCCAGCACCAGGGACGAACCCAACTGAAAGGCTGCTTCGGTCTTTTCTTCCTTCTCCAATGCCGACCTGACCAAGATCCAACCTGTGCACAGCCGGACAGACAGTAACCGACTATTGTCACAGACACACTGAAACATGTCGTCAGCGTGGAAGTTCTTCACCGTGAGTGAAGAAGACACAAAGTTTGCTTGCTCTCTCTCTCTCTCTCTCTCTGATCAAAGCTACAGGGAGACAGAACCTGATCACCATGTGATCACTGCCAGCTGAACTCTGAGCTAAATCAATATCCTTCTACCTTCACAGACCAAGTCGTCTCACTTTCAAACCTCTTTGAGGAAGTAGAGCGTCGTTGAACGAGTCGCTCATTGAGGTTTCTAGTTTCAGACTGAATACTGGAACTGGACAGGTTGACTTGATACTTGTTTTGCATGTTGGTCTAACTAATCTTTTCATTTACTGGGGGAAAAAAATACAATTATAGTGTATAGTGTGCTCATCATAGAAAATAGACAAGCACAATCAATAATTTAACTATTAAAAATTAAAGACCTTCCATGACTTTTATCATTTATCAATACTAGCAAAACTGATTAGCATGCCCTGCCCCCTATCGGCCTAAAAGGTGAACAGCACTTAATAACAGTTGCTTGGCCGGAAGTTATGAGAACTGAACAGATCAACCTGAGAAACAACTAGAAGACCAGAAAATCTAGAAAGGTCGATTCATTTTGAGGTACTGACACAAAATAAATCAGAAAGACTCCAGCTGCCCAGCGCTAATCCCAACAGCAACACCACCACAGCTCAGCCTTCCTACCAGTGTCGAGTTGGACAGAATTAAATATAGAACTTCCGCTCAAGCGAAAATAAAAGCCTTCTTAAAGAATATATGTCGCTTTACCGTGTATACTAAGCATGATGTGACATATACAGTGCTGCCAAAATACAAGCAGAGAGTCAAATAGAAAATCAGACAACTAAGAAGGACATCCACTGTCAGTCATAGACTGGAGGTCTACTAGAGGGACTTCCGCCACAGCTTTCAAAATAAAAGCGCCATTGACAAAGTTGCACCAACTCTGAGTAATACAAAGTGGACAAAAAAATATATTACGAAGGAATCTGTCATCAGACTAGACCGCTTGGTGCTTCTCGGCAAAGTTACCTGATAGAAGGCGACTGGTAAAGTCGACATACAAGCGAGTCACCAAGCAGCACTTGATCTAAGGAAAACCTTGTATGTGTACCGGGCTCACCACCGGCCACCGCGGTGTATTTAGGTGGCAGATGACTTCTGGAGTAACAGGCGAACGAAGTGAAAAGTGTATTACTCTACGTGCCATTTGGTTGACGGTGTGCAAGCCGAATGAGAGACTCGTAACAGGTCTCGAGTCGTGTTGTAGGAGGGCTGCGTGCTCGCCGATTAGCAAGCCTCCATTAAACGTCACTTTTTGAAAGTGACGTTCTCTGAGTCCGAGAACTGAGCTGCTAGCAGGCTAACAGCGAGGCTAGCTAACGTTACTTAAGTCGATTAAAAGACTCTGGTTAAACTTAAAACTAAACTAACCAGTCCAGTAGCCACAATCAACAGTGGAGACAACCGATGCCAAAATCAATCCAGCTAACAGAACTAGTTAGTCGGCAGTTTAAGCAGTAAATAACTAGTAGGACTAGTAACATTTAGTTAAGCCACCTTACCTCAGGATGTCGGGGCTGCTCGGACTGGCACAGCTAGCAGTTAGCTGATAATTAACCAACAGTAACTAGCTAGTTTTGCCCTAGTTGGCTAGATCACCATAATGTCCCGTCGGTTTGTCTGGGTGTATGTGGTTCAGCGGCATTAGGAGCGGACCACCTTCCTGTACGCAGCCTGTCGTCTGAACCAGGAAGAGGAGCTGCTCCATGCCAGGACGCACTTTTACTTTCTGCCTTCAGCCCGTCCGCTGCTCCTGGGCGGCCAATGGCCACTCAACACCAGTAATACTGTTGGCTCCGTAGGACTGAATGGAGGGATGTCCCGCTGCTAGTGTGGTGGTAGTTCAAAACTGCTCCTACTGTGTTTACAGCACATAATACCCAACGAAATGTTCAGCTTTTTGCGCGTTCACTCACTGTGAATGTCGAAGCCCTGTTAGTTAGTTGTGTGTGAACATCAATACACAAGACATGATGTCCAGTTGGTCATTTCAACTTCATATCCGTGTTTTTTACTTGTCGCTCCTCGTGTAGTTTTAAAGCTTCATGGACACACGGACACGTTTCACTCCATTCATTCCTATAGTCACACATCATATTGAAACTGCTTAAAAGCTTTACCTGAAATGTTTTACGTCCGACTTCATCCTTACTTTGTAATTTCTTTCATACCTTGACTTCAAAGTTTCACATGAATGTACTTTTCAAGTATTATTACATATTTGTGATAACTAAAGGATTATTTTGGTTAAACTTAAAGTAATCAAGTTCTAAACATATTTAGCCTTTCAAACTAAAGCAAGCACACTTTCTTCAGACCTTTTTCTATTTCAAATATTTTAACTAGTAAATGTCTAATGATGATTATCTAGAATGACAAGGCGTTTAATCGCTCAAGCTTACTAGTAACAATTTACTTTTAACCAGTTAAAACAATACGTTAACTACGCAAAATGTAATTATGACTAGTTAGAATAATAACTTTACTTTAATCTTCAGCTGAAAGATGGAACTTGCTAAACATCAGTTACATTTATTGAGGCGGTGAGACGAGACTTTCATTTTGAAGGAGGCAGGAAGACAAAATCCACTGACTCCACTGTGAAATGCTTGGTGATTTTCTAACCATAGCGGCACTTTGGTGTTAACAGGTGAACAAGTCAATGCAGCTCCCACCCTCCACCCCCCACCTAGAAAGCCCTAGTGTATTGTTGTGGAGAGAATGTACAGATGATAATGGCACAAGACATTTTTCTTAACTGGCTGATTGTCAAGTCTTGTGGATTTAGATGTTCTCCAAAGTATCCTGTGTGGTGTGCCAGGGTCGCTGCTGCACTCACATCAGGCTTGTTCAAGGTGGGCATCAGACTCAGGATCTCTGATGTGCACTGGACTGGTTTGCAGTGTGACGTGGTTGGGATGAGGATCAGCACCTCTGAGTCGGAGGCCTTGGTTCTGGTTCCATCCAGGTGAGTTCAGGTATCTCAGGGTCTTCTTCATGAATGAGCATAAGGATAGTTGACTGCTGGTCAGGTTCCTTGGCTGGTCCAACCCTCAGACTTAAAGAATGAGATCACGGATACAAGCAGCCAAGATGAGGTTTCTCTGCTGGTTTCACTCTGGTGAGGAGAGATCGGTGTCTAGCAGACCTGTCCATTGCTGTGGGATAATTAGCTCTGTTGGGATAACCAATCACACTATTCGGGGACAACGCTTAAGTTGCTATGGCGGTGCGCTCCCAAAATAGCGTCGGTGTGGGCCACATTCACAATATCAAACCTTGGCTGTACTGTAGAGGACATCTCTGCTAGACAGCAGATTGTTTTACTTCCTCCACAGACTGAACCAAACAGGCCTGCCGTATCGCACGGTGTTATTACCGGTACTAAGAGCATTATTACCACCGGTACCTGTAGCTAGTGATACGAAGAGCAACACCATGCACAACAAAGACAGAAGGGAGGATAATACTGACTGAAACGGGTGACACAAATGTTTTGTTTTGTCTTTTATTTGTATTTTTTATTGTATAATGCTTGAAAAGCCACTGTCCAACAAGAAGATGATACTAAACAGTCAAGGTAATCTACCCAAGAATGGCTCAGGAAGAAGCTTCGTGTTTTGAGTTGGTCCAGTTCTGTCAGGAGGAGTGGGAGGAAATCCTCCAGGAAGATGAAGAGACTGATCACTGATCAGATCTAGATGTTTCCTCCAAGTCACCCTGATAAAGGAGGAGCAACAAGTTACTGATTGAAGGATTCACATACTTTTGTACAAAGACTTTGTTAAATAACCTAGTTTGTTAAACAATGAAAGCATAGCTTGTTTGTGCATGCTCTTTATTTGATCTTCAGTCTTGGTTATTCCTCTTTAATATGATAGGATTACCACCTGCTGTAGGGTTCATACACTATAATACACTTTGATAAATGTTCCTGACGCTAGACTCGGCTCACTACCCGCTTTAAGTACTCCGAAGAAAATTCACCCAATTCAACAGTTCTCTACTGGTGGCCACTGGGAACCACCCAGTACAGTGAGCAGCTCTACGTGAGTAGTAGCGGTAGATGCCTAAAGGCATCTCAACAGTAAGTGTGGAAAAGAGGCCATTAATTGTTCGCGTCCCTCAACAAAATTCCTTGGAGAAACTCAATAACTTCACCAATGTTCCTCAGAAACTAGATGGTGAAAACCAACGAGGAACATCAAGACCCGCTACCTTCATTCAACCACAAATTAACTCTCCAGAGTCGTAGGAAGGATTGTCAGGTGAAAATAAAACCACTAGTGTCTGACTTTGCTGATTCAGCAAAAAAGAAAAGTCTTCATTCCTGAAAAACAGATTTAGATTCTCTCACACACACACACACACACACACACACACACACACACACACACACACACACACACACACACACACACACACACACACACACACACGATGTTGTTACTGGAGCCAATACAGAACCAGCTTTATTCTTCTCCTCAGGACTCGACTCCCGCTGCCCAAATTCAGACACACTCTTAATAATGTAAGTGGACACATTTTTATTGCCATAAACAGTGTAGGAAAAAATGAACCAAAAGAGAATAAAAACAGCTGATCTTTCTATAGTACAGTAAGAAAAAGGTTTCACGTTCTCAATTTCATATCCAGTAAAATGTCAAATAAAACTATTTGCTGCAACACACAAAATGTCTCAAAAAGTGTTTTAAACTTGGTCTAACAGCAAGCGGACTACAGCACACCTCAGCCGAGTCTCGGTCCAAACACCAGCCCATGTTAAACATGCCAGTCAAACAGTGGTTTCATCTGATCGTCTTTTGGTGAATGAATCATGTCTAACTGCAGGAGCAGATAGCTGGAAGAGAGAAGCTGCAGCCAATCAAACCGTTCAAGCCACTTCTTCTACCTTACTGTTACAGGAAGCCTGATGGCCTGAATCGGATTCGATGGAAATCCTTAAAACATCTGATTTCAAATCAGAGACGGCATGAAGAGTTTGGTTCTCTGAGCAGGAAGATCAATTAATAAGACAGTGGAGGTTTGGGCAAATGATTGGTGGTTCACAGAACAGGAAATGGATAAGGATGCACACAGGAAGGACAAGTCTCACCCCTCCAGGTGACCAGAAAAGACGCCTAAGCCCAACCCTCCAGGTTAACAGAAAGGAAGCCTGGGAAAAAATATCGTCAAGTGAAAACCTGGTAACTCCAATGACGATTTTCATGTTTTAACTTCAGTTGATGGTATCCAGGCTCCTCTATGAGCCGAGGAGTTTCTACCACCTCTGGTCTGATGGAGCCTGTTAACCCACTGGATCACCTCAAATGCCTGGTGGTCAAGCTACGAGGTTTTCACCTGACAGTGAAGCATTTACCCAACAGAACCAAACATCCACAGGACCTTTAAATGGGGGGAGGATCCAATTGGACCATAAACCCCACCCCTCATAGCTGCTTTTTAGCCAATAGGACACTTCCCTTTGCACCATTTGACCTCCCCACTTGAATCATGCTGCATTCAGGTCATGGGAATAACCGCAGGACTGACTTGCTCAAAGCATCGATCTGCAAGTGTTCACTCATTCAAACTGGTTTGAATCCGTCAGGCGCCATGATTGTAGTTTTCTGTAGACTTGAGCTGCTCCTGATCAGCTTTTTGCTGATCATGCATTTGACTTCATGTTACAGCAAAACTAAACCTTGTAATGTCAACCACAAACCAAAAACCCAGCAGTAGTTGTGTCCTGAGATGACGTTTTAAGAGTTGTGGTCACAAAATGACTTAAAAATCCTTTGTTTTGTTCAAACTGAATCTATCATTCCTGACACTGGACTACGGATATGTCCTTGTTGAGACGTCAGAATTCAAGGAGACTGAGAAATCAAAAGCTGAGGTGAACAATATTTTCTAGTAAGAATCTGGTATTTACTGTCTTTCCCACATAACATGAATGCAGCTTCAAAGCGACATTTAGTAGGGATGCCAAATGGCTGCCGATGGTAGAGGAAGCCGCTGAACTGCCAACCCCTCTGCCTCTGAAAGAGGTTTTGTGAGGAAAGCCGGTGGATCCAGAGCGCATTCCAGAATAATGAAGTCTATGCTGCAGACATTCAAAATGACGAGGAAGAGGAAAAACAATGCCAGGGTTAGAGAGGTGGCTTCAATCAGGTCCTACACTAGGAGATAGAATCACTTACTGTTTGCTCTGCTTCTCAGCCTCAACACTGATTGGTCAACTACAGAAGGGACCACAACACACCTCAACAGGTTTTTCAACAGGGCATCATGGGAACAGAAATATGAACATCACTCTCAACCCCATGTTACTTAACGGGTTGGACTAAAAAGCCATTGTCAACACTTCATCACTTGTTTTAGTCTGTAGGTGCCAGATGGGTGGGGTTTGCTACACAGGACAATACAACAAGCGCCACAAAGTTTAGAGTAGACAATCTCAGCAAAGTATCTCCAAGTCAGTTTAGTCTACTTCTGTGATTTTCCCGATGCTATCCGACTGGTGCTGATGCAGTTTAAACCCCACCCAACTGGCACGGCAAGCAGATTAAAACAAACACCAAGAACACCATTTGGTGCAGGCGTGCTGGGCAAATGAAACAGATTATTTTAATCAAGGTGTATAAACATGATGAGCAACCAGAGCAATGAGCTGACGCATCGGAAGAGAGACAATAATTTCAACATCACATTATCAGTCTCATGTGGAGAGGAGGGTCAAAATGCTGGTTGTTCATGTACAGTAGACCAGCTGGTTTCGTTTCAGAAAAAACAACCAAACAAGGTCAGGTAGTACCATACTACTACAAAACAACTGGTCTAGATTACAAGCATTTGGATTGCTTTCAGGCAGTCAGACTAGTAGAATAAATGGTTGGATGACCTTTGACCTGACAGACTACAGGACGAAGCAGGCACTAAGCACAGTGAAGCCGAGGTGGGGGCAGAGAAACCCAAGTTAACAGTTTCGACATGCATTCACAAGCTGCTCGTTGGTGTGTGGGTACTGGATTATTTTTCAGAGTGTGTATGTGAGTGTGTGTTCGTGTTTTTTTTTATTCCTTCTAAGAATAAATATTTTGCTCAAAATTAACTCCAATAGAGGAAGAGGAGGGCGGCGTCTGCTCGCTGTCAGGAAGGAATGCTAACTGTGGCGTTAACTCATTCCATTGGCATTTTCTCGTTTTTTTAAAGTTCTCTATCCATACACACTTGTCCCAGTCCCCCACCCCCCCCCCCCCCTCCGAGGCTGGCCCTTTTGGCCTCAGTCTCTTAAGGTTTATCTTTGGAGATCACCTCCTCTCGTGGTTTGGCTCCACCGAAGATTGCAGAGTTTGGGTTGGCGACCTGGTTGAGCGGTCCGACCACCGTACGAGGCTTCAGCTGCAGCCGAGGCCTCTGTGCACGCTCCTCTGCAGAGAAAACCACAAAGTAACCATTACTAACATAGAACAAACAGGAAAAAAGAACCAGCACATAAATCAGTGATAAGCTGTGAGCTATTTGGCTCCATGAGACCCTTTTGTTTCCATTTCTTGGCAGTTGCCTCGGGGTGCAATAGGTTATGTTACATGTGTGTATTAGGATTGGGTGAGGTAGAGGTTAGCAAATCAATTTGAATGTTCCCTGGTTAGCTGTCAGTTTTACACTTTTATCCAAAAAAATAGGAGTTACACAGAGAAGGCAATTATTGGGCTCCACAAGTGGTTCTGAATCCTGGTCCTCGGAGCCCAGAGTCCTGCTGGTTTTCTACCCTGCCAGGTCCTTAATTGCGTCCCAGGTCTAGATCAGTCTCTTACTGGGCTCTGGGTCCTGAGGACCAAGAGAAGCACTAGTTTAAGGAATATAATCTTATCAGTGAAATAAGATGAAACAAGAAGCCATTTTATGACAAACCTTAGGACCTCTATCTTTCCAAGACAGTAAATGTTTTCAGTGTAGAGCCCTTAAAATGATTACAATAACACTTGAAAACAAATTATGTCACAATATTAATCTTTGGGAGAGCATAGAATTAATTAAACAAATGAATGAGAGCAGACAATGGTTTCCCTAACTTCAGAACTACTAGTCACCAGAAATCGTAAGTGCATTTCCTTCCTCAAGAAGCATCTAAGAGCAGAACCAGTGCTGAGGTAAAAGAGCAATAAGTTAGCTACCTACTTTTATGAAACAAGAGACAAATAAGTGACGCAAATAAGCAAGTGCTTAGAGGAAGGGTCAGGGTAGTGTCTCTTGAAGAGGAGGGGTCAGGGTAGTGTTTCTGGAAGAGGAAGGGTCAGGGTAGTGTTTCTAGAAGAGGAAGGGCCAGGGTAGTGTTTCTAGAAGAGGAAGGGTCAGGGTAGTGTTTCCAGAAGAGGAAGGGTCAGGGTAGTGTTTCTAGAAGAGGAAGGGTCAGGGTAGTGGTAGGAAGAGGAAGGGTCAGGGTAGTGTTTCCAGAAGAGGAAGGGTCAGGGTAGTGTATCTTGAAGAGGAAGGGTCAGGTTAGTGTATCTTGAAGAGGAAGGGTCAGGTTAGTGTATCTTGAAGAGCAAGGGTCAGGTAGTGTTTCCTGAAGAGGAAGGGTCAGGGTAGTGTTTCTCGAAGAGGAAGGGTCAGGTAGTGTTTCCTGAAGAGGAAGGGTCAGGGTAGTGTTTCCGGAAGAGGAAGGGTCAGAGTAGTGTTTCTGGAAGAGGAAGGGTCAGGTAGTGTTTCTGGAAGAGGAAGGGTCAGGGTAGTGTTTCTGGAAGAGGAAGGGTCAGGGTAGTGTTTCCGGAAGAGGAAGGGTCAGGGTAGTGTTTCCAGAAGAGGAAGGGTCAGGGTAGTGTATCTTGAAGAGGAAGGGTCAGGTAGAGTTTCCTGAAGAGGAAGGGTCAGGGTAGTGTTTCCAGAAGAGGAAGGGTCGCAGTAGTGTTTCTGGAAGAGGAAGGGTCAGGTAGTGTTTCTGGAAGAGGAAGGGTCAGGGTATTGTCTCTGGAAGAGGAAGGGTCAGGGTAGTGTTTCTAGAAGAGGAAGGGTCAGGGTAGTGTTTCTGGAAGAGGAAGGGTCAGGGTAGTGTTTCCGGAAGAGGAAGGGTCAGGGTAGTGTTTCCGGAAGAGGAAGGGTCAGGGTAGTGTATCTTGAAGAGGAAGGGTCAGGTAGTGTTTCCTGAAGAGGAAGGGTCAGGGTAGTGTTTCTCGAAGAGGAAGGGTCAGGGTAGTGTTTCTCGAAGAGGAAGGGTCAGGTTAGTGTTTCTAGAAGAGGTGGGTTTTCAGCCTGCGGTGGAAGATGGGCAGCGACTCTGCTGTCCTGACATCAGTGGGGAGTTCATTCCACCACATAATTCCACATTCGACACCAAAACAGAGAAGAGCCATGACCATGTAGATCGGCCCCCAGGGGCCTCAGAGAGACGGGGCAACCAGTCGCCTCGAGGCAGCAGAGGGAAGTGGTGGGTGGGGGTGGAACAAGCTCCAGAGGTCTGATGGCAGACGCCGGGGCAGCAGCAAGGAGGGAGTTGCAGTAGTCCAGGCGGGAGATGACAAGAGCCTGGATGAGCACCTGCGCTGTCTTGTCAGTGAGGAAGGACGAATCCTCTTGATGTTGTAGAGGAGGAATCTGCAGGAGCGTGTCACTGACGCGATGTGAGAGAACGACAGTTGGTCGTCCAGGGTCACACTGAGATTCCTGAGTCCGAGTTGACGTCACCACAGCATTATCAATGGTGATGGCCAGGTCTCGGTGCGGACAACCCTTCCCCAGGAGGAACACCAGCTCAGTCTTGTCCAAGTTGAGCTTCAGGTGGTGCATCAACATCCACTTCGAGATGTCTGCCAGGCACGCAGCAATGCGTGCCTCCGTGTGTCAGAGGGAGGAAATGACTAGATCAGCGCGGTGTCATCTGCATAGCAGTGGTAGGAAAAGTAATGAGTGGATAACAGAACAAAGAGATGTTGTGTAGAGGGAAAAAAGAAGAGGACCCAGAACCGAGCCTTGCGGAACCCCAGTAGTGAGCCTGCATGATTCTGACACAGACCCTCTCAGCGTCACCTGGTAGGAGCGACCAGTCAGGGAGGATGCAAACAGGGAGAGTGCAGAGCCTGATTAAGCTGTTTTATATCGTAATCTATTCTGATAAGAGGTTTTTATTTGTTAACATATGGGCTCCTAGAACGTCACTTTTTTTTTCCTTCAGCAGGAACTATTAAGGGAAAGTTTTGGTCTGCAGCTTCTCTGTAAACAGCCTGGTAGCATCATAACCAATTAGGGTTCTGTTAGCCATTAGGCTGGTGGGACCTTTGGTTTGAAGCAGGAATGCTGATAGTAGTTGGGCATTATGACTCATTAGTGCAGACTATATATATATATATATCAGGACTGTCTGTGTAATGACCAAACGCTGAAGGCCCAAACGCACCGAAAGCATCAAATGGCGCATCAAACCACCTTGATGCTTCTACTCTGAAGTTTGTTCGATTTTGGAGTGTCAAAACTGGCCAGAGCACCGCTAGCTAATATGGATGAAGAAAAGCTCATCAACAAGATCCAAAAACACACTGTGATCCATGACTGCAAACTAGAAATGTATAAGAAGATAAGAATGACAAGGCATGGTGTCAGTAATACCGGTAAGAACAGCTATGTAGACCCTGCAGCTACCAAGTCAGCTAACCTAGCTAGCATGCTCAGTTCAGATAGTTAATAGATAGACAAAATATGAATACTAGCTGGTCTCCAACTAGGTTATGACCAGACTGTAGAGCAGGTTATGAAACCAATCACATTATAGAACCCAGCAAGGTTGTTCAAATCGGGACAAATGGGCTAGTTGTCCCAATGACGCTTTAGATTTGAGGCTTGCAGTGTGTTTGGGCCTTGAGATGTGGAATTGATCAAATTCATCTTCCAGACAAAACAGCCATCAGAGTAGAGAGACAGGAGGTTATCTCACCATCAGAAGGTTCTCTGAAGTCTGACGGTCCTCCACGAAGGGGCGGGCCATCTCTGTAGCGACCAGTCCCTGCCCCTCCTCCCCTCCTGTCGCTAGGACGACCGCCTCCTCGACCCCGCCCTCCCATGAAGTCGTCATCTCTAAAGCCTGGCAGGACAGACAGACAGACAGACAGACAAAGGGGATAAACAGTGAGGTTAGAAGATGGCCGTCCAGTCTGGTCCAGCGTTTGGAACCTGCAAGGTGACCAATGAGCATGAGATGGTTCAGATGAAAGGAATGATGGGAATGCAGACCGTCATCCAGCAGCTGTGGATGGAGAAAGCTTCTCAGTAGGAGCTTCCAGATGTCAGAGACCTGGAGATTCAAGTGATGCTGATTCTACTGTTAGTTAAGCAGGATTTTATTCCCTCTACCTCCTCCTCCCCTCTACCTGTGCTTGTTTTCTAGAATTGTCTTGACATTTTCAGTCTTGTTTTGATTTTACATTTACATTAATTGGAGCCGCGTTCTGACGCGAGACCTGCTACCTTCCAGTCCATCTGGTCATGTCCAGAGTCATACACAAGTCAGTTTGGTCATGTTGGCTATATGGCTGTTGCTATAGTAATTGGTGATTCTGTTGTTCATTATTGAGGACTGTTGCCATATTCACAGGCATAGTCAACCTGGACTAACTATATATGACTCTGGTCTAACCTGGACTAACTCAGTCTATATATGACTCTGGATCCTATGGTACAGAGCTGTAGTACGGGAATGCCAGTGGAAGTCAGATTAGTGCATGTTGCCTACCAAGTTGATCTGGACTGAAACTAAAGCTGAACTAAGATGAAACCAACCAACTAACAGGACATGACCAGTGATCTGCTCGATCTACTGTCCTGCTGACTGCGTCCTACCTGCTGGTCCAGATCCTCTCTAGATCTGTCAGGAAACCTTCAGATCTGACTACGGAGCTTTAGAGCTGGAGCCGTTAGTTACCATGCTGTCATCCGATTGGAGTATCGTCTGATCTCATTGGCTGTTAGAATAGTCAGTATCGTCTGATCTCATTGGTTGTTGTTAGAATACTGTCAGTATCGTCTGATCTCATTGGTTGTTAGAATAGTCAGTATCGTCGGATCTCATTGGTTGTTAGAATACTGTCACAGTATTGTCTGATCTCATTGGTTGTTGTTGGCATGCTGTCAGTATCATCTGATCTGATTGGTTATCAGGCTGGCTGGGGATCTGGTGCTGTCCAACCTGAGCTGTCGGACTCTCTCATCGCACCCCCTCCTGGCTGGTCGTAGAAGTCCTCTCTGGAGTCACGGCCTCCTCTCCCAACTCCTCGAGAAACTCCTCGTCCTGCAGGGGACAGCGTCAGTTTAACACCGGGAGGAGGAGAGGAAGAGAGAGGAGAGAGGAGCAGGGGGCCACAGCGCCTCCTGCTGGAAGGAGCCAGGAAGGACAGCTAGGGGTTAGTCGTCCTACAGCCAAGCAGGGCCTGACGCTACGCTGCATTCATTTCATATGGGAAAGACGGGAGATACCAGCTTCCTGCTAGTAAATACTGTTCACCAGCTTTCAGGTATAAATACTACTAGAAAATACTGTTCACCAGCTTTCAGGTATAAATACTACTAGAAAATACTGTTACCTCAACTTTCAGATAGTAAATACTACCTGGGAACTCAAGGTTTGGAAATGGACCCAGGATTTTTTTTTTTTTATTGTGTAAGCCTTATTTAATCAAAACATAGCTTTTTTCTAAACTGAAATAAAAGAACTATATTTACCAGGTTTGTGCTTTTAAGAAGAAATTGGGCATATAGTCAAATGTTTAAAACAGTTTAAAGTTAATTAGTGCAGGAGCAAAATTAAGTAGGTGGTCAAGTAGGTGAGTAGAAGCAGGTGGTAAATAATTGGGTGTGAAGTTAACCAATCAAAAGGTCAGATCTTTGGGAGGAGTTTGTGTCTCTCCCATAAATCCTCTAAGTCCCCCTGATGAAAGAGGAGCAACAAGCTATTGATTGACAGAGTTCACAGGGATCTGTCTTTTTGTAAATAAACCAGTTTAGTTACATAATTTAAGTATATTTATTTGGGATAATTTGAGGAGGATTTGAGGTTTAGATGTAATATAATGTATAATTCTCTCTATAATTTATTAAATAATGACAAGGTGACAAACTTGACTGTATATTAGTTTCAGATGAAAGGCAACAAAATTAAGGATTTTCATCACATAACATGTGATGTTTGGTTTGAGGTAAAACATGTCAAATATTTTATCAGTAACATGGCGTCTGATGGCTTCAAACCAGTTTGAACACTTCCAAGGCAGTTAGTCATACTAATGGTTTTTCCCATATGACCTGAATGCAGCATTATTGGCAGATATCGGCCTTTCACTGATACGGAGGATATAACAAGTCTGCTCACCCTTACCCACAACGCATCTGGTTCTGGAGACATCACATGGAGAACGCAGCAGTAATGGAAGGTTTACTTCATACTGACAACCGGCCGTAGGAGGAAACCAAACCCTCATGAGACCAGGTCTACAACCTTAATGGAGTCTAGCTAGGGCTCTGATCATTTTCTGTTGACTATCAGCTTTAGCAGGAAAATATTTTTCACTGTGGTCCATCGTCTCTATGACGATAGAGAGGTTTCATCTTTCAAATAACCTTGAATATAATCATCAGCACATATGTCTATGGTTGTATCTTCTCTAGTTATGGATTTTAAGAGCTAGTTTGTAGTGGTGGGTGATTTCCCGACATGTTTGAATGTTTCTCCTCATTTTCAGACTCCTAAACACCAGGAAACAGCCAAATTGAATGTAATGGGTCTTTGCTGGGTCTTTGCTGCGTCTCCAGACCAGATAACCCTGTCCTGTAGCGGTCGCACCGCGAGGCCGAGGCCCTGAAGGCTTACAGATGTCAGAAAGAAGAGGTTAGGAGGGTCAGGTCAGGACCAGCTGGAGAAGAGGAGCTGAGGTGGAGTTGGGGATGAGGTTGAGATGAAGCATGAAGGATGAAGAGTCCTCCTCCACCTCCAAGTCAAGGTAGAATAATATCTTAAAGGCTGCTTAGCGGTTTCACATCAATGTTAGGGATGTAACGACATGTTCAGCTCATGGTTCCCATCCATACGAGATACTGCCCACCGCTATATTTTGAGCAAAAGACAATTATGAAAACAAACCATTTTAATGCCAACTCAGTAAGATTAAGGACCAATTTCAGCCCCAAATCACACCTGCAAACTACATTTCTCACTAGAAAAGCTTCTTTGTAAGATCTGAACCACATTTAAGACTCCTTCACATTTTACCAAATAGCAGCGACTGCAGTTTTTCAATGTGATGGTCCGGCTACGTCTACACGGCAAAGTTCAGCCGACGACCCAAGAGAAAACTAGATATTAGAAAGAAACTCCACAATGCGTTCTGTCAAATCTGAATTTAAAGATTTTGTCTCATGAACTTTCGTTACATCCCTGATAAATTTAGTCTTTTCTTTGGTCTCCACATTTCTACAAACCATGAAAAGACAGTTTAGCCAAACACACTTGAACAGGAATAAGGTGTAAAGACAATGAATGAATGAATGCTTGCTTGGGTCTGATTTCAACAGACAGGTAGATTCTAACTTTGGATCCTTCACTTCACCTTCATCACATGGACTGCCATCCAATTCAAGATGACCCGATGGTCTTCACCAGGCCTTTAAATTGTTTTTTCACTGCTTTTTACAAGAAACTTTGCAATGGCGAAGTGTCCAAAGTTCCCTAGGATTTGAATGAATGTTTTCATCATAACTAAACAGTCAGCTTCACGGCCAGAGAGACTTGGAGGAGAGAAGGACAGCAAAGAAGGAAGCCAGAGATTTAAGCTCTACAAGATTCAGAACATCAGAAACATGTTGATAGAAGAGCAACAGGCTGCGAACACAAAGGAAAGAACAGCAACATAATGAATAGTGTCCATTAATGGATTAGTGTTGTAATCCTGCACCATGGTTGTAAACTAATATAACTAGTTGTGTTAATAGTAAACTCTTAACTAGTTTTCAGTGATTTTGTGTGTCTACCTCTGTCGTCTTTCCTGAATCCAAAGCCGCCGCCGCTGCCGCCTCCTCGCTCTTGTCTTCGTCCCTCTGCGATGTCCACCCTCAATGACCTGTCGTTTAGCAACTGGAGGGGTCAGAGGTCCAGTTAAGCTTATGTTAGTACAGGAATACCCCCCCTGACCTGCCGCCTAGCAACTGGAGGGGTCAGGGGTCAGCTTAGGCTTATAACACTACAGTAAAGCTCTCAGTGAGCTCTGATCAATCTAAGGAAATAGACTCAGTTAATCAAAAACAATAGTTGCAGATTTATCAATAAAGTAATCCTTGGCTAACCCTACCCCGTCCCACCGGGTGTTGTTCCTATGACAACGACCACAGAGAGCCAGACCCAGACGCTGCTGTGTGTTTTATGTCCATGTTGATTGAAAGGGTTCCTCTTTCTTTCTTTTTCTTAATTGAGGTTTTCTGGTGTCCTTTATTCTTTTCATAATGTGGCGTTGTGAAGCCCTGCGGGTGTAACTGATTAAGGGCTGCACAATAAACTTGCTACTAATTGGACCTTAACACGATTAGGGTAATACTTAGTTGATTATCTTAATCTGAGTAACAACAGGATGAACACACTCGCTCATTTGCAAAGTCAGTCAGATGTAAGGAAGCTCTGAAGTCATTCTATTGAGGTTTTTCTGTTTATTTCCAATTAATGCTACCTAATTAGCGCTTGCTAGCTACATAAATATCAGTGCAGTCTGTCAGCGCCAGCATGGAGAACAGATACTCACAGCGCCGTCGTACGTCAACGCCTCCTTTAGAGAATCCACGTCGTCAAACTCAACGTAACAGAAACCTGAGAGAGAAATGAAGCGTCAGTACTGATCCTCCTCCAGCCGGTCAACGGGTCCTGCTGGTTTCTGATCTCTAGTGCAGGATGTGACTTCTACTGATTCAGGTCACATGGGCGTAACAGTCGGACAGTGAAAAGCAACGACTCATTGGAAGCCGTCAGACGTCATGATTGTAGTTTTGTGTAGTATTTCTATGTAAAGCTGAGGTAACAGTATTTTCTAGTAGTATTTCTATGTATAGCTGCGGTAACAGTATTTTCTAGTAGTATTTCTATGTATAGCTGCGGTAACAGTATTTTCTAGTAGTATTTATGTGGAAGCTCCTATCTACCGTCTTTTCCATATACAGTGAATGCAGCATGTGCTTGACCCCACCCCCTGACCTTTGAACTTGTCTGTTTCTTTGTCTCTGACGAGGCGAACGCTGCGGACGCTGAGGTCTTTGAAGATGTCGTCGATGTCTCCCTGGACGGTGTTGAAGGGCAGGTTGCCGATGTATGCCGTGTATGGCGGTTCTGATGGCAGCTCCTTTTGCTTCCTGGATCCAGCGGAGCCGCCGACACGGGGCCTGCACAGGAAACAAAGCATCATGGGATATGAACTAGGGCTTGACCCATATATATATGAGGCCAATATAGGCCTTGTATTCAAAATGGGATATCGGCTCAATTTCTTCAGTGTTTTTGTAGCCACCTAAAATAAAATGACAGTTGATGACAAAACTTCTTTAGATGCATGTTGAAAAATGTCCTAGACAATGAGGCCCTGACCTTTGACCTCCTTATCCACTGGTTGTAATGTTGCTGATCTAGGAACTGACGTTTATTCCTCTGTTGACCTCAGAGACAGAAATTAACTAAGTAATCTCGTTGGTCTCATCACAGCTGATCCCCAACTAGACGCTGAACTGAGACCGTCCCGTAACCAGAAGGTTGCAGGTTTGATCCTCACAAGCCTCCCTGTTCTGGAGAAGACCTCCAGCTAAATGACAAACCTTAAACCAGAGTCTCTCTTGTTGCAGATATTGTGGCTGTTTGGAAACATCATGAAGCTTTCTGCCTCTGCTGTCGCAACTTCAGGGAGAGAATATGAAGCGTAATAACCACCAAATCTATCACTAGAAGTCCAGTACAAACAAGGTACTGGGCCAGTCCAGGTATGGAGCCGATCCAGGGACAAACCGGGTACTGGACCAGTCCAGGTATGGAGCCGGTCCAGGGACAAACCGGGTACTGGGCCAGTCCAGGTATGGAGGGACAAACCAGGTACGGGGCCGGTCCAGGGAGAAACCAGGTACTGGGCCAGTCCACGTATTGGTCCGGTCCAGGTACAAACCACGTATTGGTCTGGTCCAGGTACGGAGGTCCAGGTATGGAGACGGTCCAGGTACAAACCACGTATTGGGCTGGTCCAGGTACGGAGGTCCAGGTATGGAGCCGGTCCAAGTACAAACCAGGTATGGTCCAGGTATGGAGCCGGTCCAGATACAAACTAGGTACGGGGCCAGTCTAGGTACTGGGTCAGACCAGGTCCAGCCTGCGACCATTTGGTCACAACTATTTCCAGACTTGTAAAAAGTTCCTTCTAATAGTAGCAAGATGTTTCTTTAATCACCTGAGCAACTTATTGTCCTTCACCCGCTGAGTCAATCATCTCATTGATCTTGGTGCATGACGAGATCAACTCTGTGTGAGTGAGTGAGTGAGTGAGTGAGTGAGTGAGTGAGTGAGTGAGTGAGTGAGTGAGAGAGAGAGAGAGAGAGAGAGAGAGGAGTGAGGCGAGTAGCTGCTCAGTAACCATGACAACACAGCAGCACCCATCATTTTCCAATGAAAATGCCATTTTCAAATGTGTTGAAAACAGAAAGTCAAGTTGCGGTCCACCTCAGCGTCCCTGCTGCAACTACCTTCACAACTTCTCAACCTGAGCCAGGTTGAATCACTTGTTCTCCAAAAGACACCTTCACCTTTCCTCCAGTGGGACCTCGTCCTCCCTGACGCTTTACAGAGTTTCCTCCCAGTTTGATGACTGTTGTCTGATCTCAGATCTGTTCTGTCAAAGTTGACAGTAGAGATGGAGAAATGTTTGTCTATCACATCTCAACCTGAAGTGATTTTCTCCTCTTTTAGTTAGAATCTTGTTTGGCATAATTACATTTATTAATTTGGATTTCTACTTATTGATTGATTTATTGACTGATTATAGGCAATGCTTGGTTGACTGTCAGATTTAACATCTTGTAAACCGCTTTTAGTGAAGCCAATAAACTAATAAAGTTTATTTGTTCCATCTGAAGAAGTCGATGAGTTACAATAAGATATTAATATATTTAGTGATATTTCTTTTTTTTAATATATTGAAATAAATGCAGTCTGACAAGCTACACATGAATCTCTGCCACATACATTGAGGGGACAAAACATCAGGTGAGTCCAGGGGAAGCTGTGAGTCCTGATTGAGTCACCTATTGAATCCACTTCAGTCATGAAGGAGACGTTACAGGGGGTTTAGTCCTCTGGACCAGCAGGGACATGGACTGGCCAACAACAGGAGTGAGTGCATTTGGTACCAAATTAAAGAGGTAGATGTGTTGAGATAGATCAGTAAGAGGAGTAAGAAAACTAACTGACTGTCAGTGAACTGCAGCAATGTGTTTCCTGGGGTCTAAAGGGTTAAAGGTTCAAAATGAAGAATCTACTTCAGAGCACGTCCTACAAAACATGTAGGATATCTAAACCCCACTGAGGTGAAATAATGATATAATAATATATATGAAATAATGAATAATAATAATGTGAATTTGTTGTACAGTTATGCTGACAGGTTTGTTGCCAGTGCGCCACTAAATCTGTGATTGTGCCACTGAAGTTTTTAGGTTGGGTAGGTAGGACACCAGGCTGCAGCAGAGGTGGAAGTATTGGCTCCTAGGAACTCGTACTGGCAACTTCATCTGTTGCCTTACTTGCATGCACGTTGCACAACATAAAACCTTCTGGCAGGAGGAAAAAGTGTCAGCAGTGTGGCGACTGGTTAACAAGGAGAAGAATAATACTGCTAAACACCGGCGGTGCCAAGCCAAGGGTCTCCTGAGGGTCCAATATGTGGACTATATGGACTATTTCAGTCATGTCACCCTGAAGAACATGAGGACTTCACCACAGCCAAACAGCAGCAGGTAGCTAGCTAGCTAGCCAGGCTAGGGCTGGCCAAGCAAAGCAGCAAATGCCACAACAATCCACACAGGCAAGAGGCTCGCTGATCACACAGGAAACAGCAGAATCCATTAATAGATGACCAACCGCTTCCAGAGGTGGAAAACCAAGAACTCACCTGGAGCCTCGGTTCACCATCCCAACCCAAGAGAACAGAAGATATCCTCTAGCAAGTAGTGGAGTCTATTTTATTACTTCTTCATTTGAGGTCAGTGCATTAGTGTGATCAAGTTGATCACACTAATAAATAAATGGAAGCATTTGTTCCAGTAATTGTTTCATAACAGGCCGATAGTTGGCAGCCAATGAAGGTGAGACCCAGATTCTCAATCTGGACCACCAGTACAGTTGACTACCCAGACACACACAGGAGGGGTTTCTAGTAGATACTGGTTAATGAAACACTAACTAGGAACGGACGGGACCTTCAGCAATATTGAATCTATCTGGTGCTTCAGCTCAGTGGGCAGAGCAGAGCACACTGCATGTTGGAGGTTGAGGCAGTGAGAGCAGACCACTGGTCCTCTTAAACCACCGGACTATGACCCCCAGCCACAGAGCCCAATATTTACCAGCCAGCTAGATGCTTAGAACAGGACACCAGGTGATGGTTGGTTACCTGGTGGTAAGGAGGAAACAGTGGTTACCTGGTGGTAACCAACCTCACACCAAAACATATTTAGACCGACTGTCCTTCACTGCTGCGGTTGCAGCAAAAACACGCAGTGCTCCACCGAGGGTACACTTAACAGCTGAATTGGTTTGTCTGTCTTTTCCTCTGAAACAGTGAGAGCCCTCAGGCTGGTATGAGACAACGCGGTTCGCCCTGGCAGAGGCAGGAGGTGTCAGGCCCGCAGCCAGGCTCCGGGGCACATGGAGCCAAGACTAGACTCTCCGTGACTCCAGATATGCACGTCAGCCTATCTACAGATTAACACGTAGCTTTAGTTTGGTTTGTTAGTTAGCTGTATATTAGGTAAGGTTGCATTTCATTGACGACCGTTCAAGAATGGCCAGCAGCTCTGGTCCCACCGAGAAGCGGCTAATGGAGGCAGGCAGGCCCGCCGCGCACTGTTAGCTAGCACAATCCCATCCCAGTTCATTCAAACAGTGGGCCAGTACAGCTAGCATGCAGTAGCCTCACCCTACTAGCTGCTCTGCAGACTGCAACATGTTAAACTGCAGGTCCATGCACTAGCATAGAGAAGCTGGTTGCAGGATGCGGCAGCTCCACCAACATCTGAATGCTGATGAGAACATGGTGCAGCCATGTGGGCTGCTGCAGCCCCGCTAGACCTGCTACCCTGCCGGCAGCCAAACACCACTGAGCCTCTAGCCTGGACTATCTTAGTATCCAAGCTAACTCGACTAGCCAACGCATTGAGCAAGTAGTTTTTGAAAACGAACTAGCTAGTGATCGATACCTCATGGGCACATCTGCATAATGATACCCGACATGCGGCTAGCCTGCTAGCCTGCTAGCTAGCTTCAGACCGCGGCGTTTCCCGGCGCTCCCGCCGGCTCTCCTCCACATGCCAGGCCAGCCGAACAGGCGCCAGTCGGGTCCTACACCTTAGCCTGGTCCGCTCTAACGGGCACAGAAAGCTACAGAATAAACGATGCTACAGTGTTGATGTCACTTTACACCACACGGCAAGCCTGTTGTGCCGACCGGACCGGTTTCTTTCTTACCCTCTTGCTCCGCCGAAGCTGCCGTAGGCCCGGTCATCGTAGTTGTCGTAGTCCGCCATTACTGAGCTGCTGTCCGGAGGAGGAGGTCCTTCACATCACACAGCGCTGGTTTAGCTGTCCGCACACCGCCTGACCAGATTACACAGCGCTGGTTTAAATGTCCACACATACAAGCAATCATTTATTATCCCAGTTTCCTCTTTGTGATGTTCAAACAGTCTCAGAAAGAGAACAGTGGGCGTTAGGATGCATTAAAAACTGAAAGAGATGCAATTACGTGATAAGGAGGGTGCTTGACTCTGCACACTCTAAAACGTGAAAGTGGAGGGCAGCCTGTGAGTTCAACTGGCGAAGCCTTGTACCATGTAATATCCCGAGTTCAAACCTGGGACCTTTTTCATGTCACCTCGCAATCTATCCTGTCTCTCTCTACTCTCTCAACTATCCAATGAAGGTAAAATGCCCCCAAACTAATCTTTAAAAAAGTTAAAGGCCTCCAGGGGACCTTTAGTAGTTTGCCATAGGGGAACCCCAGAAGGATCTTTGAGGGACCCCTTTATGAAGGGCTCATGAACCCTGATGGTACTTCCATGAACCTCTAACATGTGCTTCAAGGAGCCCTTTAGAGATATGTTTCTGATGAAGCTCTAGTTTTTAGAGTGCAGGCCCTGTGAGGACATTCGATTTGAAGTCAGAACAACAAGTGACCCTGGGACTGGATGTTTCCTACTGGGGAAACAGAGAAAGTAACTGAGTTCAGCACTTCCTGTGGCTTAAAGGGGAATACCACTCAAATTACCAGACTACCAGTTATAAACCTTTGCTTACAAAATGGTAGCAGAGGTTGACACACTGACCAATGAACATCGGAATAGATATGTATTTATTTAAACTGTTTTATATACTGTATGTAACCAAGCTCCGCCCTCTGGCCTCCAACCTCCAACGTCCGCCCTCTGACCTCCAACCTCTGCTGTCTGACCTCTTACCTTACCCTGCACCTCCCCTCTCCTCTTCCTGCATACTGATGCACAGATCAAATACAAACCACAGAAGTAGCTTATGAAAAAACATGATTACATTGATTTTCTCCAATTATCTGTGATCTATCAAAAGTAACTGATCCAATCTATCCAAGGAATGGACACCACAGATGTACATTTTAATTTGTATTTCATCATATTAATCAATAGAATCTAGAAGAATTTAACCATTATAATGTTGAAAAATGTCCCTCCTCTTTACCACAGATTAAATTTCTCTTTTCCTTCATCCACGACATGCCAACAAAGACAGAATACCACATATACAGGTTTATAAATGTACTTATTTATTATAGAAGATATACATAATAACAATTATAAGAGACTAGGATAGTCAAGTATGATCATCTGAAAAACAAAACACAGACCTAAGGGCCTGGAGAAAAATATACCAGTAGTGTAGTCAAGGAGTATACCACGTCTATATAAGGTCATACAGAGTATACTACCTTTATATGGTCATATACAGTATACTACCTTTATATATAAGGTCATACAGAGTATACTACCTTTATATGGTCATATACAGTATACTACCTTCATATATAAGGTCATACAGAGTATACTACCTTTATATGGTCATATACAGTATACTACCTTTATATATAAGGTCATACAGAGTATACTACCTTTATATGGTCATATACAGTATACTACCTTTATATGGTCATACAGAGTATACTACCTTTATATGGGCATATAGAGTATACTACCTTTATATGGTCATATATACTACCTTTATATGGTCATACAGAGTATACTACCTTTATATGGTCATATATACTACCTTTATATGGTCATATAGAGTATACTACCTTTATATGGTCATACAGAGTATACTACCTATATGTATATGGTCATACAGAGTATACTACCTATATATGGTCATATAGAGTATACTACCTACATATGGTACTTATCCTTCACTACACCTCTGGTACTAACTGAACCTTAGTGAGGTTAAGAACACTTAAACAGCCTCTATGTTTCTGCTGGTTTACAGCACAGTGAGTAGAACGAGGATTACTAGCACTAACAGCAGCAGCTAAGCTAACAGTCTATCAAATCAAAGGCTAACAGCTAGGCTAGGCTAACAGCTAGGCTAATCTAGAGCTCCTACAACACTGAGCCCTACTGGCTGCACCCACACAGCAGGATATCCACATCCCATAATACACACCTTCACTGTTTCACGAGCCAGCTAGGTGTTGAGAGGAGATGGTTGGTTAATGTAGACTTTACCAGCACTATTTACCTTTAACTCTCTGAGGTCCAGATCTGATCTCCTGTCAGTCTAAGCTACATCAGATTCTACACAGACCAGACCGGACCGGACCGGACCGGACCGGACCAGATCAGATCTGGTTGATCATGTGACCTCAGTGTGTACCAGGATGTTTCTCAGGGCGGAGTGAGGAAGAAGTTCATCAATGATTCATCTCCAGACGATGACAACGTTGCCTGTTTCCTTGACAACAAAGCAGGGTGGGGGGTGGGGGGGTTGTGGGTCCAACAGTGGCTCCAACAATCTCCAGGTTTTCAATCCAACCAATCAATACAGCAGCTCATTACACTGGTTAACGTCTTTAACCAGCCAGCAGGACTAGTTAGTGGAACCAGCTGCTGTAGTGGTTGGTTGGTGGAGAACCACAGTGTTGTAGGGTCACAGCTTCCATCCATGTCCACCTGAACCCCTCATAACGTCACATCAATGATCTCAGTGTAAAACGCCTGTGAGGAGTCCAAAGACTTGGCTGGGATCTGAGGACGGTGATGTCACCAGAGACAGTCTGGTGACATCACCGTCCTCTCCTGGAGGTCTAGACAGGGAAGACACAGGAGTATTCTCCAGTCTTAGTAAGATAGTAAAGGTGATATGAAAGTGAAACTCTCCCGTTTCTGGGTGGAGGAAGAGAGAGATGCTTCAGACAGCGCCACCTCCCTTCAGCACCAGGAATCACAATGAAATCTTTAGTTTGGTGCTTTATATCCGATCAGCAGGCGAGTTAGGACCGACCAGGTCAAAGAGTCCACATATCTGACTGGTTCATATGTCCTGTGTGGCGCACCTCCAGTGTTTGAATTTTCACTAGTTCCATTGAATAGTTCATCTTGGGGAGAAACATGACTATATACAGGCCAGAGAGCTTGGAGAGTCCCGGGTGGGTAGGTAGGGCAGGTTTCCTCACCGGGCCTTCCTCCAGACCCGTGGGGAGTTAAGTGGTGGACTGTTCATGCATTCAGAGCTCAGTTCATGGCGTCCCTACATCATAGGAATATATACTAGGCCTGTATGTACAAGCTATTTATAAGTATTCACAGGGGACTGACGTGTATCAAGAAGCTCCAGATCCAGACTCCAGGTCCTGGTCCTCTCTGGGCCTCGCCAGTCTGCTGTTGTCCTGCCATCCACCGTCCTCTGAGGTGGAGACCGGGACGGCAACAGGCGAGACGTTACTTCCCTCAATTTCTGGTACCGACCCTGCCGCTGGCTCGGGTCGTGGCCCGGTGGCCGGTCGAACCATAATGCACTGCTTCACCACCGGTTTCCCCGCTTTGGCCGCCTTGGGGCTGCAGGCATCTCGCTCATATTCCTCCTGTGCCCGCTGGATCTTCCTCCGTTTCATCCGGCATTTATGGAAGTGAAACGTCAGGAGGGAAATGACAACTATGGACACGATGAGGACGATGAGGACGATGAGCGCCGTCGTGGACGAGAAGGTCTGGCACAGATGAGCCTCCGTCTGGTCCAGGCAGGCGCTGAGGTTCTGGCCAACGCCGGTCCGGTTGGAGCTGCAGTCCGGTACTGACACAACCACATCCACTGGTGGTGGTGGTGATGATGATGATGATGTCCGAACAACCATTTTAGAGAGATTTCAAGTCCTGTCCTGACCGATCAGAAATAACGTTGAGAGGAAAGAAATCCAGATCAGAGGGAGGCTGGGACCATCCCAGGTTGGGAGGACTGGGAGGACTGGGATCTCCCACAGGACTCACCTACACCACAAAGAAGAGGAGCCTGAGTCAGACTAAACCCCACAGACGAAACACAGATAAAACACAGGGAATTATGATCATGATTAAAAGGCCTTACAGGAAACAACAGAGCTCAGCATGTGGACGCACTGGACCAAACCTCCACAACACGTTATCAATCATAATCACACTGAAACCATCATTCACAGACACTTGGAGGGTGAAAACGAGCCAAAGTTGCAGCGGGAGGAAGATGAAGCTGCAGTGGAGATCAGATCGGTACTGCGGCATTCCGGAGGACGGGATGGATCTCCTCACATCCCGACAGAAAAGCCCGACAGCAGCAGAAGCAGCGGATCGACCGGAACCCCTGCTGCTTCAGCAAACAGACTAATACATGAAATATATCGACAGAAAAACGCGTTTACCTGATGCTGGAGCGCAGCGGAGACACAGATTCAGACAGAGCCACTCCACTGTTAAACCGACGCAGTAACACACATGACTTCCGGTCAAGACTTTGAAACTAAAAGCCCCCTTTAAAAAACTGACGTTGCAACGTTTTATTATGCTTGACAAAATAATGAAGCCATTTAAAGGAAAATTCCATCCTAGTGTTGTAATTTACTTTTTTTGGTGAACCCACTTTCCCTCAACCTGCCTCGACTTCTACGTCTACCACTGCTCCTGTCGGTGGAGAAATTGGTCTCTCTCTCCTCTGATTGGCTGACACCAAAACCTGACGGTTACCGTTGATGTTTTAGATCCATAAAACATTTTCTGATATCAGATATGATATCAATATCTCAACGTGACGTCACATCGTCTACGATTGGAGGAAGAACAAACCACCAGACCCCTGAATAGAACAGAAATACAAAGATCATCACAACATCAAGTCTTCCTCTAGGAGGAATCTGTAGTACATTCTCTTCATTTAGCCTCTCTGCAGAGACAGCAGGCTAGCCTTGCTGAAGGACACGTTGAGGTCGCTGGGAGACTTTCCAGGTACAACGGTGTCTCTGGTCGCTATGGAAATGAAAATATACTTTGAAGTTTTTTACAAAACCTTTATAGCAGATATTCATCATCATATGTTGAAATTGTCTGCATACGTTTTTATATCTGTTCTATTCTTTTTTCTATTCTGTTTTTCTTTGCCGTATCCTATTAATATTTACAACACTAGACATACACTATACAACAACACTATAGATAGATAGACAGACAAATAGACAGACAGACAGATAGATAGATATTTGTTGGTCTGTACTCCCTGACACTTTTTAGTGCTATTGTATGCTTTTATTTTGAAGGCAGAATCGTCTGACTTCCGCTCTATTTGTGTGTAACTTTGCTTGACAGAGCCGCCAGACTGATGACGTATATCTGATAAAGCCGTTATACTTCATTCACATTTCTATATTTGTATATTTGACCAACCCACAGTAACACAGTGTGATGTGACTGTATTGATCTGTGGCCGATTCCCACTGATGATGATGATGATGATGATAAGATAATGATGATGATGATGATGATGATGATGATGAAGATGCGGATGCTGATGATGATGATAATGATGCTGATGATGCTGAGAAGATGATGATGATGATGATGATGCTGAAGATGCTGATGATGATGCTGATGCTGATGATGCTGATGATGCTGATGATGATTCTGATGATGATGATGCTGAGAAGATAATGACGATGCTGATGCTGATGCTGATGATGATAATGATGATGATGCTGAAGCTGTAGCCTCTCCAGTGATCAGAGCCACCAACACGCTGCTGTTGTTTCAGTTTCTAGTGTTTTTAGGCTTTTTAGACTTTTAGAGAAAATAGAAGCCGTGTGTCTTTAATCTTGAAGCAGCTACTGCAGCTGAAGCTTGAAGCTTGAAGCTTATTGACAACAAAGATATTTGGGTCAATGTCATTAGAAAGCAGTGATCTGATTCTATACTTACACATAATATCACTGACTCAGGTTTTAATACTGTAATACTCAATAGGCAAGGCAGCGCCTTTACCACCTCAGGCAACTGAGGAAATTCAAAGTCTCCCGGAGGATCCTTCAGTCCTTCTACTCTGGAGCTGTAGAGAGCATCCTGACAGGAAGCATCACTGCCTGTTTGGCAACAGCTCCGCTCAGGACAGGAAGGCTCTGCAGAGAGTAGTGCGTTCGGCTGAACGCACTACTATTGGAACTACACTCCCCACCCTGCAGGACTTGTACACCAGGAGGTGCAGAACCAGAGCCTGCAGGATCATGAAGGATCCTCACCACCCCAACAACGGACTGTTTCAGCTGCTGCGGTCAGGCAAGCGCCTCCGTAGTCACGCTGCCAAAACAGAGAGACTGAGACGGAGTTTCTTTCCTCAGGCCATCAGGACTGTGAACTCTGACCTCACCAGGGCCCCCACCAAGACACACACACTGCCCCTCTTATGCACACACACACTTAGGTAAAGACTACACATAATTTATAATTTATATTATATTATACATACAATTTCTCTTTTTTACTATATTTTTATAAAGTGCTCTTATTGTAAATATTGTGTTGTTTTTTTTAATTGTAAACAGTGTGAACCTGTTATTTGCCCTTTGCACATTTCTGCTGAGCATTGCCACTTTACATTTCACTGCACACCTTGTGTGTGTATGTGACAAATAAACTTTTTGAACTTGAACTTGAACTTGAATCCATGAACAGTATGAAAATAGAAGCACTATAAAATATAACAGCAGACCGGCTGGGCAGATAGAAGCTTTTATATAAGAGGTGTTTCTATTCAACCAGTGATCCGCTTTAGAAGGATGCTCTAGAAATATCACAGCAAAACTAAGAGCATGCACTGTTATACTATACATTACAGTAATTTAGACTCATTTATCCAAAGCAACTTACAAAGGTGATAGTTGACTATGTGGGGATCGAACCCACAACCTTGAAAGTCTCATGCTCTACCAACTGAGCTGTCTGGACCAGACATCATAGGAGATAAACATACCATGAAGAACTACTATCAACTCACTACTGAGTACCACAGGCACACTATGAAGAAAATAACAACAATAACAACAATAACAATAGTAAAAACGTTATTTATGTAGCACATTTCCTAACAACCACAAAGGGCTAGATAAAGAAGTAAATTCAATAAAAGAGGAGACATACTTTCTCTGTGGTGGTTTGGGGTTTGTCCTGTCCTGCTCCTTTAACAGACTGAACCAGACTACAAGACTCAACAAGATGAATTCAACCGTGGGAGAGTGAGACAGCATGGATGATCTTCAACAGTATCTAGAGGTTTATACACTGAAATACACAAGAAGGATTACACAGCTAGACTACGAGTCCCTGTGGCAATATAGAGGAACATTAGAGGAACATCAGAGGAACATTAGAGGAACATCAGAGGAACATCAGAGGAACATTAGAGGAACATCAGAGGAACATTAGAGGAACATCAGAGGAACATTAGAGGAACATCAGAGGAGTACTAATTATTTTCATTTGGATGGATGGATGGATGGATAGATGGATAAATGGGTGGATGGATGGATGATGGATGAATGGATGGGTGGATGGATGGATGGGTGGGTAGGTGGATGGATGGATGGATGGATAGATGGATGGATGGGTGGATGGATGGATAAATGGGTGGATGGATGGATGGATGGGTGGATGGATGCCATTTGGTTTCTGTGTCTGCTTGTCATGTTGATGTTGAAGTTCGTCAACACCAGAACAGTCCAATTAAGTCCTAGGAACACGTTTCATCCAGACCCTGCAGCCCCCCTAACTGGCTGAGTAGCTACACAAAGGTGACAAGGACTGCCCATCCTGATATTAGGGTCCAGATGTGCCAGATACCTGTGTGTATGTACGATCCTGCACTCATTCAAGGAGCGTCAGCAGCCTTCTGGGGAAATGTCTGGGCCAAAAGGCCTCCTGGACACCCTCATCCCCGCCAGCGAGAGAGTAGTATACACCTCCCACCGTCTCAGTCTATCAATCTCTTTTGATGAGGATTATCTTGGCAGCATGATTTGATGATGAAAACAGTGAGAGGTATGGGCAAAATGTTCAACCTCCAGGGAGTCCTGGAGTGATCCTGGATGGAGCTGTATTTGTTGTTCTATTAGAAGTAGTGAGAAGTTGCCTCAGACTCGCTAAGCCTGCTGGGTCGTGCAGCCTTACAGCAGTAAGAGCCCAGAGCTAACCCTCCAACTACAAATTATTTGGATTAGCATATATATTGGACAGGAAGTCAAGCGAGCCAAGATGAAACTGTTGCGGTTAAATTCATCGCTTTCATTTCTGCTGTGGAGGGAGAGTCTGGCCTTCTGCTGGCTTCTTGTTTTACTTTATTATATTAATCTATGATTGATTTTATGTTTGTTAAAGCTTTGTAAACTCTGATTTAGGAACTGCTAATGAATAGAGTTTATTAGTATTGTCACATTATTACTAGTAGTAGCACTTACCAATATTATGATCCTGTGTGCCATATTCCAGGGTGAAGCCCCATTCAGGGTGATGAAGAACGATGCACGAACATCAGATTAGGTGATGAAGTTTTGTCTCAGTTGTGGCACGTAACAGAGCTTTAAAGAGAGTTTGGTTATTGGCTGTTGCTATAGTAACTGGTGATGCTCTCCTAGTAGTTCAAACCTGCACCATCACACATGGAGAACAACATGGAAAAGGCTTCCTGATTGGTTAACAAGGCCGTACATTCGCTCGTTTCCTCTCACCACACCTACTGATGATGTATTCCTCCTGATCAGTCACCATGCTCTGCACGATGCGCCATTGAGTCAGGAAAATAGAGCCCAATATCTTTAACACTGTTAATTAGAGTTGTCAGTGGTAGAAAGTCCTCATCCTGCATTAGTACTACAGTGGTAGCCATGGTAACAGTCCCCATCCTGTATCCATCCTGCATTAATACTAAAGTGGTAGCCATGGCAACATTCCCCCATCTAGCATCATCTGAAGTTACCTAATATCTAACACTATTGTTGTACTTGTTTATCATAAATCATTTTATAAAAGCAGGTGTAACTCATTTTGGAACCAAACTCTTTGAAAATCATGTTCATGTTAACATTACGATGTTCAGGATGTTCAGGATTTTCAAATAAAATGACTGTATTTCATCAAGGCTGTGTTCTGCCATAAAGCTAATTGCCATCAAGCTAATTTGTATCCAGTTTAGCCATGGCTGTTTTATGCATTACTGTCAGTATGTTTGGGTACATTCAGGGGAAACACTGCAGATGCTAATGAGTCCAATTAAAACCTCAGCATTAGCGAGTGGATCTCCCTAATGCTTCTGCTACGTCTCTGCAGCTCTCAGACACATCTTCATTCGCTCAGATGCAAATGACTGTTTGGCCCGTTTCAGCACCATTCATCAGCCTTGGCAGGCTCACTAATGCAGCTTCTCATCATTCAGCCAAGACAGAAAGAAAGAGGCTGGGAGTGAGTCCAACACAACAAACAACATGGCTGACGAAGGCACACTAATAAAGGGAGGCAGAATGAGGCACATTTCTGAATCAGGGAGAAGAACACAATATCCCTGTAGATGACATAACATATCATAACATAACATGACATGATAGCATGACAACATGACATGACAACATAACATAGCATGACAACATGACATGACAACATAACATAACATGATAACATAACATGACATGATAACATAACATGACATGACATGATAGCATGACAACATGACATGACAACATAATATAACATAACATGACATGATAGCATGATAACATGACATGATAACATGACATGATAACATGACACCATAACATGATAACATAACATAACAGCATGACATGACATGACAACATAATATAACATAACATGACATGATAACATAACATGACATGATAGCATGACATGACAACATAACATAACATAACATAACATAACATGATAACATAACATGACATGATAGCATGACAACATGACATGACAACATAATATAACATAACATGACATGATAGCATGACATGACAACATAACATAACATGATAACATAACATGACATGACATGATAGCATGACAACATGACATGACAACATAATATAACATAACATGACATGATAGCATGATAACATGACATGATAACATGACATGATAACATGACACGATAACATGATAACATAACATAACAGCATGACATGACAACATAATATAACATAACATGACATGATAACATGACAACATAACATGATAACATAACATGACATGATAGCATGACATGACAACATAACATAACATGACATGATAGCATGACATGACATAACATGACATGATAGCATGACAACATGACATGACAACATAACATAGCATAACATGATAACATAACATGATAGCATGACAACATAACATAACATGATAACATAACATGACATGATAGCATGACATGACATAACATGACATATCACGACATGACAACATAACATAACAACATAACATGACATGATAACATAACATGATAGCATGACAACATGACATGATAACATAACATGATAACATAACAAGACATGATGACATGACATGATAGCATGACAACATGACATGACAACATAACATGATAGCATGATAACATGACATGATAACATGGCATAACATAACATGACATGATAACATGGTATGGCTCGAACCGCTGCAAAAACATCCTGTAATCCTGTAATCCACCATCAGCTCCCTGGTTTTGCCGATGTTGAGAGAAAGGTTATTGTCCTGACCTCCTCTCTTGAATGCAGCACCAGAGGGGTGTTCCACAAAGCGAGCTTACCACTTATCCAGGCTTATTTCACTTAGTCTGGCTCATTTCAGGTTTATTCGGTTCCACAAAGCAAGCTCAACATAGATCAAACTGAGTTGCTGTGGCAACATGCTTCGAAACTAGCCTGGCCCGAGGCAGGCTAGATATCAGGCTGAACCACAGTTGAAGCTTAATCGGTACTCCCGTAACACTGATCCGACTGAAACGCAATGATTTTCAAACAAGGTTCTGCCATCCTAATGTTCAACACTATTACCCTAGACCTACACTATCAGACATAAAACGTAACGTTAATAGAAAATAAAAAATATAAAATGATGTAGGCTGTATCGGGGATACAGTCACGGTTCAGAGCGTTGCTAGGCAACCCCATTTAACCATGAGTGTCCAGCGAGACCTCAAGTGCCGTATTGCTTTTAGAAAATGGTTACAACTTATAGAAATAATTATTTGATGACACAATATTATTTTATTTTTTTTATTTATTATTTAGCAAATTCATTGAAATAAGAAAGTATCTTGTGAATATATGTCAAAATGTTTCCACGGTTGCTAGGAGACGCATTAACTGTTACTGTATGGGATTTACAGTCACTGTAGAACAGCTTTCAGCCAATCAATTTCCAGGATGGAAACAACCGATTTCTGGACAGCTCAGTTAGTAGAGCATCAGACTCTCGGTCTTAGGGTTGTGGGTTTGAGCCCCACATAGTGACAGGTACTGTACAATGACTGTAATAAGATATGTATAGCCTTTGCTACATAAATTATGGCCATAGATAGTCTCATATTTAACAGCAGAATTGCAAAATATAAAATAAACTCGGGAAAAAAAGTTTGGAAATTTGTGTTTGGTTGATTATTTCTCTGTTGTTACAATGCTAATTGGCATTGTATTTTATATAGTTGGAAAGCCTGTTTATTTACCTTTACAATGATGTCCAACTTGTAAGGATCATGCATTTGTATGTTTGTATTTTGTATGTTTGTATTCAGAAGTGCGGGGGCCAAAAAGAGTGTATGTGTGACTGTGATGTGTAGCGGTAGATAGACCGGAGACTCGCACTCAACTTAGCGGAGTAACTATAGCTTGCTTGCACCACAGGCTGGCGGACGCCGTCATCTCCACATTTGGAGAAAGTTACAAACTGTTTGACAGCAGCAAAGAATTAACCGCTCTCTATTTTTGTACCAATTTACATTAAAGTACCTTTCTCTGTGGCCAAACGATCTAGCGGTCTCCTTTTTGTCTACAATTAGCTGTGCAGCTTTATCCGTCTCTATGTCCCGACAACAACCCTCCAGGCAGTCGGAGCCAGCGCTAGCCTGTCTCGGTTCAATGCCGGCGGGTTGACAGTCTCAGCGGGGACAGGGCTGCCGCTGCGCTGGTCCTATGGTTGGAGGGCCAGGCTCCAATGGAGTTGTGGACGTCAGGGATGTAATAATAATAATAATAATAATAATAATACATTGGACTTATATAGCGCTTTTATAAGTACCCAAAGACACTTTACATGGAGGGGAGAACAAACAAAACAAAAAAGAGCAAACAAAACCAAACAAACAGAACATAACATTAACATGTACATTATTAACGTTGAAGTTCAGTTTTGTTTGACCGTATTTTCCTTTCTTATCCACTGGTTCTTTTGACATGTTTGCAGAAGCATATTTGCCATATTGATAGTTAAGGTTAGTTCAGCTAGTTTAACGGCTCACTGTAAACAAGGTAACACACATCACAGCATTGAAACTATTTTATTGGTTGCAATGTACACTGTATGCATTTGATTCTGTCCTCTTTGATTGGATTAAAATGTAAATATTCTTCCCGTTTTATGTCTATGCTTTATTTGACCTAATGTGGGCGGGAATGAATGAAACGTCTTTTACCTTACCTGTTGCAATATAGGGGCATTTGAGGGGAAACAGTGATTCTTTCTCACTGCAAAGCATAAGTAAAGCAAGTTGCACCGGTTTTACCATGTCAGTCTACATTTTGTTTACATTTACTTCCCCGTGAGATCACGTGAGGCGGTGCATTCAGGCTCCCTCTGGCACGATAATCTTAGTAATATCCTCTAGTGCAGGGCTACTCAACTTTACATAGCTCAAGGGCCACACAGCAAGATACAGCTGTGTCAAAGGGCCGCAACGCAAATTTTTTGGTCATATAAAACTATTTTGTAGTGTTATTTCAAGCCACATGGATATCAAATGATTAAATGACAATAAGGCTTTATTCATTAAATGTAAAAGTGTTAGATTGCTGTTGCAATAAATCACAATAATGTTTAATAAAATAAATATAGGCATATTAAATTGAAATCAGGTCTGAGTATATCATTATTCCCAGATGGATATGTAATTCCAAGTCAATGTGATAGATATCATGGTGATGTGAACGTTTGCCCGTTTTGGTACTGCTATTGTTCTCTGGCAAAGAAGGCACACTGGTTTGTTATTTACCTCAACAAAAGCGAATTCTTCCTCCCATGTTTTTTGAAATACCCTGTGTTCATCAGAAATGTTACGTTTTGCCGGTTTTGCCATGACTTGAGAGTAGGCTAGGCTAGACTTCCTGCACAGTTGGGGCGTTCAGGCGTCAACACCAGGTTGAGCGCGACCCCTTCACATGATCAGCGCCAGGAGAATTACATTACATTCATTACTTTCACACTGTCGAGTTTTTAAAATGACAGCATTCAGGAAAGAATAGAGTGGAGTTCAATTTCGGACTACAGCCCGCATCAGCCGTAGCTAACCACACCGCCAATGATCATACTAGCAGCCATAGAAGTGAATATAGACTGGCTGCATATACGAACCTGTACTAAGCTGTCAACCAACCTGGTAGTCCCGTCTGTAAACCGGCATCATTCCATGCCAGACTTTTTAGTCAGATGGTGGTATGATTTAAGCGTCATGTTGTATAACTCGGGATGCTCCGACACACATAAAACAAGTTGTTGTTTTTATTTCGCGGTTATGATATCAAACTGTGCTGCGACTCGCAGAGATCAGCGTCGCGAATGTCAAAGTTGAATATAGTTGAACTTTGAGCGCAGCGCCAGGGGCTCACCCAGCGTCTGTGGCCAGGTGCACAACGCCGACGGCGGCAGCGACGGTAGACTCGACGGCAACGCTTGCCAAATAGGAAATGAATGGCAGTGCCAGCGCCGAGCGTTTTTGTCGCTGATCATGTTGGTTTATCTTCTTTGTTGATCCCACGATTGCTAAATAAGCACAGTATGCACGATCGCCATCTTGTGGTCATTAAGAATTTAGTTTAGAAATGGTTTGTGTTCATTGAAATGAGAATATTATATTTTTGACCTGTGGCCCGCGGGCCGCAATAATATTAACCTCGGGCCGCATGCGGCCCGCGGGCCGCGTGTTGAGTAGCGCGGCTCTAGTGTGTGATGCACCATTATTTTCAGATCTTGTAGTCTGTGCGTGTTTGAGATTAGAGAGAAGAACATTTGTGACGATTCTCCTCGTGCGTGATGCAACCCGATTTCAAAATCGGTTAGGATTTTAAAACCTGTGGTGTGAGCCCAGCCTTAGTAGGGCGCAGCACCCAGCAGGCCCCATGCACACAGGTGATTGGCACCTGATTGGCAGCACCTGGAGCTCAAAACAAGAGTCAATACCAACAGGAGAATACACTATTTAGCATTGGCAGATAATTTTGGCAAATTTTACTTGGCTGCTACCCATAATAACATAACATAATCAGCTGTGCTGCTCATTGTAATCATTGTACATCATTGTAAAGGTAAATAAACAGGCTTTCCAACTATATAAAATACAATGCCAATTAGCATTGTAACAACAGAGAAATAATCAACCAAACACAAATTTCTAGTATAAAGTAGTTTAGATGTTCTCCTTTGTAGAACCTGTGGAGCTTTTTGAGAGTTCTAGTTCCAATTCAGTGTTCTATTCTGGAACTAAAAAATCAGCCTTCATGATTAATAACTTTATAATTCAGCAGTGTCTTTTTCAATGGCTGTCTATTGAGAAATTGCTTTTTGGGCCGCATGAGTATTTTAGGCTGCAATACTGCCGTCGGCCACCAGGTCAGACTGAGTGAGTGGTGTTAAGTGGAGTGATTCATCTTCCACATAGACAGTCTTTGGTGACGTCCAGTCCTTGGGGGCGGGGGCGGGGGCGGTAGGCGGGGCTCTATTTGAAATAGCGTCCCGCCGCGTGTCCCCGGAAACAGAGAACGGTGTCAGGTTTCATCTAGACGCAGTTAGCAAGTCTTCCCTCCACACAACACTACTGGCTTTGTAGTAGACGGCTCAGCTGCGCGTTGGCCTGACGTTAACGTTCCGTGCTAGTCAGTAGCGTTACCGTTAACTCACCCAGCGGACTTTTAGCTAACTTTTTAACGTTTAAAAGATACTGGCTATGGCAGACGGAGCAGATTTTGGTGGAGGCACAAACATGAATTCAGTCACTTCGAGAATGAGAAAACAAGTGGCTTGCAATGTGAGCAATGTGGCCACAAACATGCGCCGAAAAAGTCGACAAAGTCAACAAAGGCGGACGTCCCATAATCGGGTAAAGCTGATATTTCTTTGCTACCTCTGTTAGCTCGGCTGAGCATGAAGTTAGCCAGGCTAGTTTCTAACTTTAGTGGCTCACTAAAGTTGAAAGGACTGTTTTCTTTTGGACCACTGCAAATCGTATTATAATGAAACTCATTAACGTTGACTTTGGAAGCGACATGAAGTTGATAGGTCGGTATTTTCGTTTAGCCAGCATAGCCACAATGCATCCCGTCTCCTGTGTGGAGAGAGAGCGTCAACACCAAACAGTTCATGGCTGCTCATCGACAGTCTGGTACAACGCGACCTAACTCTTGACTGTCTTCTGGTGAATTCGCCATATCGGTGATTCAAAGAGCAGCAGTTTATTTCAATGACATTTCAACTTTGTAAACTAGTTCAGGCTAACTGGTTCCCTACCAGCCGCCACGGCGTATTTTGCTCAAAGATTGTGGGCACAGGAAACAGTTGATTGTTTTTCACTAAAGTAAGAGTCCTTGGTGTATTGAATGTATGCCGAATCGAAGGGTGGCTCCTATTGATTTGCAAAAGGTCTTAAGTCATATTGTGCTACTTATGTAAGTCTGATAAGCAAGGCAGCGCTGCAGCACCGTGTTTTGACCGGCCTGTGCTCGGCAGGTGGTTCTGGAGAGAGTTCTGGGCATCAGCACCGCGAGCAGCAGCGGGCTGACCTGTGACCCCAAGTCTGGCTTAATAGCCTATCCTGCAGGGTGAGTTACATCTGTAATGGTTCAGGAGTTAAACTGTGTCGGTTTTGAGGAGATCAGAGGAGGTCAGTCAGTCTACCCTGAACACACATAACAGTAGTTACTGCTGTGGCCTGGTCACCTGATCTCAGGACAGTTCATGTGATTGATTAATTGATTGACTTTATAAGAACAACACATACAAAACAATACAAATGCTCAGTAAAAATAACAAAATCCATACAATCAAATTCATAGTAGGAAATGCATAAATATGAAGTCAACGGTGTTTCTGTTGCAGGTGTGTCGTCGTGCTGCTTCACCCGAAGAAGAACAAACAGAGTCACATTGTCAACACGTCAAGGTAGCTGGTTACTATAACCTACTAGTACTGGTTACCATAACCTACTAGTACTGGTTACTATAACACACTAGTACTGGTTACGATAACATACTAGTAATATGGTTGTTACACTATACTGCTACTGGTTATAACATACTAGTGTGGGTGGGATACTGGTTAGGTACTGGTTGAACTAACCTCTGGCCTGTTGTCTCGTCCAGAAAACCCTTCAGTGCCTTGGCCTTCTCTCACGACGGGAAATACCTGGTCACCGGTGAGGTAAGGTGTGTGTGTGTGTGTGTGTGTGTGTGTGTGTGTGTGTGTGTGTGTGTGTGTGTGTGTGTGTGTGTGTGTGTGTGTGTGTGTGTGTGTGTGTGTGTGTGTGTGTGTGTGTGTGTGTGTGTGTGTGTCTTTCTGACTTAACAACTGACTTCTTGTATTGGACTGTGAAATGTTTACAGGAAGTACTGCTACTACTATTAGTACTATGGCTACGTAGTATCAAGTATACTAGAAGAGTAGGAGTAAGTATACTTGATCTAGTGCAGGGTTATTCTTTGGCAGCCACCAGAATGGAAAGATCCCAGCCTAAATATGATCAAGTCACGTGATCACTGAAAGGGTCCATGCTAGCCATAACACACACACGTGGACACCCGCCCCGCATGTGTGTGTTGTGTTTGGCGGTCGCTGCCCCTTGCATGTGTGTGTTGGTGCACGTGTGCACCCCAAATGTAATAAATGAATCTTCTTCTAGAGGGTGGATTGAGTACCACAGGAAACCCTGTAGTGTATTCAGTACAGTTTCATGTTTTAGTTGCTCCAGTGTTTATAGCATAGACCACTTGAATCATCTGGACTCTTAGATGTATTTCTCTTCACTGTGGCATCTAGACAGCAAATTCCCTGTACGTGGAACGTACTCGATACTACTTGATACTCGATAGTACTTGATTGTGATTGTTGTACTTCCTGCTGGATGCTGATGGAGGTAGAACACCATGTGGTGTGTTTCAGAGCGGCCACATGCCCTGCGTCCGGGTGTGGGAGGTGGACGGCTGCCAGGCCGCCGAGGTCCAGAGCCACAAGTATGGTGTCGCCTGCGTCGCCTTCTCAGCCAACAGCACCTACATCGTCTCTGTAGGATACCAGCACGACATGACCGTCAGCGTCTGGGACTGGAGGGTGAACACACACACACACACACACACACACACACACACACACACACACACACACACACACACAGAGCTTCAGCCTCAGGTCGATCAGATGACCTAAGGGGTCTAGAGGTCAGCATGGGTCTGGTGGTCCGGTAACATTTAGATCAGGCGGCTAGTGAACGGTGCTGTCTGGTGGTCCGGTAACATTTCACCTGAATTGGACTTCTGTACGGATGCTCAAGCTGCATTGTCATATAATCAAGTTATAATAAAGATCCAGACTATATATAACGACATATAAAAGTGCTCCTAATACCAAAGCTGTTTTCTAACATCTCCTTCTCATGTCTGTGTGAGCAGAAGGGGGCGGTTGTTGCCTCCAACAAGGTGTCCAGCAGGGTGGCAGCAGTTTCCTTCTCCGAGGACAGCAGTTACTTCGTCACAGCAGGAAACCGACACGTCAAGTTCTGGTACCTGGATGCCTCCAAAGACAAACGGGTACAATGATGTCACGGTAGCCTGTAGTCAGCTCAGCCAATCAGAAGTCATGTAACACTAGCCTGGAGTCAGCTCAGCCAATCAGAAGTCATGTAACACTAGCCTGGAGTCAGCTCAGCCAATCAGAAGTCAGGTAACACTAGCCTGGAGTCAGCTCAGCCAATCAGAAGTCAGGTAACAACTCGGTGAAGTTTGGCAGCTTGTTACTAGATGAAGCTGATGGAGCAGTAGAGGGTTGAAGACAATCTAACAAGTAATTCCAACAGGACAACTTGAGGATAATACAGCAACTAAATGAAACTAGATGAAGATAAACTAGATGCAGCGTCTTCGTTAGCAGATTTACTGGTTAGTATTATTTATGTTCATTATGTATTCCTGATTTGCAGGTGAACAGCACGGTCCCTCTGATTGGTCGGTCAGGGTTGCTAGGCGACCTTAAGAACAGTCTTTTCTGTGGGGTGGCGTGTGGGCGTGGCCTCATGGCCTCCAGCACCTACTGCATCACCAGCTCTGGTCTGCTGTGTCTGTTCAGCAGCAGCCGGGAGCTGGGCGCCTGGGTCGACCTCAAGGTCAGCACTGGTCCATTCTGATATGTTGATATATTGATTGATTGGTTACATATTGTTAATTTATTGATCCATGTTTATTATTTTTATCATTATTATCATCATCCTGGGTTCAGTGGAGAGTTTTGGTGTCCCGTGGTCCAAAATAAGGAAGACACTGTCAGACGCGTTTTCATCTACCAGTTCTTTTCGATGACCAAACGCCACTCACAAACACCTGGGAGTGTCAGAGGACCAGCACGGCTGGAGGTGCATTGTAGAAGGAAAGGCTAAGAAGATGCCATTTTTCCTGAAAGCGATTCGACTTTATATTACTGTTATGTTGTTGGCGAATGAACCGGACTTGCACCGTGGAACGTAGTGGCACACCGTCTTTATTCACTTCCATACAACAGTAACGGACCACGCTTGGTCCCAGTTTGATTGGACCGCCCCCACAACTTAAACCAAACAGTTCATTGGCCGGTTGACTTTCACTGCCGTTCTGGCCCTTTTGCTCAGCTGGAGAGAGGCGGTGTGCTCCATCCGACCCAGAGAGCATATAGTATACCTGATATATAAAGCAGAGCCTCTCCTGGCTCTCCACGTCCAGCCGATGCCCGAACTCCGCCCGCTGCCACAGATGTTTTAGATAAATTTATAATTTGCAGTCATATATTACAGGGAATTTTTGGATTTCATTAATTGGCACCCATTGGCATCTCAGTAATTTTACTAGTTTGTTTTATGAGCAGACAAGCAGACTATATTCCAGGTTATGGAATTCATGTCACCAAAAAAAATCAGTTCTGGTTATAGTGCAGGTCCCAGTGCTGAACAGCTGGTTCCTCCTATTGGCAGGAGACCTGCCTTTGTTGTAGATTTCTTTATTGACAAATTACAAAAATAAAGTACATCTGTTATTTTGTATATAGACAAGATAATACACAGCATAAAAAAAGAATAAACAATATAAAGATTGAAAGCAAAAGCAATAAATTACAAATAAGGGCCCCAAATTTGATCATATGTTAATATTATATAAGATCTTCTCAGGAGTACAGTATGATGTAAGTTCATTTAGCCAGTGTCTTTGTGAAGGAGAGTCTTCAGATTTCCAGTTTTTCAGAATTATTTTTCTCCCTGCTGTGCTGGCAAGAAACAGAGTATTTCTTATGGTGACTCACATTGAGCCTGGCATATCGCCCAATATCCATATTCTAGGTCATTTTGTATTTCAGATTCTGTGGCACTGTGGTTATAATGAACTTCCACAAATTTTCCAAACTCAGGCAGCTCTAAAGCATATGCAGCAGATTACCTTCCTCAACCATACACCTTTGGCACATGACAGAGACATTCCCATCAAGTTTGTGTAGTATGTATGGAGTAAAGTAAATTCTGTAAAAATATTTCTACTTTGTAGAAATTAAAACCGTTTGAGACCTTTCCAAAATATTTTGCCAATCAACATCATCGTAATTGCATGCTAGATCTGTCTCCCATTTCTGCCTAATAGACAATCTATTGTAAATTGGCAGTTTTCTCTTTAGAATATTATATATGGAGGATGTCAGACCCCCAGTGGAAGATTTCCCTCATTGAACAAGTGATTCTCTAACGGGGATTCCCTTGGAATAACTGGGAATTCTGAAGAATTGTCTTGGATCCTTGAAATTGCATAATGAATTATCACTGTATAGATCACCAATGCCGTTATTGACTCCCATTGTTCTGTTGAGACCCATCGGTGTTGGTAGTGTTGACTGAAGCTGCTGTTCTTCCCAGACGTCGTCGGCTAGCTGCCTGGCGGTCAGTGAGGCCCATATATTCTGTGGCTGTGCAGACGGGACTGTGAGAGTCTTCAGTCCTCCCAACCTGCAGTACATCACCACCCTGCACCGGCCGCACTGCCTGGGCGTCGACCTCACGCAAGGGATACAGCACGGGTAAGATGGCAGCTACACCGCCATTACACCAGTCCACCCACCATAGATACTGGGGAAATACAGTATCTACACTATACAGTATCTAACTTGGACTAACTCTGTCTATACCGTATATGACTCTGGTCTAACCTGGACTAACTGTCTCTATATCACCCTGGTCTAACCTGGACTAACTGTCTATACTGTATATGACTCTGGTCTAACCTGGACTAACTCTGTCTCTATATGACTGGTCTAACCTGGACTAACTCTATATATGACCCTGGTCTAACCTGGACTAACTCTGTCTATACTGTATATGACTCTGGTCTAACCTGGACTAATTCTGTCTCTATATGACTGGTCTAACCTGGACTAACTCTGTCTCTATATGACTGGTCTAACCTGGACTAACTATATATGACTCCGGTCTAACCTGGACTAACTCTGTCTATACTGTATATGACTCTGGTCTAACCTGGACTAACTCTATATATGACTCCGGTCTAACCTGGACTAACTCTGTCTATACTGTACATGACTCTGGTCTAACCTGGACTAACTGTCTCTATATGCCTGGTCTAACCTGGACTAACTGTCTATATGACTGTGATTTAACCTGGACTAACTGTCTCTATATGACTCTGGGCTAACCTGGACTAACTATATATGACTGGTCTAACCTGGACTAACTGTCTATACCCTTTGACTCTGGTCTAACCTGGACTAACTGTCTCTATATGACTCTGGTCTAACCTGGACTAACTATATATGACTGGTCTAACCTGGACTAACCTGTCTACCCTTTATGACTGGGCTAACCTGGACTAACTGTCTATATGCCTGGTCTAACCTGGACTAACTATATGACTGGTCTAACATGGACTAACGCTGTCTATACTGTATATGACTCTGGTCTAACCTGGACTAACTGTCTCTATATGACTGGTCTAACCTGGACTAACTATATATGACTGGTCTAACATGGACTAACTCTGTCTATATATGATTCTCGTCCAACCTGGACTGAATCTATATATGACTCTGGTCTAGGGGTGGGCGGTATGGCCTAAAATGTATATCACGGTATATTTAGAATTTTGGACGGTAACGGTATATATCACGGTATATTTGTTTTTCTAATAATAATAATAATAATAATAATAATAATAATAATAATAATATAAAAAAATGCTTTAGGAGCAGTACAAGACTCTGGGATGGTAACAGTTTCTTCCCGGGGGGTTAACTATGAGGTTTCTACTGGGCTCTTCCATTAGTATCCTGTAATCTGTATATTATGACAAAATTGACATTGAAAGTGTTTATGAATGTTTTATTGTGCAAAACTGCACTGTATTAAATATAAATAGCACCTTATATGCAAACTCTTTTCCAAAATAGGTTCTGAACAATACAAAGAAATATTTTCAAAAAAAATAAACATAAAAATGTAAATTTCAAGTATTCCAATACTTCAAATAACTTCTACTGTATATAACAAAAACTTCAAAGGTTAGGCAACATGCCAAGAAAAGAATTCTAAAGATAAATAGCACATTATATGCAAACTTTTTTCCAGTTTGGCTGAAGTATTTTGGACCTGGCATCACATACCTCGGATCCAGTGTTTTGATCAATGCCTTAAGCCTGTTTGTATAGGAACCATGTCCTTACATAGGTACTCCGCTATGGAATGTGGAATGTCCTTCCACCGCGTCATACGGATAGCCACTGGAAAATGACTCGGCTAGCGACGTCTGCGTTGTGGTTTTTTGTTTAGCACCACTTGCGGAAGGACTGTTTGTGTCTGCGCGCATCCTAGTACTCTCTTCATACTCGCGGACATGTTTTGTTTTGAGGTGATAAAACAGATTGCTCGTGTTACCACCGCCGGCAACAACTCTTGCTCGACATTGCTTGCAGATAATAGTTTTCTGCTCAAGGTCCGACTTTTTAAACCCAAACCATGTCCAGATGATGGACGAAGCACCTTTCTTTCTAACTAATTCTTCTTCTTTGTTTGCATCGGGAACGGGAGCTCCCGCATCATGCTCGCTGCCTTCCATTTCACCATGCATCTTCAGAAAGCATGCGTCTGTTTACGTCGAAGTTTACGTTGCACTACTCACTTTTTCACATCGTCTTTTTCCACAAACTAGTTTATTATCTTTAAATGGCAGCGCGCAGTTCGCTAGCTTTGTGTGTTACGTTTGTAAATGTGAAAAAGTATTTTTACATTCAAAGAGCCTAAAAGTAGCCTTCTACCGGTACATCCGGTAGAGTCAAATCTCTACCGTGGCACGGATTTCTACCGGTATACCGGTTCAACCGTTATACCGCCCACCCCTACTCTGGTCTAACATCCAATCCAAGAGTCCAATAACAACTTTCCTACCGCTACTTGCTCGATTTTCCTCCTGCTTGTGGTAAACTGTCAGCAGCCTACCTGGTGTCTTTTGCAAAGCGATTCTTTACATTGACTTGAATGTAAAAAAGGCGCTGACAGTTTGACTAAAAGAGGACTGGGTGGGTGAAGACTAGATGTTGCAACTGGCTTTCAATGCCTGATGCTGTTGGCTAGGTCATGTGCACTTCGACTGGATGTTTAGTACTTATTCTGCAGTCAGAATAATAGAATAACACTATCTTTAATTCTGTCTCCATTCCATAGGGCCCTGTTGACTGCCAGCCCTGGAGCACAGTACCCTGACACCTTGGCTCTGACCTTTGACCCCCTGGCCAGGCATCTCACCTGTGTCTACAACGACCACAGTGTGTATGTGTGGGATGTTGGAAACATGAGGAACGTGGGGAAGCTATATTCAGCTCTGTACCACAGCGGCTGTGTCTGGAGAGTGGAGGTGGGTGTCATGTCCGCCACAACCCTACCGGATACTCCTTGGAGTTTTGGAAAGTCTTGGAAAATGTGAAAAATTTATATAATTTCCAGTTCTTGACACGTTTGGGAATTGTCTGGAAAAGTACGGAAACCTGTTTAGTTCAGATTTACATGTGACATTTAATGTAGAGGCAATATAGATAATAACAGTCATATAGTGATATTAGTTATATAATAATAGTCATATAGTGATATTAGTTATATAATAATCATATAGTGATATTAGTTATATAAAAATAGTCATATAGTGATATGTTATATAATAGCAGTCATAGTGATATTAGTTATATAATAATAGTCATATAGTGATATTAGTTATATAATAATCATATAGTGATATTAGTTATATAATAATAGTCATATAGTGATATTAGTTATATAATAGTCATATAGTGATATTAGTTATATAATAATAGTGATATTAGTTATATAATAATAGTCATATAGTGATATTAGTTATATAATAATCATATAGTGATATTAGTTATATAATAATAGTCATATAGTGATATTAGTTATATAATAACAGTCATAGTGATATTAGTTATATAATAATAGTCATATAGTGATATTAGTTATATAATAATCATAGTGATATTAGTTATATAATAATAGTCATATAGTGATATTAGTTATATAATAACAGTCATAGTGATATTAGTTATATAATAATAGTCATATAGTGATATTAGTTATATAATAATCATATGATATTAGTTATATAACAATAGTCATATAGTGATATTAGTTATATAATAATCATATAGTGATATTAGTTATATAATAATAGTCATATAGTGATATTAGTTATATATTAATACAGTCATATGGTGATATTAGTTATATGATAGTAATATACAGTCACATGGTCTAGTTGAGTCATTAAATACCAACGTCTGAAGACATTGAACAGTAAAATCTAAGATCTGAGCTGGTAATCGATTGGTTAGTCTGTTAGGGAATCAATGCCAACTTTTGTAATTTTTTACTAACATTGTGATTGATCATTAAACTAATTTCAGCAGTTGAGCCACAGCGCTCACTTTGGACTGGTGGTTTGTTTTCCAGGTCTACCCAGAGCTGTCGGATCCGTCGCAGGCCTGCCTGCCGCCCGCCTCCTTCCTCACCTGTTCCTCGGACAACACCATCCGGATGTGGCACGCCGACCCTCCGACTGGCCACCGAAACCTCTACAGCAACGTAGGCCCTTACCTTCATCAGCCATGTTTATATTTAAACTCACTAATTGATCCTCATAGGGAAGTTGGGTATTAAACAAACAATCCAACAACAGTTGGATCACTAGCATATTACATAGAAACTAAACAATGAAAAGTATGCAGAGTTTAGAAGTCATTTAGAGGTCGTCTACAGTTTGTGTAGAGGTCATTTTGCGGTTTGCTTGTTTCCCCAGTTTTGCTTTGTTTTCGTTTTTCATGACATTTTTGTCCCTCCGTGGTCCTCCTCATAATGCAGATTATCCTGGACGATGGTTCTTTCCACCTGTCGCTTCCTCTCCTGTCCTGCTGACAGAATGATGCGCCCCATGTGGGTGGATGACTGCATTGCACCACACTCCACTCTCACAATCCTCTTAAACAGCTTTGCATGCAGTTTCTAAATGTGTCTTATCCAAGATTTTACAATGGAGGAAAAACCCTGAAATGGTAATCCCAATCCCGGCTAACTCATGTAGCTGGTTATCAACTCAACCAGGATTTTCCAATCCAGCTATGATTGTCATACAGGCCCCGGGCTTGTGGTGCGTTTGTTTTCAAGACCTGGTTTGTGGTACGTTTGTTTTCAGGACCTGGTTTGTGGTACGTTTGTTTTCAGGACCTGGTTTGTGGTACGTTTGTTTTCAGGACCTGGTTTGTGGTGCGTTTGTTTTCAGGACCTGATGAGGATTGTGTATGTTGGGGAAAACACCCAGCACCTCCAGGTGGAGGGGGAGCGTGGGGACGGAGCAGGAGGTGATGGGAAGAGTGGGATCAGAGTGCTGGGTATCAGCCCTGATGGACAGCACCTAGCGGCTGGCGATCGCTGTGGCAACCTGCGGTGAGGAACACACACTCCTCTTCCTCCTCTTCTTTCCTCCTCCTCCCCTCTTCCTCTCCTCCTTCTTTCCTTCTAATTAAACCTTTTTAATGCAGGTCTTCCTGTCTGTCTGTAGTATCTTTGGTCTGCAGTTTCTGGATGAGCTGGTGAAGATCGAGGCTCACGACTCAGAGGTCTTGTGTCTGGAGTTTGCCCCCACAGGCACAGGTAGGAGCAGGAAATGAGGTCAAAGGTCATGACCAGGATACTTTTCACAGCAGCTCATCAGTCCCAATCCACCAACCACTTTCACTAGGTTTTTTCCAGCAACCTAGATTGGACTCAAAATGATGACTGGTAACTGTAGAGTAGAATAACTTAGTCACTACTACAACCAACTAGATGTTTAGTTGATTACCTGTCAGTAGAAAATTAACCATGGTGTTAAAAGGGTCTTAATGAAATAAGATGTACATGTAAAAGCTCACAGAAACTAAAACATGCAGCTGCAGATTGATTGACAGATGTTGCAAAATAGTAATCATTATTCATGTAGGGTTAGAGTTCACTAAAACCTAAGATGATCAAGAAGCTGATTGGCTGGAAAGGCAGTTTATTCCTTGGTCATTATCAGTGTGAATACCATTGATGTAATTTCAGTTGTGAACTACTATGTAATAAGCAGATTGTGTTTCAGGGTTGAAGCTGCTGGCGACGGCCAGCAGAGATCGGCTGATCCACGTCTTCAACCTTGAGAAGAACTACAGCCTGGAGCAGACTCTGAACGACCACTCTGCATCCATCACCGCCATAAAGTTCACTGGTATGATGAGGGTTACACTGGTATATGGCTGAATAGTCGTACCTGTTATAAATCAGACTGAATAGTATAGTCGTACCTGTTATAAATCAGACTGAATAGTCGTACCTGTTATAAATCAGACTGAATAGTTGTATCTGTTATAAATCAGACTGGATAGTCGTACCTGTTATAAATCAGACTGGATAGTCGTACCTGTTATAAATCAGACTGGATAGTCGTACCTGTTATAAATCAGACTGAATAGTCGTACCTGTTATAAATCAGACTGAATAGTCGTACCTGTTATAAATCAGACTGAATAGTTGTACCTGTTCATAAATCAGACTGACTAGTCGTACCTGTTCCAGGTGAGAGTCCAGAGGTGCGCATGGTGAGCTGTGGGGCTGATAAAAGCATCTATTTCCGTACTGCTGAGCAGGTTGGTCTGACTGGGGGAACACAAAATCACTGCTTTGCAATCAAGTATTGCACTTGAAGGAGTGGTCGGTCAAAGATCCCTCTAAAGGTCTCCAACCTTAGGGTTAGGCTAAATCACAGCAAGATGCTCGGTGCTGTTATCCTTCATCGGATGTTAATCGCAGGGGTGCCAATCATTTTGAAACCTGTGTTTTGCAGGAAAACATTGTACTACTAAAAAAAATTGTTAAAATTAAAAAAAGCATACATCTTAATTCGGGTTGAGCCCAGAATATGATTCATTGTATGTGTTAATTCTTTACAGACATTTTTGCTCATGAAGGGTGCCAATAATTCTTGAGTTGACTACGTCACCAATAGCTGTTTTATACAGTGGTGAAGTGTTTTAGGGGGGGGTTTAAATACCTTTTAGGGAGGGGAATCACTGTATATCGCTGTCTCTGATGTGATGCAGACGCCGGAGGGTTTGACGTTCACCAGGAGTCACCATGTGGTGGAGAAGACCACCCTGTACGACATGGACCTGGACGCCTCGCAAACGCACATCGCCATTGCCTGCCAGGACCGCAACATCAGGTAAAAGAAACCTCCAGTCATCTGATAACCAAATGTTGGTAAAGAATAGCAGGGAACTAAAGTCCTTGATTCACTGCATGAAATACTTTTACAGACTGGAGCCTCAAGATTATATATGATTATATTAATGATAGACTGAATGTACCTCTTGACAAATCACCTGTCGTGAACAACGATAAATGGTAGGCTGTTCTCTGCAGGGTGTACAATGTGGAAAGTGGGAAGCTGAAGAAGTGTTTTAAAGGCTCGTCCAGTGATGATGGTGCTCTGCTGAAGGTAAGGAGGGCCTGTGTTGGGTCTGGTCACCTCTGGGTGGATGGTCACCAGACCAGCTATCTCCGTTAACTGTGAAACATTATTTCCTCGTAGATGTTTGTTTTGACATGTTCAGTACATTTTCACTTTATGGACCGTTTTAATCCTAAACATTAGCAATACACTTTGTGTTCAGTGGTGGTTGTGTTGTTGCTGCTGTATGAATGTAGAGGAAACCCAGACCTGTTTTTTCTGATCCAGGTTCAGATGGACCCGTCAGGGACGTTCCTCGCCACCAGCTGCTCTGATAAGAACATCACCATCTTTGACTATGAGTCAGGAGAGCCAGTAGCCACCCTGTTTGGACACTCTGGTAAAAACTTCATCTCAGCTCTAGCTGCCTCCAGGGTAGGGCTGCACAAGACGCAGCAAGCATACTGCTATTCTTCTGCTGAATGTTGGGATTGCAGTATGAGTTATTAATTTGTGGATAAAGCTAAAACTACTAATACTAGTGCATACGGAAAGTTTTCAGACCCGTTCAAGTTTCAATGTTTCAGACTCATCTTAAAATGGATTCAATTCATTTTTCTCATTAATCTACACACAATACTCCACAATGACAAAGCAAAAACAGGTTTTTGGAGTGTTTTGTTAATTTATTAAAAATAAAAGACTGAAATATCTGTGGATATTTACAGAAGTATTCAGACCCTTTGTTATGACACTCGCTATTGAGCTCTGGTGCATCCTACTTCTATCAATGGTCCTTGAGATGCTTCTACAACCCTAACCCTAAGTACAGCTTGGTGATACTAACTCTTGGTGTGTAGTCATGCATGCCCGTAGGCGCAGTCAGGGAATGAGACTATAATGCCTTGTTTGGATTTATCTGTCAAAGGCAAATAATGATTTATCAATATTTTGTCTTTTTGTTGATCTTGGCTATTTCCCCTTGCTGCTGCAACCTTACAAACATGTTACTGAATCTTTTTGAAGTGATTACTTTTGCTTGGGAATGGGGTTACAAATAAAAAGGTGGCTATTTTTGACGCTCTATTGAGCATCATGTTCATGTTGTGTAAGCTATTTATCCTTGGTCAGCTTTAAATACAGGCCTATAAGTCTGGATTGATAGTAGGATCCACGAGTCTGAGTCTACTACCAAGAACTGGTTTCATGGTCTATCAAAAACAAATACAGTTTAGTTTCTTCTCAGTACCTTGATTAGGAAGCTGTCTGAATCTCGTTTCCCCCTGAGAACCTATTACAGCCTCTTGTGATTTGAAAATTCACAGTATTGCACATTGAGTTGTTCAACAGATAATTTACTGTGCAGCTCTACTTGAGGTGTTCAGGCTTTTAGAGTCTTTGGAATCCATTCAGAAGGAAATACAGCATATTCAGCATGCCAGTTCAGAGTTTGGATATTTGCCTGTAGGCTGAGTGGTCAGGAAAACCCCTTAGCTGGGATGGTTAAGGGTTTAATAGTCAGGTAAAATGCTTTCCTCTGTTTTTATTTCCACAGAGATCATCACGTGTATGAGGTTCAGTCAGGACTGCAGACACCTCATCACCGTATCAGGAGACAGGTAAACCCCTAGTCTTCACAGTATCAGGAGACAGGTAAACCCCTAGTCTTCACAGTATCAGGAGACAGGTAAACCCCTAGTCTTCACAGTATCAGGAGACAGGTAAACCCCTAGTCTTCACCGTATCAGGAGACGGGTAAACCCCTAGTCTTCACCGTATCAGGAGACGGGTAAACCCCTAGTCTTCACCGTATCAGGAGACGGGTAAACCCCTAGTCTTCACCGTATCAGGAGACGGGTAAACCCCTAGTCTTCACCGTATCAGGAGACGGGTAAACCCCTAGTCTTCACCGTATCAGGAGACGGGTAAACCCCTAGTCTTCACCGTATCAGGAGACAGGTAAACCCCTAGTCTTCACAGTATCAGGAGACAGGTAAACCCCTAGTCTTCACCATATCAGACGGGTACACCCCTAGTCGTCACAGTATCAGGAGACAGGTAAACCCCTAGTCTTCACCATATCAGACGGGTACACCCCTAGTCGTCACCGTATCAGGAGACAGGTAAACCCCTAGTCTTCACGGCGTCAGTCGGGTACACCCCTAGTCTTCACCGCATCAGACGGGTAAACCCCTAGTAAACAATAACGTAAGGTAATATCAACGTGAGTTTGCGGTCATTTACACTCAGGATAGGACTAGAGATACGTTTTAAACTAGTCAATCATTTTAAACTTTCTGCATTTATTTTGGTTGCTCCTTAGCTGTGTGTTTGTGTGGCGTCTGGACTCCCAGATGACCAACACCATGAGGAAGAGGCTGGTCCAGAGGAGGCCCGCTGCTCCACCCAAGACCTCTACCAGCAACAAGATCAGGTACACTGTGTCAGGTATCAGGTACACCGTGTCAGGTATCAGGTACACCGTGTCAGGTATCGGGTACACTGTGTCACCTCAGGTATCGGGTACACTGTGTCACCTCAGGTATCGGGTACACCGTGTCAGGTATCCGGTACACTGTGTCAGGTATCAGGTACCTGGTACACCGTGTCAGGTATCAGGTACACCGTAAAAGGTATTCAAATAAAAGTCTTCAATCCAGTTCTGTGGTTGCGTTGGGAGGTTTAGTTCACTCATCAGGTTTGTTTCTGTAATGAAGTTGAGCTTTATTTTTTATCTTGTATCAAAACTGAAATTATTACTAAAATTAATAAATGAATCTGTTAAGCTGTAAGTGTCAATACATTCAAGACAATAGCAGTTCTGTATTAGCAGGACAAAGATGCTGTATTCTATCTCAAATATATTCTATTTGTATTTTCTTACCCTTTTAGGCGGGAGACGTTCATCACTGTGCCTTCCAACCAGCTGCCTCAGATGGAGGAAGAGGAAGAGTTGGACCCCAAGACTCCCGTCAGATTGGACTCTACTCACGGTAAGGATGAAGGCATCAGTCTGGGTCCAGGACTGGGACTGATGAGGATGCAGTCTGGGTGTGGCCTCAGGGTGTGTTGAGGTCGATTTACCACATCGAGGGCACGAGAAGGACCACCTTACCTACCTACTTTAGAAATATATAAAATATATATGATACATGTCTTGTTCAGGATAATTTGTGCCCTCATTTTATTACTTTGGCCACAATTTCATAACATGCATAAACAATTTCACTATCACTTGCCCACAATTCATTAAATGTCTGTACATTTTTTAAAGCTTGTTTTTTAAGCTTGTTTGTTTTTAGTTCATTGAAGAAATTTCAAACTGATTTTACCAACTTGCCATAGTTGAATTTAGTTATGAAAGCGTTGATAATCCTTCAGTTATCCTCTGTGTGTGTTATGTTTCTGCTGCAGACGTTCCTCCTGACGCCCTGCTCCTCCAGACCAACGGAAAACTCCCCATGTGGTACCACAAACTGGTGAGTCTGCTGTTTCCATGCCGTTCCCATTCTGGTTTTCCATTATTAATTAATGATTAGTCATTAATTAGCTTTTGTTTGGTTCAGTGGGTATTATATAAGTATAATGTTAATACAGCCAAACATGTCTGGTTCTGGTCCACTTTCAAAGGAACTGATACTATACCAGTAGGACCAGTACGCTACTGTAGTACTAGTACTGTATAGTAGGACCACGACCAGTATGGTACTGGTCCTGTTTAGTAGGAACGGGACCAGTAGGACCAGTATGCTACTGCACTGTACAGTAGTACAGTGGATTTCACGGTTCTGCAGGTTGTGACACCACAGCACAGAAATGACCACAGAAACTTTCAGTTCAAGATAAAACCGAATGAGACGTAAAATATCTCTACTGGACATATGAGGTTTTTACACAACAGCAGCTGAAATCTGTTCTGTTAGGCAGACAAATGACCATCAGCCAAATGTTGTTTGTCTGTCAGTGGCTGGTAAGTTAGTCGAGTCGACATGAACCAACCATCATTTGGAGTCCTATTCTATTGTACATCTAGTTGGCTGGTGGATTGTGGGATGTAGCAGCTACAGTGGCTGAATATATTCAACATCAGAGTTGTTGTGTATTCAGCAGGGTCTGGGTAGAGGTTCCTCTGTGGGCCAACCAGCTGCTGAGCCCGAGCCCCGCCCACCACGAAGCCGATGGTCGGAGCAACCCAACTCCCTCATCATCTGCTCCCACTACTCACCCAGCCCTACCAAGACCAAGGAGGAGGAAGAAGAGGCAGAGGAGGAGGACCTGCACTTCCACCCTCAGAGCCTGGACAGCCTGCTGGAGGAGGAGGAAGAAGATGAGGAGGAGGAGGAGGTGATTTGCATGCAGGTTAACATGACCTGTGGTTTAGTATGGCGAGGTTGAAGATCATACTCTCGTCAGACACTAAACTACTGGAAACCATTCCTGAATCATCAAGCTGGTTACAACACAGTGAGAGGCCCTATGCTTGAACAACAAACCTACTATTAGATGCTTTTATCCAAAGCTGATAGTAACATGAGTGTTTTAATTTTTACCACTAACAGAGCAAGCTTTTAGAAATTGCTAGCACGTCTGTATAGCTGAAGTTAATTTGCCTTAACAACAAATTAAATAAAAACTAGTGTATATGACATCAGTACGGCTAATGAAAACAATATTCACCCATACGCTTGTTACTAGTAGTCTGCCAGTTTTCACTTTTTAGCATCAACCTACAGCCCTGGCAGTCTTAGTGCCTTGCTATACAGTCTTATGGTCCAGTTGTTCTTCAACGTGGTTGTAGAAAAACAGTCCTTAACACATTCGTCATAAAGTGTTTTACAAAAAAACAAATAACACAAATCCAGATTAAACACGAGAGAACAATCCTCGCTAATTTGAAGATTGTGGGTGTGCATGTGCACCTAGATTTTGTAGTGTTGTTGTGTGTTCTAGTTTTAGTGTAGCTTCAGCTGTGTGCTACTGGTTGCCCATTGAGAGAATTGAGAATAAAGTTCCCATATGTGTCATAATATTAGTGGATGTTAAAACCTGAACGGCAGGTTGGCCTAGCGGTTAGAGAGGCCGACCCATCACTGGAGGGTCGTTGGTCCGATCCCCGGCACCACCAGGAGGGTGTGTTCCAGCTGTGAGCTGGTGATTGGAAAAATGACTGGTGTCACAGCTACGGTGCCCACCAACACTGCCAAAGTGCCCTTGAGCAAGGCACTTAACCCCATACTGCTCCAGGCGCGCCGTTCAATGGCTGCGCTCTGCCCCCTGACCTGAACATGCATGTGTGTGGGGTGACATGTTGTGTATGTCTTGTCGGGTGCAGGAAAATAATTTCACTGCATGACGATTAAAGTTGATGAACCTGTTTCTCTATAGACTTCCTAATGGACGTTGGGCTACACTGGATCAGTTGGAGCTCTAGACCTGAAAGCTCAGTCTCCACTCCACCCTGCTTCACATTCATACTGGGAGCTGCCCAGTACAACCACAGTCTTCCACTGTTGGCCGCTGACCAGTCATTCACTTTTCCATGCCATGATTGATACATTAGTGAACTGGAAAGCCTCTATACCACTGTAGTAGGGCTGCTGTGGATTAAACCACATCAAAAGATTGTGGTTGGCCATCGAGGTAGTCCAGGTTGTACTGTGGTCTTCTCTAGAACTAAGATGTGTTGGCAGTACATATGGAAGAATGTCCTCCATGACATCACCATGGTAACGTTGATGACAATCTACTTTTTTTGTAATGGCCAAACTCTGTATGTGACTCTTGACCTATTCAATGGAAGAATCTTGTGTCAAAGTAGTAGATAGTACTCTGATTAACTGTCTGATTGTATTTAATGTGTAGGTGCTGCAGGGTCCAGATGATGATCAGTTTGCTGGTCTCAGCTCCTCTGACAGGACCGACTACATCCTGTACCCCACTAACAGCACTACAGCTGATGGGTGAGTTTCAACTGGATATAAAAATGTCTTCATAAATATATATAGATGTTTTTGTTGTTTGTCCAAGAGGTAAATTTAGGTCAGTCAGTCAGTGAAACTCTACTCTGCTATACCTCTACCCTGTCGCACTACATCACTCCTCTGTACTGTACACTATTAAACTACATCACTCCTCTGTACTGTATGCTATCAAACCTTCATCTGTTCATCCATCCATTCATACATTATCATGCTTCTGATCTGGGTCAAGGTTGCAGTAGCAACAGTGCAAGCAGAGCAGCCCGGATCTCCTGGTTCTCCTAGGCATGCTGGGTCCCTCCAGCATGTCCTGGGTCTGCCCCAGGGTCTCCTCCGAGTCGGCTGTGCCCAGTACACCTCCAAAAGGTGTGGTGGCATCCTTACCAGGTGCCAAACCTCACCTGGCTCCTCTCAATGTGGAGGAACAACTGCTTGACTCCCAGGTCCTTCTGGATTGCTGAGCACCCCATCACCCTGCAGAGAAACCTCATATCTGCCGCTTGAATCCACAGTCTCATTCTGTTGGTCACTACCCAGAGGTTTAGACCATAGGTGAGGGTCAAAACAGTGCGCGACTGGTTGTAGCTCAGCTCTTCACCACCACTGCATTACTGCAGCCTCTGCTCCTAACCTGCAGTCAAGCTCACTATCCCTTTTATCTTCACTGTGATGAAGCAGGGGTGTCTGCATTCATAACGTGTTTGTCATGTTGGTGCATTATATTCTGTAGGCCTATGCAACGTACTTACCCTTATTTTCGTGCCTTGCCAGTATCATACCAAGTGCCTATATTCCCGCATTCTAGTGAATGAGTGCACCATTCACATGAATAGTGATACCTCCTTTTATTGGGTTAGGAGCGTCTCCGGCAGTCTAGCGGAGCGTGCCCCAGTCTCCTCCTGGTTATATGCCGTGAGGGCGCGTTCACCAACTTTAGATGTTCCGGTGGGTATAGAAATTGGGTAAAATGCCTAATTGTAATGCTTACTTTGTTAATAGATGTTCCCCAGGGTTGTAAATAGTATGTTAGGAAATAGTGTTAGTTTATATGTAGATGTTTATTGCCATGTAAACCATATTTGTTTAGCCGTCCTGAAACTTCCCTGCTGTTCAGGTTACCATGGTTTAGCCCAGGTGAAGTGGAAACCTCACTATTTAAGACTGCTAAGGAGGGCTGTGCTATGTGTCTGAAGCCCTATGTCTCCTAGATGATTGGGAGTTGGAGAGATTTCTGTGTTTAACACTTAATCTCATTTATTTAATACGTTTTACGAACTCGCAACTTCACTTGAGGAGGTTGCTCACTCCCTAGCTGAATGGTTTAGGCAGGCCACCTTTTTCTGACAGAACCATGGCAGCAGGCCTTGGAGGTGATGACCCTCATCCTAAACTGTCAGTCTGATAAAGCCAAAAGGATGACATCATCTGCAAACAGCTTAGATGCCATTCTAACCTCACCTAACTGGACACTATCCAGACCTCTGCACCTTGGTATCCTCAAGATTCAAGAAGTTTATTTGTCACATACACACACGGGGTGTGCAGTGAAATGAAAAAAGTGGCAATGCTCAACAGGAATGTGCAAAGGGCAAAATAACAGGTTCACACTATTTACAATAAAAAAAAACAACACTGTGTGGGTGTGTGGAAGAGGGGCTGGGTGGGGGTGTGTGTGTGTGTGTGTGTGTGTGTGGAAGAGGGGCTGGGGTGGGTGTGTGTGTGTGTGTGTGGAAGAGGGGCTGGGTGGGGGGGGGGGGGGGGGTGTGTGTGTGTGTGTGTGTGTGTGTGTGGAAGAGGGGCTGGGTGTGTGTGTGTGTGTGTGGAAGAGGGGGCTGGGTGTGTGTGTGTGTGGAAGAGGGGGCTGGGTGGGGGTGTGTGTGTGTGGAAGAGGGGCTGGGTGTGTGTGGGGGTGTGTGTGTGTGTGTGTGGAAGAGGGGCTGGGTGTGTGTGGGGGGTGTGTGTGTGTGTGTGTGGAAGAGGGGTTGGGTGGGGGGTGTGTGTGGAAGAGGGGCTGGGTGTGTGTGTGTGTGTGTGTGTGTGTGTGGAAGAGGGGCTGGGGTGGGGGCGTGTGTGTGTGTGTGTGTGGTGTGTGTGTGAGGGGCTGGGTGGGGGGGGGTGTGGGTGTGGAAGAGGGGCTGGGTGGGGGGGGGTGTGTGTGTGTGTGGAAGAGGGGCTGGGTGTGGGTCTTGGTGGGGGCCCTGGTGAGGTCAGAGTTCACAGTCCTGATGGCCTGAGGAAAGAAACTCCGTCTCAGTCTCTCTGTTTTGGCAGCGTGACTACGGAGGCGCTTGCCTGACCGCAGCAGCTGAAACAGTCCGTTGTTGGGGTGGTGAGGATCCTTCATGATCCTGCAGGCTCTGGTTCTGCACCTCCTGGTGTACAAGTCCTGCAGGGTGGGGAGTGTAGTTCCAATAGTACGTTCAGCCGAACGCACTACTCTCTGCAGAGCCTTCCTGTCCTGAGCGGAGCTGTTGCCAAACCAGGCAGTGATGCTTCCTGTCAGGATGCTCTCCATGCAGCTCCAGAGTAGAAGGACTGAAGGATCCTCCGAGAGACTCTCAATTTCCTCAGCTGCCTGAGGTGGTAAAGGCGCTGCCTTGCCTTTCTCACCAGAGTGTCAGTGTGTGTGGACCATGTGAGATCTTCGGTGATGTGGACTCCCAGGTATTTATACCTGCTCACCCTCTCCACAGTAGTCCCATTTATCCCCAATGGTGAGTACGTCCTCTGTTGTTGTGTCCTCCTAAAGTCCACAATCAGCTCCTTAGTTTTGGTGACATTCAAGAGGAGGCTGTTGTCCTGGCACCAGAGCAACTTCCTCCAGGTAGGCCTTCTCGTCGTCGTTGGAGATCAGACCCACCACCACTGTGTCATCCGCAAACTTGATGATGGAGTTGGAGCTGAACCTGGCCACACAGTCATGTGTGTACAGGGAGTACAGTAGGGGGCTGAGGACGCAACCCTGGGGGGATCCTGTGTTCAGGGTGAGGGGGTTGGAGGTGTGTCTGCCCACCCTGACCACCTGGGGCCTGGCGGTCAGGAAGTCCAGGATCCAGGCACACAGGGGGGTGTTCAGTCCCAGCTCAATCAACTTGCCGGCCAGTCTGGTGGGGACTATGGTGTTGAAAGCTGAACTATAATCAATGAACAGCAGTCTCACATAGCCCCCCTTCCGGCTGTCCAGATGAGAGAGTGTGGTGTGCAGTACCTGGGAGACAGCATCATCCGTGGATCTGTTTGGACGATAAGCAAACTGCAGCGGGTCCATGGAGCAAGGGTGGAAGACGCAGATGTCCTTTATCAGCCTCTCGAAGCATTTCATGACCACCGAGGTGAGGGCCACCGGTCGATAATCATTCAAGCATGCTGGAGAAGCATTCTTGGGCACAGGGACAATAGTGGATCTCTTGAAGCAGGCGGGGACCACAGACTCAGCCAGGGAGATGTTGAATATAGTGGTGAACACTGGAGCTAGCTGATTAGCACAGGTCTTCAGTACTCGCCCAGATATGCCATCTGGACCAGCAGCTTTCCTGGTGTTCACCCTCGTCAGAGCCCTCCTCACACTGTGCTCGGTCACAGAGAGCGTGTGTTCATCCCCAGCGGTAGAACTCACTTCGGCTACGCTAACAGTGATGTTGTTAGCCGGCGAGCTAGCACTGTTGTTGCTAGCCTCAAACCGTGCATAAAATGAGTTCAGGTCGTCCGCTAGGGATGCGTCGGCACTCACAATTGCGGGGGGTCTGCCCTGGTAGTCGGTTATAGTCCGTAGCCCCTGCCATAGGCGTCTGGTGTCGCGCTGCTCCATCTGCGACTCCACTCTGTCCCTATACCTCCTCTTGGCCTCCTTCACCGTCCTTCTCAGTCCATAGGACGCTGCCTTGTGCTCGTCCATGTTGCCAGATACAAGACCGGAGTTATAGGCAGCAGTGCGGGCGTTCAAAGCGTTGCGGATGGATCTATCAACCCACGTTTTTTGGTTAGGAAAGGACCTAACTTTTACCGTGGGGACGATGGTGTCCGCTAGCGTTGCTATGAAGCTCGTTACTACTTCCGTAAACTCGCTGACGTCCCTGGAACTGGATTGGAACATGTCCCAGTCGACGTCACGCAGAGCGTCCTGTAGCTCAGCCTCAGATTGGTCAGACCACCGCTTTACGTCCCTTGTCACTACCGCTTCCCGTGCTATCCTTTGTTTATACTCCGATAGCAGGAAAATGGCGGCATGGTCTGATTTGCCGAACGGAGGGAGAGAGACAGCCTTGTAGCCTCTCTTGAACGGCGTATAGCAGTGGTCCAACGTTCTTTCCCCTCTGGTAGCACACGTAATGTGCTGGTGAAAGTTCGGCATGACTTTCTTTAGGTTCGCCCTATTAAAGTCCCCAGCCACCACCATAGCCGCGTCGGGATGCTTGTTCTGATGCCGACATAACACATCCTGTAGGTCCGATAGTGCTACGTCGGTGTCCGCTTGTGGTGGTATGTAGACGCTGTGGTGATGACCGAGCTGAACTGAAAAGGTAGAATGGACGGCATGAGATCGTCAGATGTTCCAGGTTCGACGAGCAGGAACGAGAAGGAGTCTTAATGTCCTTGGGGTTGCACCACTTGTTGTTGGTCATGAAGCAAACCCCTCCACCCTTAGATTTGCCAGACTCTTCCGTTCTATCCGCACGGAAAACAGAGAAGGACTCGGTTGGGCTTATGGCTCGATCCGGCACCAGCGGGGTCAGCCATGTTTCCGTCAGACAAAAGATGTTACAATCCCTCATGTCCCGTTGGAATCTAATCCTCGCCCTAACATCATCCAACTTATTTTCCAGAGACTGGACGTTAGCAAGAAGGATGCTGGGCAGAGGTGGACGGTGGGCTTGAACTCTGTCTGTTCCGAATTCCGCTCCGTTTTCCCCGATGTTTTCTCCTTCGTCTCCCCGTAGATGCGTCTCCACTGTTGTTGTGGCTCGCTCGTACTATCTCTGCCGGCCACGCTGGGTCGATTGAAAAAGTGGACAAAAACCTTTTGTTTTGCGCAAAAGTTTGTCCAAAAGTGTGCTACGTTCGTATGATGTTAGTGCCGATGTGTTTGTGCAAAAAAAGATATTAAAAAAAAACAACTAAAAAAACAATCTCCGCGGAGCTACCACGACGGCGTCTAGACACGGCCGCGCCATCTTCATCTTCTGTCCATGGCTGTCATAAACAGAAGAGGGGACAAAGTGCATCCTTGCTAAGAGTCAGATGCCCACCTTGAATGAGCTTGACTTGATGCCAAGAATGCAAATACTCACTCGTACTCACAGTACCTTTCAGCAGAGACCCCAGCACTCCCACAGCGCCTCCCACAGGATACCTCGGGGGACATGGGTCATAGACTTTCTCCAAAATGCATGTAGAGAAGATGGCAAACTCTTGATTGTCTGTAAGAAGCTGGTCCACTAGGATGAAATCTCCATTGTCCTCCTGAATCTGAGATTCAACCATTGGTTGGAGTCTCCTGTCCATCAGGATTTCCTGGAGGCTGAGCAGTCTGATATATCCATAATTGGAACAAATCTCCCGGCCCCCTTTTTTTAAATATGAGGATCCCCACCCCTGTCTGCCAATCAATGGTACTGCTCCCGACCTCCACATCACATTGAAGAGCTGTCAACCATGACAGTCCAACAATATCCAGAGCCTTCGGCATCTCAGGACGGATCTGTTACACCCCTAATGCCTTGCTGCTGAAGAGCTTTGTAATCACCTCACTGACCTCTACTGATCCTCCTGAACAGAGGATGTGTTTGTCAGGCTTAGGAGTTCCTCAAACTGTTCTTCCACCTTCTGATGATATTGAGATAAGTGTTTCCCCTCCCCTCCTGAGAACAGTCTGAGATGTTTGCCTTCCCCTCCTGAGTTGCCATATCAGGAGTCCCCCTGTGCCAGCCAGGCCCATAAGGCTTCCTTCTTCAGCTTGACAGCCCTACTCCCTTCTGGTGTCACCATGACCAGCACAATACATGGTGGCACTGAGACAAACTAAGGCTAACAGGAATGAAGCAAAACTGATGGCTAAACAGTTTACTGCAACCACAAGTACCTGGATGGGCTGTGTGCTCTGTAATGTATATGTTGGCTCCACTTGCTTGCAATGAAATCAATGTTAATATAATGTATATATCAACGTGCTGTTGCTCTTGTGTTTGCAGGGATTTTGATGTGCAGGCCCTGACCAAAGCACAGCACTCTCTTCCTCGGCTCCAGGGTCAGGGCGAAGGGCATGATGGAGGTCAAGTGGAGGAGCCAGCCTGGGGGACTGAGTCGAGTCCAGACTCGGCCTGCTCTGAGGGCTCTGCTGGCAGCCTGGACCATCCGCAGGACGGTAAGACTAAGGTCAATGGGCAGAATAGTGCATTTCCACTTCAGTTTCCAATAGAGGAAATTACACATATACAATATGAAAATATCTTTAAAAAAAATGCCTTTGCACTCACTGAAAAACATTTTGAAGCTGTACAATACTTAGTCGTACCTAAATAATACTGAACCCCTAAATACAATTGGAGCAACACCTGATATACTACGACTGAAATAGGGCAATACTGGACAACCTTTACTTAGTATCTGGGATTCCTTTGTTGCTTCCTTAATAATTGTTTCTTTTCTCATCTCCTTCTAAATATCGTTCAAATCTTCTCCCTTTCAAACACTTTGTTTTCTACTGCTGCTGCAGGACAGGAACCCTCTGCAAACCAGCAGCCCCAGGTAAATACCTTGAATGCTGTTTGTAGTAATTGAGATGTTTCTTTCTACTCTCCTCTCCAGATATTGACTCTCTGAGCCAGGGCAGCTCCATCGGGAGTTCAGGGATGGAGGAGGAGGAGGGTGACGCTCTGAGGAATCACTTTGAGACTCTGGCTGACAGCCTGGCCAGTGGTAAGAGGAGTAGTAATTACTCCTAAATATCAGTGTAGTAATACAGTCATAACTCCCATCTGTTCAGTCAAAGAACAATACTGCCATTGATTCTCTTTAAATATTGATTCTAGTCATCTGATGCTCTGACTCCACTGAGGTCAACAGTAGACTCTGCTTCACTTCCCAGATCAGCAACATGACAAGCAACCAATAATAATTAACTTAATTTGTGTAGCACTTTTCAAAACAAGGTTAAAAGTGCTTTACCTCAAAACATAATACAAAAAATACAAGTTTATAAATAAGAGTTAACAACAAAACAAAAAACATGAATACAATTTAAAATGTAAAGGGGTCAAAGGTCAGAGTTTTCTGCTTAACACTAGCACCGCCAGGATTATAGCACTACCTTCCAGCGCCACAGCGGTCTCCCAGACCGCTGGGTGTAACGGCATTGATGGCGTTCACAGTTGCAGTAACAATGCATTTGTTTGATAAAGTTGGGTGTTAATTATCAAAAATAAATAAAAAATAAAAAAATACAATAAGAAATAAGCTATAGGGTCTCCTTATATGGTATGGTATATGGTATTATGACAGCCGCTATAGCCGATGCAAGTGTGGAATTCAAGCTATATTTCCTAAACCAATAAACAAGAAATAATAATGCATGACTCTGATGTATTTAGATATATGCATCCAAGGAAACAACACACGCAAAGTCAACTAAAGTGTTAACTTAAGTGTTAAAGTGTCAACTAAAGGCTATAGGCGATATCGACGGGCTTTGCTCTAGGCTTTTTTCACAGTGCGCAGTAGCCTTTCACGGCACGGGCCAAAGCTGAACAGTTTGTAGTATGCTATGTATACAATGCTAAAATAGAATAATTTACACTTTTCTATCAGATAGGACAACTATGCATATCAATTCAGGAATTACACAATAAACGAAATAAAAACATTTATTGCGCTGCAGGTCCCGACACAAAATAGCAGGCAAAAAACACATAATAAAAATCACACAATATTCAGAAAAGAAATAATGAATGAATATTAGAAAATAACAATCAATAATAATGATGTAGACTACATAGAGTAAACGAAATACAATATAATTCGTCAAATTTTAACATTAATAATTAATTATTATTATGAATAATATAACAGAACAAATAATCAGAATATTTTAACAGGTCAGGTGAAACGAAACAAGACGATGTGTCGCAAGATGTGCGCGTTGATGGCAGCCAGGTCCAGGATGAGTACAGCCGAGCCATCGGATCCACCACGTCAACTCCGACCTGAGATAGAAATTAGCGCAAACTGTAATCATTGTCCAACGCAAATATTTGTCACAACATCAGTGTGTTTTTATCTGTCTCTATAATACTACCATTTACACAGCTCACCTTGGAAACGTTGTAGAAGTTGACAGTCTCTGGCTTCTTCTTCAATCACTACCAATATCCAGGCGTTGGTGTGCTGTGATAAGGATAATTGTAATATTAATAATCCGTTAGTAATAATTAGGAACAATTAGGAACAATATAACGAACAAAATTCACAGAATATTTTGACAGGTCAGAGGAAACGAAATAGAACATAACAATAGGTGATTTTGAACAAACCTGAGGTCCAATAGGCAGTCCAGCTGCCTAATTTGCTTTACGCACTGCAGCCGGGGCAAAAGCTCTTCACCCTTGCAGTGCACTTCCCGCAAACAGGTCGCTTGCATCCTTCACATGCAATCAGGGTCTTGTTCTTTTTGCAGTGGCTGTTGATCTGGCATTGCTTCCGTGTTGCGGGCTGTTGCTGGTGTGGCTCTCTCGGAACATGCGCGCATGTGGTCTTCTCTCAGCTCCTTGGCCAGCTGGAGGATGAAGACTCTTCGGGCGATGCTGTTCCCTGTGCACGTCTTGTACAAGATGTGCGCGTTGATGGCAATAATAAAAATAATAACCTATGCCAACCTGGCACCAATGGAGTGGATGTGGAAGTAGATGGCTCAGCTGGCAGAACTGGGGCAGCGTTGTTGGGCTTGGATTTTTTACGTCGGGGTTCCTCTGGCTGATAGTCGGAATCAGACGAACACTCCTCCTCGCTCCAGTCCACATCACTCAAGTCTGAAACTTCTCCACCATCAGATTCCCCTTCACCCAGTTCGTGAAATAATGCCAAAGCCTCCTCTACATTCAGTCTTCTGTTTGCTCTCTTCATCTTCTCTCTCTTCGTCCTCTTGATCATCAAATAGCGGGCAATAGCAGACAATACTGACTCAACTCAAATATGCTACTGCTCTGTGTTTTGGATTGAGATCTTACTATATATAGACAACGGGTATTATTGAAGAAAAACAAGAAACATTGCTTAGCAACCAAAGACGCGCAAAATGAAACCCTGCGAAATTTGAAAAAAAAACCACATTGTAATGTAGCGATGTATGGACATACAGTATGCCGTCAATCTGACCGCTACGGCGCTCCTAGGTATAAATGCTCAGAAATCTTTTGTCTTTTGATTTAGAACCTTCAAACTTTGTGAAAATAAAGTTAACACATTTAGGAAAAGTCATGGACTGGGGGCCTCATACTCTTTATTTTAACAGAGATATTTGCAACAGAAAACCCCAAACCGTCTGTGAGACCGCCGTGGCGCTTCTAGTGTTAATAGGTAGATTTTATTTTTTAACCTATTTTTTTATTTTTTTTTAGTCCTGTTGAAATAAATAAACATTTTTCAAGATAGACTTGGCCAAGAAAATTACAACATGACAAACATAAATCATGTTCATTATATCCTCGTCTAGAGAGACCAGAACTAGCTTTAATTCATTTTACAGTGAAGGCACTTTTGTCTAATTTAGTTCTGAACTTATGGACAGATAACAAAAACTATTTCTGTTACCATAAACAATAATATCCACCAAGTTGTTTTAGAGTGCTAAGAGTGTATGAGTGGACAGACCAGCTGTCAGGTGGGTTGTAGTAGTCTGTCATTGGAGGTTCAACTAGGTTGCAACTAGGATTCAAGATTCAAGAAGTTTAATTGTCACATACACACACGAGGTGTGTAGTGAAATGCAAAGTGGCAATGCTTAGCAGAAATGTGCAAAATAACAGGTTCACACTATTTACAATAACCAACACAATATTTACAATGTCACAGTTTTTAAGAGCTCTATATAAAAAAACAACACAATATTTACAATAAGAGCACTTTATAAAAATATATAGTCAAAAAAGGGAAAATTGTATGTATAATATAATATAAAATATGTGTAGTCTTTACCTAAGTGTGTGTGTGTGCATAAGAGGGGCAGTGTGTGTGTCTTGGTGGGGGCCCTGGTGAGGTCAGAGTTCACAGTCCTGATGGCCTGAGGAAAGAAACTCCGTCTCAGTCTCTCTGTTTTGGCAGCGTGACTACGGAGGCGCTTGCCTGACCGCAGCAGCTGAAACAGTCCGTTGTTGGGGTGGTGAGGATCCTTCATGATCCTGCAGGCTCTGGTTCTGCACCTCCTGGTGTATAAGTCCTGCAGGGTGGGGAGTGTAGTTCCAATAGTGCGCTCAGCCGAACGCACTACTCTCTGCAGAGCCTTCCTGTCCTGAGCGGAGCTGCTGCCAAACCAGGCAGTGATGCTTCCTGTCAGGATGCTCTCTACAGCTCCAGAGTAGAAGGACTGATCCTCCGGGAGACTTTAAATTTCCTCAGTTGCCTGAGGTGGTAAAGGCGCTGCCTCGCCTTTCTCACCAGAGTGTCAGTGTGTGTGGACCATGTGAGATCTTCGGTGATGTGGACTCCCAGGTATTTATACCTGCTCACCCTCTCCACAGTATTCCCATTAATCCCCAGTGGTGAGTACGTCCTCTGTTGTTGTGTCCTCCTAAAGTCCACAATCAGCTCCTTAGTTTTGGTGACATTCAGGAGGAGGCTGTTGTCCTGGTCCTCCATAACCTCCATCCTACTGGCAGAGTAGCTGTAGTTGGCAAGATGGCCTAGTGGTCAGACCGACTCTTCACTGGAAGGTCACAGTTTCAGTCCCTAGCCAATGTGTGTCTATCAGCAAGACACTGAAGCTCTACCTGTCCGCTAAGACCAGCAGCTAAAGGGTAAAATGTAAACTGACATGTTTGTGCCCTTTGACCTTTCAGAGAAGTTTGAGATGGACCTGAGAACTCTGCGGCCTCCAGAGGACAGACACTTCCTGAACCCCCGACTGAGCATCTCCACCCGCTTCCTGTCTCGCTTCCAGGACCGCATCCGGTACGTTCTGTTCTCTGATATGGAGAGTACATCACACCTAAACACCTAAACCTAGACTAGAACATGACTTGATGAATCATTGGGTTCCATCCGATACACCAAGCAGCTGGTTTCAGTAAAATTTCGACTTTTAGAAATTTTGAATGGGTTGCCTGTTCTTCCTATAATCGTCTTGCACCTAAATACAGGAGGGCAGCAGTGTGAACCAGATGGAAAAGATTGAGATTTTGTTGAAGTGCTGCTTGGTGGATCATCTATCTATACCAGTAGATCCTAATGTCTTGGAAAAGGTAAGTCCGGTCCTAAGAGGTGTCGAGGCAGCAAACAAGGTTTTTGAATGGAGTTTGGTTGGACGTTCAAACATCACACACCGCATTAGTGTTTTATTTTGCTGAGCCAGAGAAACACCTACAGTCAGCATGTTTATGATGATTAACCCTCCAATGATCAATGTTTCTGGCACTAGAAACTGACCTGGGACCAGAGTCCCACTGATGCATCAAACCACAGAGGAAACACTGGTGCCTCAATGGGAGGTTGTTTCACCATGCTTGTTGACATCCCACCTCTATACATGTCTGTTGTAGCTCTCTCCTCGCTGGCTTCTGAACTCATTTGTCTCATTTAAATTTGTTTCCCTCTTCTGAGATTGTTTGTTCTCTTCTGTTTCATATCTTCCTTCTCATCCTTCCAGTGTTTCTATCAGTTGTGCAAATGAACTGAACACTTGTCACTTCTCTTCATAACTGTTGTTGGAGGCATGAAATAAAACCCACAAATGAACCCATGACCTTTTGACCTAGAGGGGTTTGGGCATTAGTGGGACTGAGTCCTCTAATTATTTAATTTCTGTTGTGTTTTTAGGGCGTGGCCAAGCCAAGACCCGCCTCCTGTCTCCCTTCCTCCCAGGATCTCTGAGGAGAGCAACCTCAATAACACAGCGGTACTGAAGTTTCAGTGACAAAGTGCTATGAAATCAAAGTAATAAAACAGACATATACATGCATATACATATACAAGTGTTGATATTGTTTTTCTCAGGTAAACCCAAAGCCATGTACTGAGAACTGTTCATCAGAGTCATCAGAGAACAGCGGTGAGTGTTGTAATGTTTTAAATGACTTCTTGATAATGTAACGTGAAGAACAGTTGGACGGATACGGGTCTCAAGCATTTAGCAACATGATCCTGATCTGAGTTTGAGCTGAAACCATCCGTCTGTCTGGGATAAAACATGATACTGAAAACCACATGGGACCGCTTCAGACCGCTCGGTTATACAGTTCAGTTAGCTTTTAGTTAGTAGTACAGTTCAGTTAGCTTTTAGTTAGTTAGCTGTACAGTTCAGTTAGCTTTTAGTTAGTTAGTAGTACAGTTCAGTTAGCTTTTAGTTAGTAGTACAGTTCAGTTAGCTTTTAGTTAGTTAGCTGTACAGTTCAGTTAGCTTTTAGTTAGTAGTACAGTTCAGTTAGCTTTTAGTTAGTTAGTAGTACAGTTCAGTTAGCTTTTAGTTAGTTAGCTGTTCAGTTAGTTGGTAGTTAGTTTGCAGTACAGCAGCAGCATCACCAGCCGTACTGAGCACGCTGTTGAAGGAATCGGCTGCTGGACGATAATCCACTTTACCTCAATGTTAAATTTTTAGTGTTCAGAGTGTGTAGGTGTGTTCAGAGTGTGTAGGTGTGTGTGTGTGTTACCACAGTGAGGCGCCACCCATCGGTGCCCTGTAGGAGAACCACCTGCCTGCCTTCCCAGCAGCCCTTGCTGCAGCACAGACCGCCACGCAGACGAAACACTCTAGCAATAGTCCAGAGCCTGGGAGGTGTGTGTGTGGGTGTGTGTGTAGGGGTCCTCTGGTGTGTTGGTTGGGTTTCTAACCGGCGGTGAAAGTCACTGGTCGTAACACTGCAGCAGGGCAGAGCTCAAACCCCTCCCACTTTGACAAATCTAGTTTCTGAACCAGTTTAAACTGGTTCTGAGGAAGGAGGACATGAGCTGAGGGGGGGTTGACCTGCACCGTCACCCACAGCAGTAAAACCAGGGTTCCCACTGGTCCTGGAGAGGTGTATCCCAGCTGGGTCACTTTCCAGGAATCTAGCAGAATGTATTTTCAAACTTCAAACATTTGTTGCACCATCTGATTTTCAGCCCAAGGGGAAACCAGACAACATCAACGAACCAGGAAGGACATGCTGATTTAGTCATGGAAAAATAATGGACTTTTACATCTGAGCCACAGTGGGAACCTTGTAAAACACCATCCGTCCTTAGATCATGATGCCTGTTAAGGTCTTAATACAATGGGAACTTTTTGAGGTGACAGAAATGGGCAATATTGCCTCCTGCAGGTTGCACACAGAAATGGTCCCTTAGTGGCACCGTAGCTTACTAGCTTACTTATGTTTTGTTGTTCCGTCCCAGTATTGTACCAATGTTGGCTAGTTTCCAGTAGCTGTCTACAGAACAGGCTTGTACATGGGGGCAGGTGGCCTAGCTCAGGGGCACTTGGGCAGTATTGGCCAGTACAAGAGAATCAAATGTTTTGACTCCTCAACCATTCTGGTAACGCTGTGTGTCAACGTGAGTGGCAGGACTGTCCATTTCTCTTCCCTCGAAATGTTGCTTTTGGGTCAGACTTCACATTGATCACTTGAAAATCAGTTTCTGTTCCAAAACACAATATATCCATTTTAGAAACGCCATTACCTCAAGTTCATCATGCTAAATTTCTAAAATCTAGTCTAGTGTCAAACCATTTGGTCTCCAAGGGCTGAAGTTGCCTACTACTCTTTAAAAACATGCCATCATTTGTCATGTTTGCTATGCGGTTAGTAAGAGTAGGCGTCTCTTTCTGAAATGGATCTCATTTTGGAACAGAGCTCTTTGTTTTACTCTGCGTCTCCATGAATCACTGACCTCTGCTCTGGTTTGCTCTAATGGACCAGACGTCACAGCCAAGGCTCTGTCGACCCACAACAGCTTGGTACCGGCAACCCAGCAGGGATCCACCCGCCAGGGCTACATGGGAACCACTGCCAGCTCCAGGGCTAAAGTGACCCAGGACCTCCTGACCTCCACCCAGGAGGAGAAGGAAAACCTCCCCACCTTCTCCTCCTCACCTGAACCCCAGCCTCCCCCCTCTGTCTCTGTTGGCCTGGGTAACCTCAGTGCCAGAGCCACCCTGCATCTGGACCTGGCCTCCAGGTATTGCAGTGGGAGGAGGAGATGATGGATAGCTCTGATTTAAGAGATTGTCCTGTTGGTCAATTTAGCCTTTAAGTGATGAAAACATATACACAAATCATCCACCATGTTAAGTGATAGTAGGCCACTAGCATTATCTCAATCTCAAATCTAAATAACCCTAAAATACTTGTTAGCATCGTTAGCATTCCTCATTGAAAACAAAGGACACACCTAGCTTCAAGGCTTTCCGCCAATGTGACATGTCTGTGACAACTGCTTGACCCTTCCTTGTTGTTGTGCTCCCATCGGTCTGACTCCTCCTTGTTGTTGTGCTCCTAGCCTGCCCCTTTCGTCCCAGAAGGCTCAGCAGCGCGCATTTGTGGCGTTGCCGTGCCGATCAGCCCTGGTAACGCCCACTGAGATGCGGTCCCTAGGCGTGGAGGAGAGGCGGAGCATCAGCAGCATCGAAGAGAGATTGACTGCTCGAGGATGGACCCTTCTTTCCACCACCTCCACTACTGCCACCACCTCCATCACCTCCACCTCCTCCTCCATCTCATCCACAGCCACCTCCATCTCCTCCACAGCTACCTCCGCCACCTCTACAGCTTCCATCACCTCCTCCTCCATCTCCTCCACAGCCACCTCCACCTCCTCTACAGCTTCCATCACCTCCTCTTTGTCGTCTTTGACAACAAAGACAGAGTCCAGGCAGACATGCAGTCCAGGAGGAGCTGAGAGGAGCGCAGTCGAGGCAGAGCCCGGTAAGGAGGGAAGGAGGTTTCTACTAAGAAAGGCGATAAACTGAAAATTCACTGAAACCGACATTAATGTGTTCGTATCGACGGAATTTGACTGGACGTGATCATTTTGATAAATATCCTACGTTTATGCACATTGTGAGCTTCATCTAGAGCGGGTTGCCAGTTCAGGTTGAATTCATTCCTTAACGTTCACTATTTAACATTCACTATTCACTCCTATCAGTCTGACCCCTCCTTGTTGTTCTGCTCCTAGTATTAGACCTCCAGGTGGGATCTCAGCAGTCCTCTTCTCCTCCGTCAGACCAGCTCTGCCCCACCCACCCAGGTAACTCCGACTCGTATATCAAAGGATCTCACCAGGGATGTAGATGATAAATATTAAAGCTCTTATATTATTTCATTTTGCAGATAAATGTAGTTCAACTGAATGAATGAGGCTTTCCGTTCACATGCTGCAAACTGGCCTGATTGGACGCATTTCAGGAAGTCTTTAGTGAGGGGGCCAATCAGGACCAAGTCCAGATCCTCCCTGACCCAACACTTCATCATCCATGGTCATTTTAGAATATTTGCTCCATCCATTGTCTGGGTGCTGTGACCTCTGACCTCCTTGCTATTGGTTGCTTGTAATGCTGGTGCTGTGATGGTTGTGTGTTGGTTGTACAGGTTGTGTTGATGAGTCCGTCAGCGTCCAGCGGTGTCACCAGGTCGCCAATGAGCTCCGCCACACCGTGAGACGAGCCGTCCAGCTCTACCAGGAGGTCAGCCTTACTGGGACCAGTAAGGGGGGGGGGGGGGGCGCAGGGCAAACCCCTGGCCTATCTGGGGAAACGGGGAACAACTACTATTGTGATGTCCTTGTACTGGTCAGCTCCCACTAGCCCAGTGTTGGAGTCTTTCCAGGATCAAACTTTGTGATTTCTGCCCTCCAGGTTAGCATCCTGCCAGGCAGCCCTGAGCAGCGCCTTCAGATGTCTTCTGTTCTGAAGGAAGCCATCTCAGCTGTCCAGACTGACCTGGTGTCAGTATTGGCTGAGGGGAGGGACAGCGCCTCCTGTGGCCAGCTGACTGACGACAGGACGCTGGCTCTGTTGGAGAAATACTCAGACATGCTTCTCCAAATCACCCAGAACAAACTGGCTAGCCAATAATCACAGGCTGGAGCTGTGACTCTACCAGCCGAGGCAGCAGACATTCAACCAGACCGGTTTCTATTCTAAAAGCACTGGACCTGGACAGTCTGCTAGCCAGCTAGCGGGTTCCGGTCCAGTGTAGTCGTGTACATCCTGATAGACCCCCAAATACACATGAACATCTGAGGTAGGAAAGTTTTCTTGGTACGGCAGACTACTTAGTCCAGGCAGATTAATAGTGTTAACTAGTTTTTCAAGGTAATCTCTGTAGTGTTGAGGTGACAGCAGCCTGACCTCCTGGAGCATCATGGGAGATAAATATCCTCTGGCACACTGGATATTCTATTTATCAACCTTTTTATTTGTACATTTCACTGTTTTGTCTGAGTTTTTAGCTCAGTTATTTTATTGACTGTCATTTTAATGTATAGAGATCAGTATTAAAGTTTATGCACCTTACATTTGTCTTATGCCTTCAAGTAATTCGTTTTATTTGGTTTGATATTTTTTGTGTCACTGATCACAATATTCTGTACATATACTCTCCTTTATGTTGTTTTAAATAAATGCTCACTATATGTCTCTTCTGTCTTGAGTTGTTTTTATTTCTACCCTCAACCACATGATTTCGCAACTTGGAAGTAGAGTGTTTTATTTAAACAACATGAAATATTCATTAGTACTGACTGAACATAAAACTTAACAGAATAATTTCACCCTAACACAATAAATGGAAAAAATATGCACATACATCCCATAAATCAAATCACATTTATTTGTATAGCCCTTAATCACCGTTCCAGTCAATAAGGCTTCACAGTGTCCAACATGTGAAACAGTAAATGGTTAGTACACGACATCCCCCAACCTTGGACCCTCAGAGGACAAGGAAAAACTCCCACAGAACCTTATTGGGAAAATTGGGAGAAACCTTGGGAGGGGCTACTCAGAGAGGGATCCCCTACCAGGACGGTTGGGCTGCAATAGAGGCAGAGTTTGGGCAAGCAGCATATACACAATATATGAAAGTTTATTTTAGTGGGACATCCAGATCTGGGGTCTGTTCCAAGAAGCAGGTTCAGCAAACTGAGTCTAACCCTGCACTCAGAGTTGATTCATTCCGAGATGGCCAATTCTGAGTTTTCGGTTCCAGAACGGCTGATTTGAATTAGTTCAATCAACTTTGAGTATGTTCACCTTGAGTTAAGACAATAAAAAGCCATCATCAATGGAGGTCCGATACTACGATTCACCATGGCAACCAGCAAGCAGAAGGGTCGTAAAGGAGAGGGAATTGGCGTGGGAGAGAATCGCTGCCCGAGTCAATGCGTACGTTTGAATGCAGCAGTGTATTCATTTAACATTTCACCACACTTTCTTATAATATTACCTACATGTGACAAAGTGGTGGAATAGTATTGGAAAAAAAATATGCAATCCCACGGGCGCAAAGCGCTCTTGGCAGCAGCTGAAAATGAAATATAAAAACATTACAGTCATTTAGCAGACGCTTTTATCCAAAGCGACATACAAAGGTGATAGTTAACACTATGTGGGGATCGAACCCACAACCCTGAGACTGAGAGTCTAATGCTCTACTAACTGAGCTGTCTGGGCCAGACATACTTCAGATGGTGTACTTGGGGTGGCAAATTAGAAAGGCAGATCTAGAAATGTAATTACTGGAACATAAGTTAGAGGTGGGTGCATGGTCACAGGTGAAATGTGTTGTTGGAACAATATAAAAATACTAACTGTTGCTTTTGTATTTGTAGGAAATAAAGAAGACCAAATGAAAGGTGTCTTTATTTGACTGCTCGGGGTGGTGGTAGCTTAATCCGTGAAGTGTAAACGGCATATTATATCTCGGACAGCTCTTCCATCCTGGACATAGAACATCTAATCGGGGTCTCAAAATCCTCTCCCGACGTGAGGCTATGCGAATTACTTCCGCTTGAATATCGATCAGGTTACCGAGGAAAGGACACGCCATGTCCGACAGCTGCTTCAGGTTCAGCAGAGGGAGGAGACAGGGAGAAAGTCAGGGTTTGTTCAAGAAAACCTGCCAGCGAGCAGGTTAGGTTCACAGAGTCAGTTACCATGGTAACTGAATCAGAGTTTGAGTTACCTCTCTTTCTGGAACGGAAAACCCAGAGTTTCCCTCATCTCAGGGTTAACAAACTCAGAGTTTTCACTAAACCCGCTTCTTGGAACAGGCCCCTGATGTGGAATCACAGCAAACAGCAGCTCAGTCAGTGTCATCATAGGACGAGGGGACCACGCAGGCGCCAACACTGCCCAGATAGGAGAACGCTCAGTCAGCATCGTCCTAGGAGTAGATAAAATGAAGGGAGTTTAAAAAGGAATCAGGAAATGATAGTAATCTCAGTGTCTTCCCAGATAAAGCTCATTTCCACACTTTAATAGTTGACTTACCGGGTAAAACTACATTTTCAGTAATTCTATTTTTTAATGCAGCACAAAAATCACGAATTTGATCTTTTGAATGTGCGCTGCTTCCGGGTTTCTTAAAGGGATGTGCCCGTGAGCGTGCATTTCCAGTGACGTATTCATGTTTTGTTTTTTTTAGACAAAACAGGAAGAGAGCGTAGAGTCGAAGGTGATTGGTTGAGCCCTCTGCTGCCGCACGAGCCGCCTGTTGCCTTCAGTGTTGTGAAGATTTGAATCACCGTAACCAACTAGAACAGGAACCAGAACAACCAGAACAACTAGAACTAGAACAACTAGAAGTAACTTGGCGAACAGCCGTCCGTCTCTTACACCAGGAAGAGACCAGATAGATCCACCATGAAGCCGCGGTGTTTCCTGCCATCATGGCCGCTATGAATGTGGAAATTAACGCTAATAATCAAATGAGAGACTCGCCACAGCAGGTGAGCCTCAGCAGCAGGACGACGGCGGAGAAATGGAAGCGACACATCATCCGGCAGCTGAAGCAGCGGGACCAGGCTCAGCACGCCATGTTCCAGGACGTCATCCGGCTCTGTAGGGACCCTCCAGCTGGTTTCAGTCTCAACTTTATTCTGAGCTCCATTCTGTCCTGTATGCAGGACCTCAATTCAAAAGTCTGTCAGTTTATTGCTGCCTTGCTTATCGGTAAATGTACCTCGGAAAACATGAGTTAAGACTTCCGACCAGTCCTGAGCAACTAGAAAAGTTGAGGTTTTATTGAAATCAGAACTGCTTGGTGGGTTAAATGTATGCCGGATTTACCAGAAGACCCTAATGTAAAACACAGCGGCCAGTTATGCACCGCTGCTTCCTCCTCAGATTCAGATTCTTGTACTGCAGAAGAACCTGATTGTCTTTTTCATCGGCCTCAGGCTGGTCTGAGAGTAGCATTGTGTCTCCAATCGTGTGTTGAGTTGCAGGAAGATGACCTGCTGACTGTCATGGATGTTGGTGACCTAGCAGACCAGCAGCCTCTCATGTTTCTGTTGTGTTTGGTCTCCAGACACCCGACTACTGGAGAAGAGCAGCATGGCCACGGGGATCCTAGCTGCAAGGTACCGACCAGGTTTCTGAACCGCAAGACTAGAAACACACTGGAGACCTGTCTGTGGCTGGGAGAGACAGACTGGTGTTAGGAGAGACAGACTGGTGTTAGGAGAGAGACAGACCGGTGTTAGGAGAGAGACTGGTGTTAGGAGAGAGACAGACCGGTGTTAGGAGAGAGACAGACCGGTGTTAGGAGAGAGACTGGTGTTAGGAGAGACAGACCGGTGTTAGGGGAGAGACAGACCGGTGTTAGGAGAGACAGACCGGTGTTAGGGGAGAGACAGGCCGGTGTTAGGGGAGAGACAGGCCGGTGTTAGGGGAGAAACAGACCGGTGTTAGGGGAGAGACAGACTGGTGTTAGGAGAGAGACAGACTGGTGTTAGGAGAGACAGACCGGTGTTAGGGGAGAAACAGGCCGGTGTTAGGGGAGAGACAGACCGGTGTTAGGGGAGAGACAGACTGGTGTTAGGAGAGAGACAGACTGGTGTTAGGAGAGACAGACCGGTGTTAGGGGAGAGACAGACCGCTGTTAGGGGAGAGACAGACCGGTGTTAGGAGAGACAGACCGGTGTTAGGGGAGAGACAGACTGGTGTTAGGAGAGAGACAGACCGGTGTTAGGGGAGAGACAGACCGGTGTTAGGGGAGAGACAGACCGGTGTTAGGGGAGAAACAGACCGGTGTTAGGAGAGACAGACCGGTGTTAGGGGAGAGACAGACCGGTGTTAGGAGAGACAGACCGGTGTTGAGAGAGAGACAGACTGGTGTTGAGAGAGAGACAGACCGGTGTTAGGGGAGAGACAGACCGGTGTTAGGAGAGACAGACCGGTGTTGAGAGAGAGACAGACCGGTGTTGAGAGAGAGACAGACTGGTGTTGAGAGAGAGAGACAGACTGGTGTTAGGGGAGAGACAGACCGGTGTTAGGAGAGACAGACCGGTGTTGAGAGAGAGACAGACTGGTGTTGAGAGAGAGACAGACTGGTGTTAGGAGAGAGACAGACCGGTGTTAGGGGAGAGACAGACCGGTGTTAGGAGAGACAGACCGGTGTTAGGGGAGAGACAGACCGGTGTTAGGAGAGACAGACTGGTGTTGAGAGAGAGACAGACCGGTGTTAGGAGAGACAGACTGGTGTTAGGAGAGAGACAGACCGGTGTTAGGGGAGAGACAGACCGGTGTTAGGAGAGACAGACTGGTGTTGAGAGAGAGACAGACCGGTGTTAGGAGAGACAGACTGGTGTTGAGAGAGAGACAGACTGGTGTTGAGAGAGAGACAGGCCGGTGTTAGGGGAGAGACAGACTGGTGTTAGGGGAGAGACAGACCGGTGTTAGGAGACAGACTACTGATGCCAGATACTACTACTAGCAGTATTACTAGTACTGTTACTACTAATACTAGTGTATGTGTGTGTACTGTATATTCTGATTGGGTGCGTTTGTTTTGTGTCCAGGCTGCCGTCAGCTGGCTGCAGGAACTCCATGTCTTCTCTGCTGTCCCAGAACAACGAGCTGAAGAAAACAACAGGGGAGGTCAGAGTTAACCAGCTACCTAGAGACTAGAGTTAACCAGCTAACTAGACTCGGAGAGTTAACCAGCTAACTAGAGACTAGAGTTAACCAGCTAACTAGACTCGGAGAGTTAACCGGCTAACGAGACTAGAGTTAACCAGCTAACTAGACTCGGGGAGTTAACGGCTAACTAGAGACTAGAGTTAACCAGCTAACTAGAGACTAGACAATTAACCAGCTAACTACAATAGAGAGTTAACCAGCTAACTAGATACTAGAGAGTTACCCTGTTAACTAGAGACTCGGAGGTCAGGGAGTTATCCAGCTAACTAGAGACTCAACGGTCTAATCAACCAGCCTCACACACAGCTGGGGGGGTGAACAGTGTTTTTTGGGGGGGGGGGTTAACAGTGTTTTGGGGGTGGAGTTAACTGGAGGGGTTAATAGTGTTTTGGGGCGGAGTTAACAGGAGGGGTTAACAGTGTTTTGGGGGCGGAGTTAACTGGAGGGGTTAACAGTGTTTTGGGGGCGGAGTTAACAGGAGGGGTTAACAGTGTTTTGGGGGCGGAGTTAACAGGAGGGGTTAACAGTGTTTTGGGGGCGGAGTTAACAGGAGGGGTTAACAGTGTTTTGGGGGTGGAGTTAACTGGAGGGGTTAACAGTGTTTTGGGGGCGGAGTTAACAGGAGGGGTTAACAGTGTTTTGGGGGCGGAGTTAACAGGAGGGGTTAACAGTGTTTTGGGGGCGGAGTTAACAGGAGGGGTTAACAGTGTTTTGTACTTTTTCCAGCTGGCCTATCAGGTTGTGGAGCTTCAACATCAGAGTAAAATCAAGCAGTGCGTTCTGGAGGAGCAGCAGGCCAGGTGAGATCCTGGCTCCTCCTGACCACAAATCAAACGCACCTCCAGTTGAACTGATGAATGATATTGGGCAGGTTTATGACTGTTAAACTAATTCAACTAATTAATTAAAGTTAACTACTAACTATGTTTAGCTACAACTGTCTGTCTGTCTGTCCTAACCCTAGACATCCAATGAGGTCAACAATTCCTACATCACCAACATTACAAACTGCCAATAGTAAGAAGGTCAAGGGTCAGATTCATGTGACCACAGAAAGGTCACGTAGAAGTGAAGACATAGAATAAGAGCTCAAGAGAAGAAAGGAGGATGAGCAGGGAGTGAGATACTTGTTGAAGAAATGAGTTTCATATTAAATCAACCCACACTGTTAACATGTCTCAGGATGTTGGAGGGTAAACGCCGGCTGGCTGGGGTGGCGGCCAACCAGCAGGACCTCCAGGCCCGGATAGCGCTGGTCCAGGAGGGGAACCAGGTCCTGAAGAGGGAGTACGACACCCTGCTGGAGCGAAACCGCGGCATGGAGCAGACCTTCAGGGACCAGAAAGTCCGAGGCTGCCAGCTCCTGGAGGAGATGATCCACTGGAAGCAGCAGGCCGCCGCCCGGATGAACAGCCACAATGAGAGGAGGTCCAGGTACCGGTGCTCGAACCAACAGGAACTAAGGCCGAATCCCAATTTACCCCTTAGCCCTTCCCCTCCGTTTTGCGCGTTCACGTGTAGGGGTAGGGTGTCCCAATTCTTGTTGGGATCGAGGGGTAAGGTGAAGGTCTAGGGCTACATGGCCCTCCAAACGGAGGTTTTTCAGGGGCACACTACAAACCGAGGGCTAGGAGAAATCTCCGACAATCATCGGCAAGATGGTGGTGAACGCTGCACAAGCAACAAAAGGAAACCACAAATGTAGTATTTTCTTTGTTAATAAAGATTAAAAAAATATTCTAACCGTGCTATTATCTTGTCGTTTCAATGTATTATAGACCTTTTCTTTATAACAAGCATAACAAAAACATCGCTAGTATGCCGATGTCTCTACCTCGCTAGTTAACGTTACAACATTGTTTTTAGGCTGATTTGTGCATGACAGTCCCGCATTTTGACATATTTCCATGTTGCATTTCCCCCCTTTGATGGCATATGACGAAATATAACTAAAGTCCAGCAGCGAAGTTGCTGCACTTGTTACGACTCCTCTAATACCAGTGCAGACTGGCAGGGTAACGGTAGGAGCACGGCTTGCTAGCTACAGAGCACCGCTAACGCTATTCTGTCATGAAGTGGACTGGTAATGAAGCAGTGGTCTTTTTTATTTGATGACTTGTTTGATCGATTAGTAGCGTGAAACGTATAAATTGTGAACGAATCGCGAGCGTCCATGCTTTCTATCTCCATCAGATGAATGGCAAATGTCACTGTGATAATACCATTATTGCCATAGTAATGTCCGATAACAAACTTGTCGCATCTGTTCACGTAAACGTCATCGATGACGTATCAGGGTCTTGAAGGGTTGTCCCATTTCATAGGGAGAGATTTCAACCACTACCCCTTGTGACTCTGTTCCGAGGGCCAAGCCGAAGGGCGAGGAGCCTCGAAAACGAGCCGTAGGGGTGAAAATGAGAATTGGGATTCGGCCTAAATGTTGGTTTATGAACTACAGACCATTGACGGAAAATTAGATGACATCACAGTGAGTCACCTACATCCCAATGTCTTACATCCCAGTGTCTTACATCCCTACGTCACAGTGTCTTACATGCCTACGTCACAGTGGTACAGCCCTACTTCACAGTGGACTACCAACTTACTGGGCAGAGAAAATTCATTACATTCTAATGAGTAGATCCGATTTTAAGCATTGTTGATACAAAAAACATAGAAAAAGCTTTTTCCATATCGTTAGTATAAATAAAACTAATGCATAATAATGTTATCATGGTTGACTACAAGGTGAAACCACTGATTGAATCATCTCAGCTGCTGTTTCTGATACTAGATCTTATTTCTGTTTCCATCAGAGCTCGGGAAGCCAACCTGCAGAAAGACCTGCAGACTGCTGCCAGGATGGACGTCAGCCTGGACATGTAAGACCTGACAGACTCCACCCATTCTCCTTCAAGTCTCCTTCAGGTCTCTGTCTTCAGGTCTTAAGAGACCTGCTGTGACCCTATACTACTATGACTACACATTGACTTATAGTGATGTTAGTTATATAGAATAATATTGATCTATAGTGATGTTAGTTATATAGAATAATGATCTGTATTAGCTGTAGTGTAGAACCATGTTCTGTTCTGCTGTTCCAGTTCTGCAGGTTCTAGTTCTCTCAGTGCTCCTTCCTCCAGATCTGCATCTCCAAAGAATGAAACCCAGGAACCGATGGAGAGACGCCACACTCGCCTCTTCAGGTTCCACACAGTCATTTAATTATTATATATTACATAATATAGAAGAGTTATAGAACTGCCCTTTTACTTTTTAAAGGGAGCACAATAAGCTGCAGAATAGAGCTTATTGTGCTCCCTTTAAAAAGTAAAAGGGCTTCGACAGACTTTGAGGGGTTCTTCAGATTGCAACCATAGGGGAACCCCAGAAGGTTCCTTGAGGAACTCCTCCATAAAGGGTTAATGAACACTGATGGTACTTCCCAACCTCTGGTAACCGGTTGAAAACGACTAGTAGATGCTCTAAAGAGTTTTCTCCTTCCAGGTCGGCGTCGGCAACATCGCCAAGGATCCTGACTTCCATCAAGGAGCTGTTTGAGTGAGTTCATGTTGTTTATTTTCATATGTATGAACCTGTATGTTCATATGTACTTGGCCTGGTTGTAACAATCTCTGGTTACAACCAGGCCAAGTAAGCTGCATGAAGACCAACAAAATACAACAATGTAATGAAGTCAGAATAAAGATAAAACGCTGTATGAATTCCTTTTATACACAGAAGAGATTTCCCTACAGGGAGCAACAGAGAAGCACAGAGGAATCTGGCTTCACCTGTTCAGACTGAAATCAGATTTTTAGCCTTATTAAATAAGAATGTGTTGTAGTCAACTAGTCTGGTTAAATAAGGGTTAAATGTAATGATGCAGTAATGACACATACCTCACAAGACACTTTGAAACAAACTTCTCCTTTTCTGTGAGGGTGATTTGAAGCATTCATTTGTGTATCTGGGTTTCCACTAGAGAACCGTGGGGAAGAAATGAGGACAAACAGTGAAATGTATTAACTGCTTAATAGAACAAACAGTGATGAGCTTCTGGACTACATGCAGAATATTGAAGGGTCGGTAGAAAGAGAAGGGAGGTGAAGAAAGATCCCCTCGGCTGCAGGAATGAAATGCAGCCAGCCTGTTGCATGCTAGCTAGCTAACGCTACACAATGGAGAGTGACGCTGAGTCTCAGGGCTCTTTAGTGACGGAGGTCTTTAGAGGTGGAGGGTTTCTCATGCTACTTCTACATCTCCAGTGTTTCATCACTGATCGGGAATTTCTGTTGGAATGTTGAATTTCTGTCAGGTATTGATTGGTTTCACCATGTAGAAGTCAGACTAATATGTTATCTGTCATAGCCCCCACCCACCACATAGAGGGTCAAATGTCCCGTAGCTTCCACCCATTATACAACACAACAGCAGCAGAAATAGGGTGGAGCCACCAATCCCCTCCGCCCATTTTAAAATCACAGAGATGAAATTGTGGCACTGGGTGGACAGGCAGAATACAGACCATAGTAGAAGAGGGAGGCAGGCAGGCAGGCAGGCAGGCAGGCAGGCAGGCAGGCAGGCAGGCAGGCAGGCAGGCAGGCAGGCAGGCAGGCAGGCAGGCAGGCAGGCAGGCAGGCAGGCAGGCAGGCAGGCAGGCAGGCAGGCAGGCTGGCTGGCTGGCTGGCTTCATGGCTCTTCCTTTTATTGCCTGTTTTCATCTTCAGCACACACAACCAGATTTACCAGCTAGGAATGAGGTCAGAGGTCACCCAGTGCACTCCACCTTGTTACAGATTTCCCAGCAGGCTGTATAAAACCGTGTGTGTGTGTGTGTGTGTGTGTGTGTGTGTGTGTGTAACCTGTGTGTGTGTAGGAGGAAGAGGCGTGGTAACTCGGTGTGCAGTGTGGAGGAGGATCTCTATTCCCCAGTAGGAATCTGTGTGGCGGCCAGAGTCCCGGCCAGAGCGCTGCATGTCCTGGTACCCAATACATACACTCAGGGGCCACTTTATTAGGTACACCTTTCTAGTACTGGGTAGGACCCCCTTTGCCATGTTCTCTACCAGCTTGAGATGGCGTGTGCTTTGTGACATGACACGTTTCCTGCTGGAAGTAGCCACTAGAGCAGTGGTTCTCAATCCAGTCCTCAAGGACCCCTGGAGGTTTCAGCTCCAGCTCTAATCAGGCACACCTGAACCAATTAGAGGCGTCATGATTTCATGATACCTTAATTGGTTCACGTGTGCCTGAGTAGAGCTGTAGAAATAAAAAATAATCGATTCTGGAATAGACGGTATGTGGATGGGAATGATGGGCCTCATTCACGAAACGTGCGTACGATCAGATTTGATCATATAACATTAGTACAAACGTTACCTTGGGAACGGAGTCATCCAGCCGCCACAGCAAGGCCGACTTGTCGTACGAAGCAGCAAGAATCCTCATCCCCTACCACACACACACACACACACACACACTTTAGAACTGTTGTAGTTAGGGTTAGGTTGAAATTGTCCTCTTAGGATGAGATCTGGTCCAGTGTGATTGATTACATGTTCATGGTAGAATACGAACATAGTCGGATTCATCATTTTGTTCGTATCTGAATTTGTTCGTTTGGTACGATCACATCGTACCTCAGTCGGCAGTCGTGAAACACGCTGCTATGGCTGCAACGTAATCTGTTGGGGCAAGTGGGCCGATCAAAGTACGTCCACTAAAATTGCTTGTTTTTGCCACTGACAGGATCAGATTGTTATTGGAAGTGTCTGACAACATTACTGAAAGGATCCTACAGAGATAGACCTTTGGTTAACCAGAAACCTGTTTAACCTCTTCATGCAACAACTCACCTCATCTTTCAGATTTCAGAGAGAGACTTCTCCTTGAGCGAGACTTCTGTTTCTAGTTAACCAAAGGTCTATCTCTGTAGGATCCATTACTAATGTTGTCAGACACACGAATAATAATCTGATCCTGTCAGTGGCAAAAACAACTTTTAGTGGACGTACTTTGATCGGCCCACTTGCCCCTGTGGATTACTATTTTGCGGTATAAATGACGAATTTATACACATAGAGCCCAGGTTTAAAAATACCAGAATCCCCCTTTAAGTTTCTTGTGTAGGTCTGAGTAGATTGTTTTGAGGAATCTAGCCTAGGATTAAGGTGTGCAGTGCATACGGAAAGTTTTCAGACCCGTTCACGTTTTCCACATTTTGTTATGTTTCAGACTCATCTTAAAATGGATTCAATTCATTTTTTTCTCATCAATCTACAGACAATACACAATACACACACACAGACACACACACACACACCAGGTCTGTGTGTGTGTTTCCAGGCCTGGAAAAAGTTCATATAGTTGTTGCTGATCTCCAACCAGTGAAGTGTTGAATGTTCCAGCTCGGCTGCTTGTTGATCCACTTCAGATCAGAAATGTCCTGATAGTTTCGGTCCTGAGAGATAGTTGGAGCAGAAATCAGACCTGGAACAGAGACTCTGATGGATACTGGTCCTGGAGAACCTGCTGGAGGTCCTGGAAGTTGATGATGAGTAGGAATGAGTAGGAACCCTGATGCACACAACACACACACACAACCCACACACACACACAATACACACACACTGTCTGCTCATCAGACCAAAGGGCCTCTGTACTTGAGACAGAGCTCCTCTGTCTTTGCCTCGTTACCCATAATGCCTCTCTCTCTGTAAGCACTTCCTCGACTCACATTTATTCATTTATTCAGAATGGAGAGGAAGTCCAGGAAACCTGTGTGTGTTGTGGTACCCCTCCCTCTACAGGAAGTGATGTAACATCAATACATCACTTCCTATCAGTCAGAAGACTGGTTGTACTGGTCAGCTCCCAGTGGAACCAGTAGAGACTGTGGTTGTACTGGTCAGCTCCCAGTGGAACCAGTAGAGACTGTGGTTGTACTGGTCCCAATGTGACTGTCAGCCTTCCCTGGACGAATAAAGGTTAGCTGATGTTTATTTGAATCGGCCCCCCTCAGGACGCCCATGAGCAAGGCATCAACGCTGTGAAGTTCAGCTCCAGCTCGGACCTGCTGGCTACCGGAGGAACCGACCGGGTCGTCAAACTCTGGGACGTCAAAGCAGGTACGCCGCCGTTGCCATGGAGACCTCATCTGACGATTGCGGAAGAAAAGTGTTATTGCCAATTAAGAGTTCAGTTCCACCGTTTGAAAAACATGAATCTACTCCGATTAAATGATTGACAGCACCAGATGAACCCAATAGATCTTAATATTTTTTATGATGAGTATAAACTTTGTGAATTATTTTTGAAATGTCTCCTGGTTTCCTGTGTGCAGGCATGCTGACCTACAGAGGGACACTAGATGGCAGCACTGAGGGAATCACCAGCATCGAGTTTGACCCCACGGTAGAGTTCATGTGATTTATCTAAACTGACTCTGATTGGCTGATTGGACCGATGCACCAGGGTTCATGATCCTGGTGACCTTGATCTCAGGTAATGGAGGTTGGGCTGAAGACTGAAACCCAGGATGATAGTACTTACCTGATGTATGTGTTAGGGGAAATGTGAGTGGAAAATGCTGTCAAATAGTGCGGGGGGGGGGCGCGGACATGCCACGTGACCAAAATACCTCCTGGGATTGGCTTCTGATTCGTTCACATCGTAAGGTAATGTTAACTAGATGAATTGATCAAATCTCCACTCACATTAACCTGGAAACACATACACTCCTGTGTTACTTCCCACAGACAACCATGTGGTATTGATCAATTCTACCATGAACATGTAATCAATCACACTGGACCAGATCTCGACCTAACCCTAACTACAACAGTTCTCGTGTGTGTGTGTGTGTGTGTGTGTGTGTGTGTGTGTGTGTGTGTGTGTGTGTGTGTGTGTGTGTGTGTGTGTGTGTGTGTGTGTGTGTGTGTGTGTGTGTGTGTGTGTGTGTGTGTGTGTGTGTGTGTGTGTGTGTGTGTGTGTGTGTGTGTGTGTGTGTGTGTGGTAGGGGATGAGGATTCTTGCTGCTTCGTACGACAAGTCGGCCTTGCTGTGGCGGCTGGATGACTCCGTTCCCAAGGTAACCGCTGACCCAACAGGATAAGGGTTGGAAAACTTCCTCAACCCAAGCAGGACCATGTTGTCCTGGGAGTTGCAAGGTTTTAACCCAATAATTATGTAATGGAGCTACCAATATAGCTGCCCAAGGTTAAATGCTCTTTTCCAAGATGGTGAACATGCTTCTACGTCAGTATGTTGTGCTATATGTTTGAAATGTACCCACCCACACGGCAAAGCACCATAACATAACTGAGACTTTCACTCCATACATACTAATTGTGCTTTTATTTTGAAGGTTTTATTTATTTATTTTGTGTCAGTACCTCAAAATGAATCGACCTTTCTAGATTTTCTGGTCTTCTAGTTGTTTCTCAGGTTGATCTGTTCAGTTCTCATAACTTCCGGCCAAGCAACTGTTATTAAGTGCTGTTCACCTTTTAGGCCGATAGGGGGCAGGGCATGCTAATCAGTTTTGCTAGTATTGATAAATGATAAAAGTCATGGAAGGTCTTTCATTTTTAATAGTTAAATTATTGATTGTGCTTGTCTATTTTCTATGATGAGAGCAACACTATACACTATAATTGTATTTTTTTCCCAGTAAATGAAAAGATTAGTTAGACCAACATGCAAAACAAGTATCAAGTCAACCTGTCCAGTTCCAGTATTCAGTCTGAAACTAGAAACCTCAATGAGCGACTCGTTCAACGACGCTCTACTTCCTCAAAGAGGTTTGAAAGTGAGACGACTTGGTCTGTGAAGGTAGAAGGATATTGATTTAGCTCAGAGTTCAGCTGGCAGTGATCACATGCTGATCAGGTTCTGTCTCCCTGTAGCTTTGATGATTACAGAAGATATTTGTCTGTCTCCCTGCCTGTCTAGCTGACTCTGACAGGCCACAGCAGGAAGGTAACAGCGGCCAGGTTCAGCAGCAGTCTGAAGCAGGTTGTGACCGGCAGCGCTGACAGAACGGTCCGACTGTGGGACCTGCAGCGAGCAGCCTGTAAGTTACTGACTGACTGACTGGTTGACTGACTGACTGACTGACTGACTGACTGGTTGTCTTACTGACTGGTTGACTGACTGACTGGTTTACTGACTGGTTGACTGAGTGACTGGTTTACTGACTGGTTGACTGACTGACTGACTGGTTTACTGACTGGTGGAAGTGAAGGTTTGCAGGCTGTATTTAAGGTGGCGTGTCTCTGCAGGCGTCCAGGTGGTGGAGGTGGCGTCCTACTGCAGTGACCTGGTCTGCTCTGAGAGCTGCATCATCACTGGACACTATGACTGTAAGATCCGCCTCTGGGACGCCAGGTAACAGACTGGTCAACTGACAGACATGTAACAGACTGGTCAACTGACAGACATGTAACAGACTGGTCGACTGACAGACATGTACAGGCTCCCTTCCATTCTCAGCCATTCCACTAGAGTAGAAACAAATACGCATCCGTATGATGTGTACGAAACACAATGTTCAAAGATCATTTAACTCTCAGATCTCTCGGTGGTGCTGAAGAGCTGGCCAGTTCAGTGCCGGATCCAAGTCCATGTGTATATATCAAAGTTCCATAAATATTTCCTGTTTGGCCGCCCATATACAGTGTATGTATGTATGTGTATATATATCATATAACTTTACTTTATTATTTAAGTGTCTGACTGGAGGATGAAACGGTCGTGGATAAGAAGTGAAGTGTTTGAGGGAATGTGATCGTCGGCATTTCCATCCAGTTTTCATTATGTTGACAGGAAGTGAATATCTGTCCGTCCTCCTCACGCCAGCTGCTGCCTGGGTAACTGATGGCTGTAATTTAGCCACCATGACACTTCTCATTCATCTCCCAGCCGTCGCCACGACGACTCCCTGTCTCCTTCTGTTACCTAGCAACAAGTCATCCCACATAATAACCTCCCTCCCCCTCCTCGGGATGGTCGGTGCTCTGAAACATGGCGGCCTACCTCCTTCACCCTCTGCTGAGGGTGCTGCTTTTCTCTGTCTCACTCGCGGGGGGGGGGAGGAGAGAGAGAGAGAGAGAGAGAGAGAGAGAGAGAGAGAGAGAGAGAGAGAGAGAGAGAGAGAGAGAGAGAGAGAGAGAGAGAGAGAGAGAGAGAGAGAGAGAGAGAGAGAGAGAGAGAGAGAGAGAGAGAGAGAGAGAGAGAGAGAGAGAGAGAGAGAGAGAGAGAGAGAGAGAGAGAGAGAGAGAGAGAGAGAGAGATTCAAGTGTCAACACAGCTCAGCCTGTTGAAAAGGATCTGATCCTTCCTCCACTCTTTATTACTGTTCATCAAGAAGACTTTAACCATTTATACCTCATTTAACCCTCCTATATCTATGGAGGGTTAAATGTGACAATATTAAATAATTAATTAATTAAAAGGGGAAATATAAGCTATTTAATTGTTTATTTCCACATTTAATTATTTATTTCACTATTTATTTATTTCATGGTGTGTGCACTGTGAAATGTAAATCTGTCAGCATCGTCCATCAATCTAACATCTGATTGGTTTGACCGCACAGTAAGTCAAGATCAATCGATAGCAGGCTACTCGATGTATGGGTGTCAGCCATGTGCCTTCACATTCTCGTCCAGTTGGTGGCGCTAAGGCACCAATGAGTTGGATTGCCAACCATTTCTCAACGACTAAGAAGAACACCAAGAACTTCATCAGTTACTTGAGGAAATAGTTATGACCTTCAACTTAATATTACAACTCATTTATCAGAATGTTGAAAAGCTGTCCAGAACTTTTGCGGGAGGCAGCCAATTTAATCCAAGAGGCCCTGAGAAACACACCACATCACACTACGCCACACCACACCGTCCACACCACACCACTTCACACCACACCACACCGTCCACACCACTCCACTCCACACCACAAGTCGTTGAGCAAGCATTAACATTCAACAGAAACCCTGTCCACTGAATCAGAGTTTGCAATATTAGACTCTATGTTCTCTGCTAATGCTAACATTTCTAACTAGGTCATGAGAGACCTCTTTTGTAGGATCTGCCATTTTTTTGTAATAAAAACAACCAACAAGGAAGGATGCAGGCAAAAGCAATCGCCTTAACTTGACCAACCAATCAGACGCAAGGCGGAGGGCCTTACACAGTGCACACACAGACCAGCAACCATGAAATAAATAAATAGTGAAATAAACAATTAAATATCTTATATTTCCAATTTGAATTAATTAATTATTCATATATTTCCCCTTTTAATTAATTGATTATCCAATTATTATTATTTTTTAATATTGTCACATTTAACCCTCCATATATTACTACCAGGCAGGTCACATCCCTGGACTGGTTCTACTGGTCAGCTCCCAGTGGAACCAGTAGAGACTGTGGTTGTACTGGTCAGCTCCCAATGAAACCAATAGAGACTGTGGTTGTACTGGTCAGCTCCCAGTGTATATATGTGTGTCAAACTCTCCCTAAACCAGCAGTGGACGACATAAAAAAACAACATTGACGTGTGTGTGTGTGTGTGTGTGTGTGTGTGTGTGTGTGTGTGTGTGTGTGTGTGTGTGTGTGTGTGTGTGTGTGTGTGTGTGTGTGTGTGTGTCAGGGTGACTAGCTGTATGCAGGAGCTGCCAGCTCAAGGGAAAGTGACGTCATTGGACATCAGTCCCGACCATCGCCAGCTCCTTAGCTGTTGCCGTGACGACTGCCTCCAGCTGGTCGACCTGAGGAGGAGCAACACCCGCATCTGCTTCAGGTAGGGGGCGGGGCTTAATAATTATGATGGGAGTGTCTAGCGCCTCCTTTCCTTTTAAAAGAAAGGAGGCGTTCATGGTCTAATCTGGTCTAATCTGGTCTAATCTGACATTAAAATGACAGATTTGGAAAAGTGTTATTTTAAAAAAGTATTAATATTATTGTTGTTGTTGAGTGGATGATTGACAGCTGTCTGTCTGTCTGCCTGTCTCTGTCTGCCTGTCTGTCTGCCTGCCTGTCTGTCTGTCTCTCAGAGCGGAGGGTTTTAAATGTGGCAGTGACAGCACGAAGGCTGTCTTCAGGTAAGTTACATGTACTACATACTTTGTACTACATACATGTACTTTGTACTATACACACATATATTACCAGGGGGAGGGGTAATGATTTCTGATTGGTTGAAGGGTGACTGCATGGTGTTTACTGTTGCCTTGTTTGTGTGTTGTTGTTGACGATGTTGTCGTGCCTGGCACCCCCTGGGGAGAGAATCGGCTGGTCAGATGAGGGGCGTGCGACCTTAAGAGAGACAGAATGTACCTTTATCTGGGGGGGGATAAAAATAGTGGAAGATGGAGAGAAGGAGAGAGAGATCTGCTGCTGTGGGATACATTTTTGCTGTTTCCATGACAACAGCAGGACCAGAATGCTTTGTGTTTGCTTTTCTCTGTCTTGCTGAGAGAGAGAGAGAGAGAGAGAGAGAGAGAGAGAGAGAGAGAGAGAGAGAGAGAGAGAGAGAGAGAGAGAGAGAGAGAGAGAGAGAGAGAGAGAGAGAGAGAGAGAGAGAGAGAGAGAGAGAGAGAGAGAGAGAGAGAGAGAGAGAGAGAGAGAGAGAGAGAGAGAGAGAGAGAGAGAGAGAGAGAGAGAGAGAGAGAGAGAGAGAGAGAGAGAGAGAGAGAGATTTCAGAGGTTTTCATCTCACTGGATCCTCAGTGATAGATGGATATGTTTAGGTTTTACTGGTGGAGTCATGATGGTTCTTCAATGGTTCTATATACAGGCGGGAGGGCAGAGTCAATAATTCGGCCCGATCTTGACGGCCGCTCTCAGCGCCGTCTCATCCGGCTGGCGAACCTCCGTCTCTCCCGGCGGGTCAGCCACGGAGCACCAAAGCTGCCAGTCCACCTGCTTATTTGTCACATTTAAATGTTTCAGATCATCCAACTAATTTTAATATAAGACAAAGACAACATGATCACAAACACAAAATGCAGCTTTTAAATGATGATTTCATTTATTAAAGGTAAAGAGCTATTCAAAACCTATATCACCCATGTGAAAAAGTAATTGTTGTTGCTGCCAAGTTTGTTGATTGTGGCAACAACTGCAATCAAACTCCAAAACCTTCATTTTGTTTCTTTTGAGCCATTCAGAGGTGGACTTGCTTGTGTGCTTCGGATCATTGTCCTGCAGCGTAATGATAGTTATGTACTATAACTCTAGTTCTATGATCATAGCCAAAGCCGTTTAGGCTTCACCTTATTGGCTATGATCGTGCGTGAGAGTGTGAGCACTGAAAATTCAACGATGCACCTATCAGCCTATTTCTCGTAGGCTTCGCCGTGCAGGCTTCGCCTTATGGGCTAAGGCGAAGCCACAAGTGGAGCCCGATCGATGTACCCCTGCTGGACCCAAAGGCCCGGGCAAAAGACACAAGCATATTCTGAATAACATACATTATCCAGGTAAAACTAGCGGGAAAGCTACGGCTTGAACAGGCCGACTAGGTGGACAGGACCCGCGCATCAGTCTTGTACGGGGTTACGAACTGTAACCAAGCAAAATAAGGCTGAGCATCCAGTGGTAATTAGAGCAATGGGAAAGGACGGAGAAGAAAGCAAGTTACGATCTGTAACTGTCTCCGAATGACTCACTCCTTGTCCCGCATTGAAAAAGGGGCCGGCGCCTTCGTTCCCAGCTCCAGAACAGAGTGGCCGAAGGAGCCCATAGTCATGTCAAGCATGTAAAAATGCACAAAAGGACTCGGGGAAGATTAAGAAGCAGCAGCGCATGTCTTCCACCGACACACCCTGGCTGATGAGGCAGCCACGCCTCGCGTGGAATGAGCTCTGACACCTGATGGCGGGGTCAAGCCCGATCCGGTGTAGGCTAAAGAGACACCCTCACATAACCAGTGCGACAGACGCTGTTTTGAGAGAGCACGACCTTTGGTGGAATCCCCAAAACACACAAACAGCTGCTGCGTCGTCCTGAACGCAGCTGTGCGCTGAATATAGATGCGCTGAATATGATGAAGTGCCGGTACCGGGCACAGAAAATGTAACTCCGCCTCAAACTCATTAGAATGAGGAGGCAGATGGAAAGCCTTCAGCACAATATCCCTAGAACGATAGGAACTCCTTATGTTCTTGGTCAGGAAGGTGGGATTCGGCCTGGGACAACGGCTCAAAAGGACTCTTTGTTGGCCCTTGTAGAACAGTGGGGAGGTCCCAGCATGGTGCTAACACCCGTTTGACTGGTCTTACGCATCTGGCCCCCTGTAAGAATCTCTTGACCAGGGGGTGAAAACAGGCTTGTCATCGTATCCAACATGACATGCTGACACAGCAGCAGCGTAGACCTTAATGGTGGAGAAGGATAATTCCTTATCCAACAAGGATTGAAGGAACGAAAGCACCTGCTCTACCGAACAAGAGGTTCATTTTGAAAAGGCATTCCATTTCGCTGCGTAAGCAGTGATAGTGGATGAGGCACGTGCACTCTGAATGGTACCAATCACTGCTGTCGACAACCCCCTGTCCTGAAGAATCAACCTTTCAGAGACCAAACCATCAGTGGACCCCCGAGAATTGGAGGTTGCTGAACGGTGCCTAGGCTTGTGACAGTGCGTCCTGTCTCATCGGGACAAGGGTTGTAGCTCCGGGAACCACAGGGCTGACTGTGTCTCTGGAGCCACAAGAATGAGGGTTAGACGCTCTTGTCTGACCCTCTCCAACAGAGGACTGACCAGCTGGAGAGGTGGGAAGCCATAGAGGAGCGTCTGGGGCCATGGAACATGGGCCATTGTGTCCACACCCAAAGGAGGAAAATCCTGCGGGCTTAGAGAGAACCACTGACTGCAATGAGTATGGAGGCAAACTTGGAGGCAAACAGGCCTACCTGGGCTCCCCCGAATCTCTGCCAGATCTGTTTGACAATGTCAGGATGTAACCGCCACTTGTCCTGGTGGGGTCCGCCACGGGACATGAGGTCTGCGCCGATATTCTGGTTGTCCGCGATGTGAAGAGCTCTCAGACTGAGGAGGTTCTGGAACGACCAAAGCCAGAGCTCGACTGCCGCGTTGTGAAGGGCAGAGGAACGTACTCCCCCTTGGCAGTTGATATAAGCCGCCGACATGCTGTCTGTTCTTACCAGCACATGCCGACCCTGAACGAAGGTGTGAAAATGCCTCAGCACTTTCAAAACCGTGGCTAGTTCCAGCACATTTATGTGAGCAGAGGGAGGAGTCTGCCACCGAACGCCGACCGAGTGGGAGAGACAAGTCCCCCCCCCCCCACCCCGTCAGAGAAGCATCTGTGAACACAACAACTTGAGATACTACTCTGCCCAGAGGAATCCCTGTGGACATGGTAATGGGGTCCCTCCAATGGTTCAGGTCTGATGTCACTGAGAGCGGAATGGACAACATTCTGTGCTTGTGGCGCCTGTGGTCTAATCTCTGGCGGGCAAACCATCTTTGTAATTTGCGCATGAAGAGCAGACCCAGGGGAACCACTGGGCGAGCCATAAGCCCTAGGAGACGCATAACCGACAGGGCTGTCACGAGAGACACGCCCTTGAAAAGTGGCGGACGGTGTTTGAACATGAGAGGGTGTCCCTCCCTCAATGTACCGTTCAACCACTTGGGAACCGCACATTTTTCTAGCCAGAACGCATAGCGTGTGGAGAGAGGGCGGGCAGACATTTGGGGAGCATTGTTTATGAATGTCCTGTATTCTGTGGCCCCTACCGCCATCACACTGGTCTGTGTGATCCAAGGGGGGCCTCCCTCGAAAGGGCCTTCCCAAAAGTTGGGCCCCTCGGGGGGGTTATGTCCGCCCCTGGTCGCTTACTTTTCCCCAGACAGTCATTCGACTGTTCGGAAGAAAAGCGTAGACCTGAGTGTACCAACGGCTTGGTAGGGTGAGAGGGTAGAGCCCTTCTTCTCTCTCTCGGGTTCTACTGACTTAGTATCAGGAATCCGTAGACGAGAGGAATTAGCTGTCATTAGGAATATGTAAGGTTGTTCGTTTCTCTTTAATAACAGGCTTGGGTGGGCGATCCCAGGAAGGAGCCAGCCTCCGCTGCTTCCTGGGCTGACCCGGAGCTCCTTTGGCAGCCAGGCGGTCACTGGGGGGTCACTGTTCCCTCACCGGCGGTGAAGGGGGTGGGGTGTTGACCGTTTCACGGCTCAATACCGACTCGATGCTGGCGCGCTGCCGCGGGACCTCTTCCTGTGGCTCCGGGAGCCCGAGGGTCGATGAGCCCCAAAATGGCGCTCTAGGCGGGTGCAGTCCTCGTCCATGGCCTGGATGGAGGCCAAAACCTTGTTGAGCCTGGGGCCGAACAAGCCATCTGGCGACATAGGCCCATGGATCAGGCGGAGCCTCTCCTGCTCTGCCATTGAGGCATGGGAGAGCCACATGGCCCTCTGTGACATGGTAGACCAGGCCATGCACCGTACAACCCCTCCTGCCACCGGCAGTGAGAGTTGGAGGATGGCGCCGGTAAACCTTGCCACCGTCTCAACCTCATCAGGTCCGAAGGACTCCTTCCCAACTGTCAATGATGACAGGGCAGAAGCCAACAGAGCGATGTTGTTGACAGCGGCTGCGCTCTGGGCCGAACAGACATACGTCTTGTCTGCCAGAGTGGCCAGCTGCCTATGGAGACGGGAGAGCAGTTTCTCGTCTGGACGCCATCCAGAGAAGTGCCACCAGGGGACACTCTAGGCGAGGTATCCCCCTCGCCTGTTGAGCACTCCAACCCTCTACCCTGGTTAGGTCGGCAAATGCCTTGACCGGGGCTTTAAGGGATGATGGGTCCTTGGCCGCTCCATTCATGTAGGGCTGGACCGGTGAAAAGAACAACAGTGCGTCCGGATCGGGACCTCTGCTGCTCGCCTTGTCGTCATCTACCTCCATATCAGGAGGCCCGACAGCATCATCATAGCCGCAAGCCTATCCCTGGGAAGGGAAAGGCAAGCGGCACAGTCCGCCGTTCTTTCCACGGTGGCTCTAGCATGCTCCATGCTGAGGCAGCGGAAGCAGGAAGAAGCAGGAATTCCCTTGCCCTTTGTAGCTCTTGGCCCTGAAAAGGGCCGTTGTTACGCTGATAAAGGAATCCATGCTCTTTTAGCTTAGGTGTTCGCTGAAAGAAAAAGGACCACGAATGCCGGGAGACACGGCGTTATATACATATATACAGCCCTGGCTGATAGGTGCATCATTGAATTGTCAGTGCTCGCGCACGAGCATAGCCCATAAGGCGAAGCCTAAATGGCAAAGCCTACAAAAAATGGAACCCAACTGTGCTTGAGCTTTAGGTCACAAACTGATGGCTGGACATTCTCCTTCAAGATTTTCTGGTAGAGAGCAGAATTCATGGTTCCATCAATTAAGGCAAGTCGCCCAGGTTCTGAAGCAGCAAAGCAGCCCCAGACCATCACACTACCACCACCGTCTTTGACTGTTGGTATGATGTTCTTATTGTGGAATGCTGTTTTAGCTTTATGCCAGATGTAACGGGACCCATGTCTTCCAAAAAGTTCCACTTTTGACTCATCAGTCCACAGAATATTATCCCAAAGGTCTTGGGGGTCATCAAGATGTTTTTTGGCAAATGTGAGACAAGCCTTTGTGTTCTTTTTGGTCAGTAGTGGTTTTGCACCTCTCCCATGGATGCCATTTTTGCCCAGTCTCTTTCTTATTGTGGAATCGTGAACACTGACCTTAACTGAGGCAAGTGAGGCCGGCAGTTCTTTAGATGTTAGTCTGGGTTCTTTTTTGACCTCCTGGATGAGTCGTCGATGCGCTTTTGGAGGAATTTTGGTAGGCCGGCCACAATTTGGTTAATTTGTTGATTAAGGGGCAATTACGTTTTCACATAGGGCCAGGTAGCTTTTTTCCTTCAATAAATGTATTCATTTAAAAGCTGCATTTTGTGTTTACTCGGTATCTTTGTTTAATATTAAAATTAGTTTGATCTGTGACAAATATGCCAAAATAGAAGAAATCGGGAAGAGGGCAAATACTTTTTCACAGCACTGTAGCTCCATGTCAGTCTAATTAACCAATCCCACTCCAGTCCAGACGGCAGCTTCCTGGCGGCAGGGTCAGCGGACGGAGCCGTCTACGTCTGGAACGTTGGCAATGGCAAGTTGGAGTCCCGCCTCCCAGACCAGCACAGGTAACGGGCTTGAAAATCAATTAGTTAATAGGTAAATTAATCAATCAATCCCACAGAGTATTTAGCTTCATCTAGTATGAAGATACTGGCTCAGTCAGCAATGCCAAAGGCCTCCTAAAATAAATCACTGTAGACTAGTAGGTTAGTAGTTAGGAACATCTTAGAACGTCTTTGGACGTTCTAAGATCAAACATAGAAGGGAACGTTTCCGTTCTGCTGAGGATGTTCAGACGTTCCACCTGCAGTGAGATGAAGTCCACTACAGTTCTCAGATTCCATTATACCATACTCATTTACCGTCCCATTGCATCTCAGTGCGTGGTGTAACTTGACATACACTGCCCCAGTCATCCTAAAACGTGACCCATATGTTGAAATCACTTTAGGAAACACATTTAAAAACCGACCAATAGGGGGCACCACCAGTGCCCACCATTTATTTATCTGAATCAGGGTGAATGATGTACATACTGTATGTTCTGTTCTAGGGCTCAATCTGGTCTTTCTTCTGGATCCTGGTTAGTTAGCACAGCCAGTTCCTGCTCATGTGATGCTAGCTGTCATTAACACATCTAGTTTAGACTAGTTCCTGACATTCTAGGAAATGTCCTCTAAAACATTTCACTAATTTGTTCCAGTCTGGGAACGCACAAAGATCAGCGGCGTCCAGATGCCTCAGTAGATCCGTACATAAGGCCATGGTGAATACTGAACCTAGTGAAGGTCTGATATCTCTGTCTGCCCCCCCCAGTTCGTCCATCAGTGCAGTGGCCTGGTCTCTGTCAGGGGAGTATGTGGTCAGTGTGGACAAGAGTAGGCGGGCCGTCCTCTGGAGTGACATCTGAAACAGCCAATCCTGGAGCACCGACGAGATCAGCGAGGATTGGTTGACCTCTGGAGGTCACGTTATCATGGCAACCATGCCGCCCTGACCACGAAGGCTGATCTGAGGGCTGTGAAAGCGGATGTTAACTTTATTTTCAAGGTTTGCTGAGTGATGTCAAAGACATGAAATCTTCCCTCTTGGTACATCTTAAATCATTTGGAAATGATTGAACACACCGTTTAACAAGGGAATAGATCTTTAGCCCCTCCCACTGCTCCCATTCACCCTCTAGTCATTTAGCTGAACCAGTGCAACAGCATCTGGTTCAGTTTCCTTCCCCAGAATAAAAACAGCATCACCTGGCCTACTGTGGAGTCAGTGTGTCCAGTACTGACCTGCTGTCTTTATGCTACAGAAGGAGAAAGGCGGCCGTCAGCCAGTTCAGATCTGATCCTCCAGAACAAAACAGACTAAAACTGCTAGTTTGGTCTCAGTGGACTGAACCGACAGATCTAATCCATGGACCGTATCCATATTCATCGAACCTTCGCTCCTGAGTGAGAAAAGAAAAGGGAAGTTGCTTTGATTAGCTTTGATTTCTGACATGTTGAACAACGTAACGCACTTAAGTTTTGGGGAAATCCTCCAACGCATCAGCCTGAGAAGCTGATGCATCTGTCAAACTGTCCAGACAGCTTGTTGGCTTTCCTGTTACCAAGGACAGATGTAGAAACATAGGAAGGAAAATACAGATACAATTCCAAACTTCCTGTCTGTAGAGGGAAGAAGCAGCTGTTGCTTCTGTTCATATTGTGGAGGATGAATGTTGTCTCTGTCGCTGAGGGAAATGTCCTGGCTCTTTGCTCTCTGTGGTGGATTTGCATTTAAAAGGCGGCTGGATTAAGCCTCTGTTTGCCTTCTCGGCTTTGAAGAGCGAAGTCAGTGGGATCAAAGGGAAGTTTGGTTAGAGGCCTACAGTACTGTGACCCAGTTGTACATCTCTGATCATGTCTGTGACTGCTGATCTGTAGATATTGAAGACTTGTTTACTACACAAAGCAAGATGCTATCGATCCATTTGAGTTCATCATTCAAAAGCTCTAAAATCTAGTGTTAATATTTTGTCAACCAAGGGCCAAAAAGGTTCTCTAATATCCTTTAAAAAGTACTAATAATTGTTTTTAATTTTGTAGTATGAATCATTTTGTTTCATGTAGTGGAGATCAGTACCATGCTGGTTCTGAGAAATGAAAAACCATCTGAATGTAATTGAAAGGAAGTTCAGATTCACCAGGCTTCATGCTTCCTTGTGTCATGTGGAGGAGATGTCCTCCGCTTTACCGCGCATTATCATATAGATGGTTTTTAACCACATTGCCAGAGATGGATCTGCTGTTTGCTACCAAGCACACTGACACATTTATAGTCTATTTTTATATTTGGAGTTCATTAGAGGTCAGGATACATAACAGACATTTTGAAGCAATGTGGAAAAGCAATTTGATCACCAGATATGTTTGTTTTTCTGATACAAGCCCACTATGTTATTATGTGGTCACAGAGTACGTTTCCATGGACACCAGTACTATATAATCAGATGAATGTGTTCACATGTTAATAATCTTTTCACATGTTAGTGTGCATGTAAAAGTACTCAGTGTGGCCAGTCCCCATCTGTAGCTTTTATTGCCTCTATGTTGTCCATGGATCATGACCGTGAGGGTTTTAATAAGGGAATGTTACTGCAATAAGGGGAAAAGGGAAGATGGGGAAAGGTCCCTGAAAACTATTGGGACTCCCTTACCTTACTTAGAAGTCTGTATTGACCTTCATGTTAAAGCAAAAAATACTCAATACTCTTAATAATAACCTGTGCCAAAACGCTGCTTTTTATCAACTGCAAACGCTTCATACCAGTCTGAATGAAAGGGGCTCGTCTGTACCAGTAACATGACTTCAGCCTTCTGTCAGCGATGCTTCTCTTGGTTTTCTTTTATCATATAATCTGTCAGCAAGTGGATTAAATGTCTTTAATGTCTTTGTACAGTTTGGAAAATGTCACTATGTTAATGGTACTAACTACATCTCTTTGTCTTAATTGCCAATAAATAATTTCTTTCTAATAGTCTGGTTTTGGCTCCGTAGTCAACAGCAGAACCAACCGACCGGTCAGCCGTTGGTGGGTAAACACAAACTACAACGTTTTGGTTTTTTCTTTTTCTCTGTCACTGTAATCTAGCCTAAATCCTTGTCAGTAGGTCAGAAGGTGTGGTGGATTACCTTCTAATCTCTTCATTCCCCATCTGGTTTGTTGTTGTCTCCTGAATTCAGCTCAGTGGATTTTTATGGGCTGCAAAAAGCTCCTCCCCTACACCTGGAGCCCCTCGCACCCTTTATAACCATCCAGGCTCAACCAGCTCAACCCCCCCCCCCCCCCACCACCCCCACCCCCCCCCCCCCCCACCCCATGACAGAGCGAGGTCCGAAACCAGGAGAAACGAGGTCGACGGAGGAATTAATTGTTGAGTTTTATTTAGGTGAACTAGTCCAGCCCACTAACTAGATGTAAGACCTCATTGTGCAGGGCTGAGCCTGATGAAGCCAAGGCCCAGTTGGTTTCTAATGTGTTTCCATTATATAGAGAGCTAACCGCTAACATTACATTTGTAGCGACAGGATGCTTCCAACGTTATAAGCTGTTGGTCTGTTATGCTAAATCATGTGCCAGTCAACAGCCTGTGTAGCGCTGCCCTTGAGCAAGGCACTGAAGGTGACGTACGCTCAGTCAGTTAAAAACAGAAATGACTCGGAGAGCTGTCACTGGGTTGACACCCATCTGTTAATGATTGACAGATGGTGGAAGGATGATGGAGGTCAGAGCTCAGCGGTCCACGAGACGACACAACGGACTGAAATAAAAATGGCCTCTGGGTGTTCATCCTTTCTTTTTGAGAGAGCGAGAGAGAGATGCTTTCAGACTGAATGAGTAATAGCAGCAGGAGGGAGGAGAGAGAGTCAGTCAGGCAATCAGAGCAGGAGGAGGAAAAGAGAGCGAGGTAGAGAGAGAGAGTGGTAGTCAGCCAGAAAGGGAAGAGGAGGAGAGCAGCAGTGAGGAGCGTCAGCCTCAGAGCCCAGATGGAGGAGATTCCTCCTGCTGAGGAGAAGCTCAGGTCTGCATCTCCTGACAGGATGACGGCATCTTAAACCCAGCAGACAAACAAGAGAGAGGCTGCGGACTGGATTCTCCCATCAGCCTCCACAGCTACAGCATCAGCAAATCCTCCTCTTCTTCCCCCTCCTCCTCTCTTCCTGTCTTTTCCTGTCGGCTCGCTGTCGATCAGCCTCGTCAGGATGGGAGATAAAGGCACCAGGTAAGGAACACTAGCACAGCCTCTGCTTGGGGGGGCGGGGGGGGGGGAGAGAGAAAATGTCGACATAGAGGTGTGTGTGGACGAAGCTTCATCTCTGTTCAGTCCTGTGTTTGTATTGCTGCTGTCTACACTCTTAACACGGTTCTATAGAGAACACATCATCAAAGCTTGTTTTAACCAGTCAGAGTCATTATGGTTCCATACAGAACCAGCCAGCCAGTGTGTGTGGGGTATAGAGCTGGTTGTCAGTGGTAGTTACTGGTCAGTCAGTAACCTGGTGGTGGGTTGGTAACTAGTAATCTGTGGTGTGTAACTAGCTGAGCAGCTCCAGTCTGACTCGGTATCTGTGGTTGGTTTAACAAAAGGTTAGCAGCCTCCGATAGGAGCAGAATCTTAATGAGGCCCGTCAGCATGCAGAGCAAGCCTCAGGAAGTGGCTTCAGGAACCAAGAACGGATGTGGGTTCCTCAAAACAACACCGACCAGATAAAAGATGATGTTACTGCGCCTTCACATTCTGATCAGCTTGGTGGATGACTGATTGTGGGCGGGGCCAGGTGCTCTGATTGCATCTATCTGCAAAATTTGCAACAAACAAATTGTGTATTTTTTGCTGCTTTGGTGTTGACTTGACTTAACATAACTAGCTAGCAGCATTTAGAGAGCATTCATAGAAAACGGTAAGGAGAAAAATGCCCAGCGATGGATCAACGTTCTCCAAGCATTGTTTTAGAGACAGAAGTTGTAGAAAAGTGGGAAGCTTTGAATGACCGGAACCAACTTCTGGTCCAAACTTTTGATCATGAAACTAAATCAAATTTCAGTAGAGAAAAAAGGAAGCGGAAATATGATTGGCTGTTGACAGCTGATGACTGAAACGTTCAGCCGTGGCAACAAGCTTGTTGAAGAGCTGTCGGATTCGTTCAGTACCAGTACAAACCGCTGCAGACTTGGTACGTTTTGGAGCTCCAGAGTCATTCGTTCATTTTCGCCCGGCACTGATCTGTAGACAGATTTCAGATTCTCTTCAAGAAATAAGACATTACATGTTGGATTACTTGAACAGGCTAAGTTTAGGTTAAGTTTAGGTTTCAGTTGAAGCATCATGATGGAGAAACACTGATGTGGGGGAGAAATCCTCCCTCAGGCTGGAAAACTGAAATGTGCCTCCCCCTGCCTCACGGAGCTGCTAGCATCAGCATCCTGGTTTCAGTGGAGAGTTTAGTGTACAGGATGGTCTAAATGCTGTTTTAGATGCTTTCCGCCCTGATGAGAAGAAAATTCAGGGGAATCCAAAGATATCAGTATCAGCCTTCCAAAGCATGTATGAATAGAACACTAGTCTGGACCTCAGGGAGTCAAACATCCGACGATACTGAACACATTATTACCACTTCAGGCTGGGAGGGGTCTCATTAGCCTCCATCTGTTCAGCTGTCAGATGGAGAGGAGAGTTTCCTGAGGCAGACATTCTAGATGGATGAACTGGAGGACCAATCACACGAGGACAGCCTCTCTGCTGCTGGACTCTTTAAGAAGTCAGATCACTACAAGCCATGGGAAAGCAAAATCCAAGAGATCTCATATTTCTACCTCTAGATCTCCACATGATCCGAAATAAGTCTTTAACTCTCCTGAACATGAAACCATGAGATCAGAAGATCTCAAAGAAAACTCAACATGATGTCTTATGATCCTTCTTCTCAAACGTTTTCCTGTGGAAGCCATGGAGGCAGCAGCCGGATAGTAGGAGCTGATGACTATTATATATGTCACCACACTACCACACTACCACTATGCTACTATTACTACTATAGTAGTATTACTACACTACGAGACTACTGCAACACTACAGCTAGACTATTAAAATTACAGTTTTTCTCAGTCGCTTTGGTACATTTCTCAGATCAGAATTGAAATTCTCAAAACTCCTTCTTCATCCTCCACATCATTTAGTCACTTGTTCAACCGCCACATCATCTAGTCACTTGTTCAACCTCCACATCATCTAGTCACTTGTTCACATCATAAAAGCAGATTCTCTTTTCTTTTCTTTTGAACAAATTGCAAATGCTTTGGCACATTCATGCAAATGGTTATGTCCAACTGTCTGCTGTTTCCTACATTATCAATAGTTTATATCATGTTGATCAAAATGTATTATATTGGTTCTCTGTTGAATAGTCTCACCCCCCAAAACATCGAGGCATTAGTTCATTACATAAGTCATTACATGCAGAATGGTTAAACCAGTTGTCATAATCTGTCAAGAATATTTTCTACATTTCTATTAGACTTTTTTGTAAACGTGTTCTGAATTGATGAATCTTGACTTTCACTACAGTTTTTCTCAGTTGCTTTGGCTCAATTCTCCAATGACAGTTGAAGTCGTCAAAACAAAATGTGAAATTCTTCACAACATTTTGTTTCTTGTGCACAACAGAAAGAGCATTTCTCTTTGTTACCATCTGCAAATGTTTTAGCACATTTAGGCAAATGACATTATTATGACAATTTGAACAATTATTAGTTGTAAATGTCTTTTGAATTGATATGTGTCATACAGAAAAAGTGCAGCCTTGTGCATTTTCAATCATTGTCATCAAACCCTTCCATAGTTTCCATCAGAGTAACTGTTATATTGACAACATGGCTAAACATTCTGACTCTCTTGTTTGTACTCAATGACACAAGGACTTGTCATTCTGATGGACTGACATGTTCACTGACATAAAGATTTACTTTTGAGAGATGAACTAAGGATTTTGAGTTACGGGCTTTTGCAGGTAATCCATTGTGTGGTGCTGTTTGTATGAATTGTTTTGAGAAATGCGTTTACTGTTTTACAAATATTAAGGATGATCCGAGAAATGTACTAAAGAGACTGAGAAAAACTGTAATACTACTAGTCCTCCTTGACTAATAGCTCATTAGTGATGATACTTGAGCACCAGGGATGACTTTTAACTAACTCAATTAATTCGGACTGTCCGACTGTAGCCAGTCGATTCAGGACCAGTTCATTTGATTCACCCTACCATCAGGAAATACCCTACAGTCTAAAAGAACAACAAGACAGTTAGCCGGTAGTCTAATGAGAGGTTAGCTGACCCCAGGCTAACTTACCTTTGTTTGCTGTTCCTAGTTAATGTTAGTCTTGGTAAGTTCCAGTCTCTAATCATTTAGTAATTTCCAACTAGTTATCTATCTATCTATCTATCTATCTATCTAGGATTGGTTCATTACGTAACTGCTAACCCTCTGATTGAACAAATCGTTCCGTCGCACCGTGTCTTTTGACCAAAGGGTGGCGCTGCCTTCGTGGCTGCATGGTTCCTTCAGTCCGAATGAAAGATTTCCATTCATCAACTGAATCACTCGCACACTAACAACTGAACTGCTGAGTTTGTGCTTGTGCCATGAAGTCGTCTGCTATTTGCGTGTCACATAATGACGACAATGAATGAATGAACTTGAGAATTTTTATTACGTTTATTGCAACTGTTGTTGATTAAGCCCATAGAGAGTAGCCAGTCGGCATGAAGTCATTGCCAAGGTGGCGGTTTGTCCAGCTCAGTCCAACCAGAAACTGAACCAAATTGATATCTCGATTCTGTTTTATTGACACGTTCACTTTCACCTTTACTTGTAATCTGGTAAAAAATGGAGGGATTGTTTGAGAGCTTCCTTAGTTGGGAAATGTCACATGATATTACTATCATAATTCAACATTTTGAATTGGGATACACCCACACTAAAATATCACAGCTCTCCTGTTATCTAGTAAATCGTATTCATGTGGCACCTTCCAAATTACAAAGAGCTTCATTAAACCAACAAACATGAACAACGCAATCAGAGAAAAACAAAGACACACGGACGAGAGCATGAAATCGACCGACAGTAACATCAATAAACAACCAGAGAATAAAGGCGTCGGCTGACGTGACGCCAGGCTCTTCAGCAGTAAAAGCTTTGACTAACACAGAGTATGTAGAAACCTGATTGGATGTCAGAAGAAAGCGTGGTTGTTATGAAGTGGGATCAAATCACAGATGAATGGTTGAATTGTTCTGGCAACCTCCCTGATCAGACCTCCACCTTCACCCTGTCTCGAGATCAGGATTCAAATGATGCTTTGGCGCCAGGAGGCTCATTGGTTTGGGTTGTGGTGTCCAGGGAGTCTTCTATCAGTTATCCAACCAGCAGGCGGACAGGAGCCGACAGGCACAACAGCAGTATTGATCTGTCGATTGGTGTTCCCTACCAGGGACGCCTGGATTGATCCAGTAAGCAGAGTGAGTATCTGTACAGGGAATCTTTACTCTGTTTTACTAGCTTGCTCTTTTTCTCCTGGACTTTGCATCAGTCTTCATAGTGGGTGTGAGTGTGGATGCTTGCATGTTCAGTGGTGCCTTCAGTTGGCCAGCTCTTTGATTTAAATGCTGTCTCTAGTGTCTGGCAGGAGCTTGTGTTCATGTATCGATTAGCCTTGAAAGCTCCTAGTGGATCTACAGCCTCCTCCTCATGTCTCAACACCAGGATCACTTCTTGCCAGAATCACTGGCCTTCTGCTCACTCGTGAAAATCAACTTAGGGCTGTATTTTCAGTCGATGTTCACCGGCGCAGTGGTCATTTCGTGAGGCGCAATGACAACTTCTCCCCGCCCTCGTCACTTTGGTGTATAGACTTGTGCCTGGATGGGCAGAGTGGTGCAGCAGGGGGCGTGTCCGCAGCAGGGGGTGTGTCCACAGCAGGGGGCGTGCCCACAGCTGGTGCAGTGGGGTTTTGGTGTGAAGTTACGCCTGTGAAGACCAAGTCAATCACACAGTGTTATTTTCATGGCTTTGTGCACGTGAACATAGACCTGTCCAAAGGTCATATTTTACCCACATTGAGGTAAATCCTTCATGGACTATTTAATAAGTTAACTCAACTAACTAGTTCAGCTCTTCACCTGGTAACTGAATGAATGTGAACCAGAGACAGGAACCATGGTGACAGGTTGATACTGTACTTCTACTCCTACTACTACTACTTCTGCTAATACTATTATATTATTACTACTGCTACTACTACTGTTACTACTGCTATTATTATTACTACTACTATTCCTACTACTACTGGTACTACTGGTACTACTACTACTATTACTTTTATCACTGCTACTACTACTACTACTACTAAATCCAGGCTGCATCCATCAGATGGTAGGACTATGTAATTGTATTTGTGAGGCGTTCAGTCCATGTGATCAATCCATTACAAGCTTGATAATCTTGTATCCTGCAGATACTCCATTGCATCCTATTAAGTATTTTTTCCTACAAGGCCACTGAAACATGTAATTGATGTTTAATAAATAATAAGGCCTTCTAATGTTCCAAACACTCGCAGGTTTTGATCATGCCAACAAACAAATTCAGATACAAACAAAATCATCATGATCATTTCATGATGGATGAGACTGTGTTCGTAGAATCATACAGTATTGTGGAATACAACCTTTTTGTTAGTCCCCACAAATATAAAAGGAGGTTGTTTCCTCTTCTGGACCAAATGCTGCAGCTGATCTTTTAGTCGTCTGTCTTCTTGACAAGATCAAAGTAATGGATTACTTCTAGCCGCTGAACGTATCCGTCTTTAATCCCAGCGCGTGGCAACGTATGGAAAATGAATCCAGGATGGAGATGGTCTCATTATCATGCTCTATATTAGGCTATTACAGCTCATAATGCACAGTGGTCTGTGATGTTAGAGGACGTTGGCGATGCCATACGGAGGCAAGGCCGAGCTGATTGTCTGACCCATGAAGATGATTGGCATTTATGTGAAAACCAGGTCAAATAGGGGCGTGTCCACATCGCAATAACCCACGACAAGCTGTGGTATGGGTGGGAGGGGAGTGGGTTACTGCTTTTATAAACTATTTCCATATATACATTATACAATTTCTTTATATTTTACTTGACTTCCTTTTTTTAGAACAAATGCCATTTGGTGACAAAGTAGTCTGTAGTAGTTTTTTCTGTTTGTCTGATATTTACAGCCGAGTAATATGGAACGATGAAGCAAACGTGGCATATAGGATATATACCACCGCTATCGACCAATCAGGAACAATGTGTGAACAACATGTAAAAAGACTGCTTCTCTTTGTGTGTTTGTGCATAAACAGATTGTTAGTGTTGAGTGTAGTTTCATACATGTGGAGGGAGGGAGACGGAGGCAACACCAGCTGGTTTATTATGGTGTCAGATGTTGGAAATCAGGTCCAGCATATCTCACTGTGCAGCACCAAAGAGGACAGACAACTGACTGCTTGGTAAGAGTTGATTTCCAACAGCCATTTCAATGTCTGATTTCAGTGTTGATCCATGTTATGGTTTTATTGGGCTAATTGAAGAGATATTTGTGTGCATGTAAACACTTTCATTTTCTATTTGTGATGACGTGTGAGCTGCATGATGGGAGAGTTCCCAGGGGCTGGTGGTTCTGGGAACGTCGGTCCTGATGCTGCACTAATGATGCTAATTGAGGAAGGTCCATTCAGGAGGAAGCTAGGAGGGTCTGCTCTGAGGTCTAATGGAGCGCCATCAGACACGGCATCTAATTTATGACAACATTAGGACACAAACAGACAGGAGGAGGGAAGGTAATTGCGTCGTACACCATTAGCCAGAACGAGGAGGCTTGGCAGAGAGCTGAGAGAGGCTGATGGACTGCAGGGCAGGGCGGCTTCCCCGGTATCCAGTCGAATGCTAGTAAAACTGATGCTGACAAAAAGGATAACAAAAAAACCTGAAGTGGCAAACTGAGTCTGCGTTTTGAGTAGATCCAGGCTGGCAACTTGTCAAGAGAAATCTAGTCAAGTTTATTTCAACTCCAACATAACCTGACCCTAACTGACCCAGACCAGTCATATGCGTTCAGACCAGACCTGACGTGGTCTGAAGTGATGGGAAGACTCCCGCTGCTCCACGGCTGCTTTCATAGTTTCACAGAGCTTGAAGGAAACGGCAGCATACATTCTTGTTGTTAATGTGATCCCAGGGGGGCGGGGCACCAATCAATACACCAATCAATCCATCATATGAACCTGGGACAGAGTCAGAGTTGCTGTGAGCTAATGAGAGGAGGCCAGATTTATCACTTACAGTTGTGTGGCTGATAATCAGGATTTCGTCTTTGTTTCATGAGATTTCCATTATATTTTAAATTTCATACATTGCTTTACCTTACATTGACTGTATTCTGACTTTATATGTTGTATGTTGTTGGTGCTTTCTTGGCCTGGCCAAGGAGATTCTTCATCTCAGTGGTAGTAACCTGGTTAAATAACAGTCACATAAATAAAACCGCAATGAACATGGGCACAACATATGAGACTGTCTATATAGTTGACATGTATAGTTACTGACTATATAGATGATGTATAGTTACTGTCTATATAGATGATGTATAGTTACTGACTATATAGATGACATTTATAGTTACTGACTATATAGATGATGTATAGTTACTGTCTATATAGATGACATGTATAGTTACTGACTATATAGATGATGTATAGTTACTGACTATATAGATGATGTATAGTTACTGACTATATAGATGACATGTATAGTTACTGACTCTATAGATGACATGTATAGTTACTGACTATATAGATGATGTATAGTTACTGACTATATAGATGATGTATAGTTACTGACTATATAGATGACATGTATAGTTACTGACTATATAGATGATGTATAGTTACTGACTCTATAGATGACATGTATAGTTACTGACTATATAGATGATGTATAGTTACTGACTATATAGATGACATGTATAGTTACTGACTATATAGATGATGTATAGTTACTGTCTATATAGATGATGTATAGTTACTGACTATATAGATGACATGTATAGTTACTGACTATATAGACAATGTATAGTTACTGACTATATAGATGATGATGTATAGTTACTGACTATATAGATGATGTATAGTTACTGACTATATAGATGACATGTATAGTTACTGACTATATAGATGACATGTATAGTTACTGACTATATAGATGATGTATAGTTACTGACTATATAGATGATGTATAGTTACTGACTATATAGATGACATGTATAGTTACTGACTATATAGATGATGTATAGTTACTGTCTATATAGATGATGTATAGTTACTGACTATGTAGATGTATAGTTACTGACTATATAGATGACATGTATAGTTACTGACTATATAGATGATGTATAGTTACTGACTATATAGATGACATGTATAGTTACTGACTATATAGATGATGTATAGTTACTGTCTATATAGATGATGTATAGTTACTGACTATATAGATGATGTATAGTTACTGACTATATAGATGACATGTATAGTTACTGACTATATAGATGATGTATAGTTACTGACTCTATAGATGACATGTATAGTTACTGACTATATAGATGATGTATAATTACTGACTATATAGATGACATGTATAGTTACTGACTATATAGATGTATAGTTACTGACTATATAGATGACATGTATAGTTACTGACTATATAGATGATGTATAATTACTGACTATATAGATGACATGTATAGTTACTGACTATATAGATGTATAGTTACTGACTATATAGATGACATGTATAGTTACTGTCTATATAGATGATGTATAGTTACTGACTATAGATGACATGTATAGTTACTGACTATATAGATGATGTATAGTTACTGTCTATATAGATGATGTATAGTTACTGACTATAGATGACATGTATAGTTACTGACTATATAGATGATGTATAGTTACTGACTATATAGATGATGTATAGTTACTGTCTATATAGATGATGTATAGTTACTGACTATATAGATGATGTATAGTTACTGTCTATATAGATGTATAGTTACTGACTATAGATGACATGTATAGTTACTGACTATATAGATGATGTATAGTTACTGACTATATAGATGATGTATAGTTACTGTCTATATAGATGATGTATAGTTACTGACTATAGATGACATGTATAGTTACTGACTATATAGATGATGTATAGTTACTGACTATATAGATGTATAGTTACTGTCTATATAGATGTATAGTTACTGACTATATAGATGATGTATAGTTACTGTCTATATAGATGATGTATAGTTACTGACTATATAGATGACATGTATAGTTACTGACTATATAGATGATGTATAATTACTGACTATATAGATGACATGTATAGTTACTGACTATATAGATGACATGTATAGTTACTGTCTATATAGATGATGTATAGTTACTGTCTATATAGATGATGTATAGTTACTGTCTATATAGATGATGTAAAGTTACTGACTATATAGATGATGTATAGTTACTGACTATATAGATGACATGTATAGTTACTGTCTATATAGATGATGTATAGTTACTGTCTATATAGATGATGTATAGTTACTGACTATATAGATGACATGTATAGTTACTGTCTATATAGATGACATGTATAGTTACTGTCTATATAGATGATGTATAGTTACTGACTATATAGATGTATAGTTACTGACTATATAGATGACATGTATAATTACTGACTATATAGATGACATGTATAGTTACTGTCTATACAGATGACCTGTATAGTTACTGACTATATAGATGACCTGTATAGTTACTGACTATATAGATGACATGTATAGTTACTGTCTATACAGATGACCTGTATAGTTACTGACTATATAGATGACCTGTATAGTTACTGACTATATAGATGATGTATAGTTACTGACTATATAGATGACATGTATAGTTACTGACTATATAGATGATGTATAGTTACTGACTATATAGATGACATGTATAGTTACTGACTATAGACAATGTATAGTTACTGACTATATAGATGATGTATAGTTACTGACTATATAGATGATGTATAGTTACTGACTATATAGATGACATGTATAGTTACTGTCTATATAGATGACATGTATAGTTACTGACTATATAGATGACATGTATAGTTACTGACTATATAGATGATGGATAGTTACTGACTATATAGATGACATGTATAGTTACTGACTATATAGATGATGTATAGTTACTGACTATATAGATGTATAGTTACTGTCTATACAGATGACCTGTATAGTTACTGACTATATAGATGTATAGTTACTGACTATATAGATGACATGTATAGTTACTGACTATATAGATGATGTATAGTTACTGACTATATAGATGATTACTGTCTATATAGTTGACATGTATAGTTACTGACTATATAGATGACATATATAGTTACTGTCTATATAGATGACATGTATAGTTACTGACTATATAGATGACGTGTATAGTTACTGACTATATAGATGACATGTATAGTTACTGTCTATATAGATTATGTATAGTTACTGACTATATACTGTAGATGACATGTATAGTTACTGACTATATAGATGATGTATAGTTACTGTCTATATAGTTGACATGTATAGTTACTGACTATATAGATGACATGTATAGTTACTGTCTATATAGTTGACATGTATAGTTACTGTCTATATAGATGACATGTATAGTTACTGTCTATATAGATTATGTATAGTCACTGACTATATAGATGACATGTATAGTTACTGTCTATATAGATGACATGTATAGTTACTGTCTATATAGATTATGTATAGTTACTGACTAGATAGTAACTATACATGTCATCTATATAGTCAGTAACTATACATGTCATCTATATAGTCAGTAACTATACATCATCTATATAGTCAGTAACTATACATGTCATCTATATAGTCAGTAACTATACATGTCATCTATATAGACAGTAACTATACATGTCATCTATATAGTCAGTAACTATACATCATCTATATAGACAGTAAATAGATGACATTTATAGTTACTGTCTATATAGTTGACATGTATAGTTACTGACTATATTGATGACATGTATAGTTACTGTCTATATAGATGACATGTATAGTTACTGACTATATAGATGATGTATAGTTACTGACTATATAGATGACATGTATAGTTACTGACTATATAGATGATGTATAGTTACTGTCTATATAGATGATGTATAGTTACTGACTATATAGATGATGTATAGTTACTGTCTATATAGATGTATAGTTACTACTATATAGATAATGTATAGTTACTGACATATAGATGACATGTATAGTTACTGACTATATAGATAATGTATAGTTACTGACTATATAGATGATGTATAGTTACTGACTATATAGATAGCACTGTATATACATTTACTGTCTATATGGACATTTATTGCACTTGCAGATTAAAGTGAATCTGGTTCTGATCTCCTTATATGTGGGCATAACAAACATCATGCAGCTTCCAGTTTGTTTCCACAGCGATGAGATGATGATCAGCAGGACAAAGCCAGTCTGTGTTTCCTTCTGAGAATGAAGGCCGGAGGTAAAGCAGAATCAATTAAACCATCCTGCATTCCTCTTTCTTTGTGTTTTTCAGGGTATTTAAGAAAGCCAGCCCCAATGGAAAGGTGAGTCATCCCTTCTTTAGAAATCATGTTGAATCTTTACAGAATACCTTAAAGGGACATAAACACCAACATGCAACCAAATATACCCCTATGTGTAACTGTAACTGTGTGAAATTACCACCAGACACAAACTGACACATTTGTGACTTTAGTCAACTCAATGGCTCCTCTGGATCACTAACTAACTGACTGACTGGGTGATTGATTTTCCATCACCCAAATAAACCAGTTGCAAAAACTACACTATGTCTGTTAAAGACCCTGAGAAATCTTCATAATAAAGAGAATTAAAGACAAAGCTAACTTTAAAACTCACAATTAACACTGAGCTGTTATTACTCCAAAATCCTTCAGTGCACATTGTGTTGGCGCTCTTTTGCTAAAAGTTGAAATCCTTTTGACTTCTGAAAACATGCTAAGCTCCAGCAACAGCGCCTCCTCTCCATTGGGAATAAGGATAACAGAAGCCAACGCTGCAGAGAGCAGGAAATGGAAGTCCTTTTAAATGTAATCAAGTATGTGACTGTCACAGCAGCTCACTGTGAGGGAGCTGGTCGGGTTCAGTGTCTTGCTCAAGGACACTTCAGCTGCTGGGGCGATCAAACCCAGGACCTTTCTACACTGTCAGACCAAAAAGGTGCGGAGTCGTGCCTTTGTAAAAAGCGAGTGTAAGCACGCCGGTAACGGTTTGTCTCTCTCAGCTCACCGTCTACCTGGGCAAGAGGGACTTCGTGGACCATGTGGACCTGGTGGAGCCCGTCGGTAAGCACAGCTGCTTTTCCAAATGTGATGATGATCATAATATATTTCTTCTTGAGCATATTAGACTAACAGAATCAGTATCATCTTCTAATATCATCATTTCTTATTAACTTCTTTTTGTAGATTTGCTTGTGTGTAATGTCTTTTATCCCATTGACTTTACCATTAAATTGTTTTAACACTCTATTCTTATCCTTTTATCTTGTGCTGTCTTCTTGTTTTTACTCATTTCATTTTGAGTTTGATGGTTTAGGATTTTATTTTATGATGATGATGACGATTATTATTAGTATTATTTATACAGCACATATCAACGTTTTACAAGATTAATAAAAATGTGAGCAATAAATGAAAGATGTACTAATTAAAAACACATGAAAAATGTTATACAAAAACCAATAAAATACAAAGGGCAAATGCACAGACAAGATTATAACAATAAAGATAAAAACCTGTCTGACTTTCTCCTTGGCAGACGGCGTCGTCCTGATCGACCCAGAGTACCTGAAGGAGAGAAAAGGTGAGAAGCCATTCATCTTAAACTCGTTTTGAACTCAGGGTCTAAATGAGAAATAGGGTCTCTTGGCCAGGAGCAATAAAACATATTAGTGCTCCACGATGTGCAGCCTCCCGTCCCATTTTAGGTCTCATGTCAGATTTTAAATCTGTTCAAGTCAGATTTCACTGTAAACCTCCGGCCGTCTTCTCAGTGTGAACCAGGAAGTGATGCTGCTGCAGAGCGTCCTATTCCCACTACCTGAGACTGTAGATTCACCCTATTGGTCCAGGTTAAATCCTGGTGTTGGTTTGGTCACTGGTGGGAAATACAGATAAAGCTGGACACACCAACGTTAGAGCTTTGGTTTCCTTTGGTATGAAGCATCACAGACCGGTTTTCTGATGTCACCACACAGGGTTTCTGGGTAATGATGCTCCCATTTGGGGCCGCAAACGTGAAGAGGCCCATTGCAGCTTTACGAAACATCTAAGAACAACTTTCATGATCTGCAGCACAACTTTTGTTTTGATTCAACTTGGAACATTGTTGAGTTAAATAACTGGTTGTCTGACAGAACAGGATTTTGTGATTTTTCCGTCAGTATTCGTGACGCTGACCTGTGCGTTCCGATATGGCCGAGAGGACTTGGACGTCCTGGGTTTGACGTTTCGGAAAGACCTCTTCGTGGCGAACATCCAGGCCTTCCCTCCGATGCCTGAAGAAATGAAGAGTCTCACTCGTCTTCAGGAACGCCTGATTAAAAAACTTGGAGAACACGCCTACCCATTCACCTTTGAGGTACTGTGGTCTGGATGATGAAGCTGGTAGCTTTCACCTGTGTAGTTCAATGGGTAGAGCAAGGCACTAACATGGCACTAGTTTGCTAGTTCCAAACCCAATGGGGTTTGTATGTAGTACATACTGAAACCTTTCAGACAGCTTTATTTATTTTCCATCAGATTCCCCTCAACCTGCCCTGCTCCGTCACCCTGCAGCCCGGCCCTGAGGACACGGGGAAGGTAAGGACTTTTATTTAAAAACATTTTTTCCCAGGGTCCCCTGCTGCACATTCATCCAGTCTTCTACTGGGTCCACTGGGAGCTGACCAGTGCAGTTTGGGGTTAAATGCCATGCTTAAGGGCACCTCAACAGTATTTAATAGGAGAGAGCGCGATTAGCAACTCTTCAGTATCTCTACTTGCCTGTTACCTGAATTGAGATGCTCCACTGAGAAATCCACTAAAATCAGTTTGCTGTTGTGTCTCCTCAGGCCTGCGGCGTTGACTTTGAAGTGAAAGCTTTCTGCGCAGAAAATGTTGAAGAAAAGATTCACAAAAGGTAAAGCATTTTTATCCGCTGCAGTCTGACCTTAATAGAATAAGGAGATGAATTATGAATGAAGTGGAAATCACTCATGCATCAGCAATTTGTGTTCTGTTAGAGAGGCTTCCTTCAGCCAGGACTTGATAACCACCATGAGAGTCAATTAAAAATGGAGTATTAATGGACCAGAGTCAACATCTGAGTTACAAGTCACAGGTTAGTTGGCTGTACTATGGTTAGTACAGCCAACAGTGTGTATTTCACTTCTGGAGGGATTCTGAACTACTTGACTCATCTAGAATAGTTTGAGTATATTTTTCTTGCTTACCAGGTTGCTGTTAGCTGTACTTTGATTGCTTAAGTATTAGTGCTTTAATCAGTAGTCTATTGTTAGCTGCTAGTTGGTCAGTTTATCTTTGTGTCATAGCCCCTATTGAAGGTAGTTTCACCAAGCTAGGCCAATTGCCTTGTTAATTGTCTGGGAGGGGCCTGCACTCCTGGCAGACAATTAGCAATCAGTGGAAGCAGTCTTAAACCACTGCTGCTTTGAAAGCGCCAGCTTTCAAGCGTCAGGCAAAGGAAGGCTAGGTGAACAAAGGCAACAGGCGACTTTTTCAAGCCCGACTTCTTCTAAGAACGACCTTCGAAGATTAGGTGCTTCTTCTCTTCATAAACCGTATCATTGTATTGTGATCTACCATGTGTTTGCTTCCTATTCCTGTCCTCTCCTCTTTCCGGTGGTCGCACAGACGCTGGGTCACACCCAGACGCCGCGACCCCACTAATCTCATCTATCCTACTCTCTCAACTCGCGTTGAGCAAGTGGTGGCAGGGGGGCTGTGGAACTGCCAGTCGGCTGTGCCGAAAGCTGAGTTCATCTCAGGCTACGCATCCCTGCTCTCCCTCAACTTTCTTGCTCTAACTGAGACTTGGATCACCCCAGAAAACACTGCCACGCCCGCTGCTCTGTCAGATGTGTACTCTTTCTCTCACACTCCCAGAGCTGCGAGGCGAGGCGGTGGTACTGGCCTGCTAATTTCCACCAAATGGAAATACTCTCTTCTTTCTCTGCCACAATTCTCTCCTTCCTCCTTTGAATTTCATGCTGTCACTCTTTCTCATCCAGTCAAGCTCACCATCGCGGTTGTGTACCGCCCACCAGGCCCTGCTGGTGAGTTCCTGGAGGAGCTTGACACACTAGTCTCCCACTTCCCTGACGATGGCTCTGGACTCATCCTTCTCGGTGACTTCAACATCCAGACTGAGAAGCTTGACCTTCTTCTTTCGTTCCTCGCCTCCTTCGACCTAGCCCTCTCCCCATCTCCTCCTACCCACAAGGCTGGCAACCAACTGGACCTAATCTTCACCAGACACTGTTCTACTGCCAACCTCTCCGTCACTCCTCTCCATCTCTCTGACCACTACTTCATGTCCTACACTCTCTCTCTCTCCTCTCCCCCCTCACATCCTCTCCCTACCCACATGGTTTCTTCTCGTCGCAATCTCCGCTCGCTCTCTCCCACTGATCTTTCCTCTTCTGTTCTCTCTGCTCTCCCTGCCCCTGAATCTTTTTCTCTTCTATCCCCTGATACTGCCACTGATCTTCTTCTCTCTACTCTGTCCTCTTCTCTGGACCATCTCTGTCCCCTCACCTCCAGGCCTGCACGCCAAACTCCACCTGCCCCTTGGTTGTCGGACTCAGTGCGTACTGAGAGACGGAGCCTGAGAGTGGCTGAGCGCAAATGGAGAAATGGCAACCTCCCGGAGGACCTTCTTACCTTCCAATCTCTCCTTTCCACTTTTTCCTCCTCTCTATCTGCTGCTAAAGCTGCTTTCTTCTGCACTAAAATTCAAACTTCTGCTTCCAACCCTAAAAAACTCTTTGAAACTTTCTCTTCCCTCCTCCAACCCCCACCCCCTCCTCCCACCTCCTCCCTCCGCCCTGACGACTTCGCCAACTTCTTTGACAAGAAGGTCAACGATATCCGATCCTCCTTCCCTCACCCCCCGGCTGGTGCCCTGCGCACCAACCACACCTATCTGCCTTCCACCCATCCCTCTCTACCACCCTCTCCACCTTTTCCCTCCCCACCTCCCTCCCTATCCCATTTTTCTCCCCTCTCCCCAGACGAGGTCCTTCACCTTGTTACATCTAGCCGCCCCACCACATGCTCCCTTGACCCGGTCCCATCCACTCTGCTTCAGTCTACTGCACCTGAACTCCTTCCCTTCCTGACCCACCTCATCAACACGTCTCTGGTGTCTGGATGCTTTCCCTCTGCTTTCAAGACTGCCAGAGTCACCCCCCTTCTGAAGAAACCAACACTTGACCCCTCTGAGGTCAAGAACTACAGACCGGTTTCCCTTCTACCCTTCCTATCAAAAACTCTTGAACGTGCTGTCTTCAAGCAACTGTCCTTGTACCTCCACCAGAACAACCTCTTGGATCCCCACCAGTCTGGGTTCAAAGTGGGTCACTCGACCGAGACTGCCCTCCTGGCAGTGACGGAGTCGCTCCATGCCGCTAGAGCGAACTCTCTCTCCTCTGTCCTGATACTCCTGGACCTGTCTGCAGCGTTTGACACGGTGAACCACCAGATCCTCCTCTCCACCCTTGAGGGGATGGGTGTCTCAGGCTCTGCACTCTCCATGTTTGCATCCTACCTAACGGATCGCTCCTACCAGGTGACGCTGAGAGGGTCTGTGTCAGAACCACGCAGGCTCACTACTGGGGTTCCGCAAGGCTCGGTTCTAGGCCCTCTCCTCTTTTCCCTCTACAACATCTCTTGGTTCTGTTATCCATTCACACGACCTTTCCTACCACTGCTATGCAGATGACACCCAGCTGATCCTGTCATTTCCCCCCTCTGACACACAAGTGGAGGCACGCATTGCTGCGTGTCTGGCAGACATCTCGGAGTGGATGTCGATGCACCACCTGAAGCTCAACCTGGACAAAACTGAGCTGATGTTCCTCCCGGGGAAGGGCTGTCCGCACCGAGACCTGGCCATCACCATTGATAATGCTGTGGTGACGTCAACTCGGACTGCGAGGAATCTGGGTGTGACCCTGGACGACCAACTGTCGTTCTCGGCAAACATCGCATCAGTGACACGCTCCTGCAGATTCCTCCTCTACAACATCAGGAGGATTCGCCCCTTCCTCACTGACAAGGCAGCGCAGGTGCTCATCCAGGCTCTTGTCATCTCCCGCCTGGACTACTGCAACTCCCTCCTTTCTGGTGCCCCGGCGTTTGCCATCAGACCTCTGGACCTAGTTCAGAAAGCTGCAGCTCGTCTGGTCTTCAACCGCCCCAAGTTCTCCCATACAACTACCCTTCTCCGTTCTCTACACTGGCTCCCTGTAGCGGCTCGCATCCAGTTCAAGACCCTGGTGCTAGCCTATAGGGCAGTGAAAGGAACAGCTCCTTCTTACCTCCAGGCTATGGTCAAGCCTTACACCCCCGCCCGACCACTTCGCTCTGCTGCCTCGAGGCGACTGGTTGCCCCGTCGCTCAGAGGTCCCTGCGGCCGATCTACACGGTCACGGCTCTTCTCTGTCCTGGCCCCGCAGTGGTGGAATGAACTCCCCACTGATGTCAGGACAGCAGAGTCGCTGCCCATCTTTCGCCGCAGGCTGAAAACCCACCTCTTCAGGAAACACTACCCTGACTCTTCCCCTTAGCCATGCCTATTTGTCGTCAATTATGTGTCTGAGCTCTTGTTTATTGGCTCTTGTTCATTTGATACACTTATTTGTCTTAGCTCTTGCTTATTTGGTTCACTTATTTGTCTTAGCTCTTGTTTATTTGATTCTCTTATTTGTCTCATTTGTTTAAGATATAGTAGGTTGCTAACTTATTGCACTCTTACCTTAACACTAGTTATGCTCTTAGTTGCTTGTTTAGGAAGGAAATGCACTTACGATTTCTGGTGACTAGTAGTTTTCTTGCCTACCTATGTTGAATGCACTTATTGTAAGTCGCTTTGGATAAAAGCGTCTGCTAAATGACTGTAATGTAATGTAATGTTAGACATTATTACTATTATCTATTTCTTAAAATGAGACTCTAAAAATGTATTATTAATGCATTTTCTGATGGTATAGTTTGTTGGTTTCTGAGTGAGCCAGCCGTGTCAGTCATCCTTTTAGTTTCAGTTTGATGGCACACCTTGTGGTTGCTAAACTGCTGAAAGGACATCCAAGCCCTGTTGTTTTTATCTATGCAGAGTTGTACCATTGTGTTGTTTCACCCTATAGCACTCTAACTCTGTCAAAACAGCTATTGGTGATGTATGTTGTATTTTTGGGTCCATTTAGGTGTTTTGTGTATTTTGGATAACTGGATCTAAACCATCAACGGTAACCGTCAGGTTTTGGTGTCAGCCAATCAGAATCAAAGAGCAAGGGCTTCTTTCTAGACCGACGATCAACAATCATACAGGAGGAATCCATCGGAGGAGAGAGACCAATTTCTCGTAGTAGTAGTATTGATAGTAACAGTAGTAGTGGTAGTAGCAGTAGTATTAAGTGTGTGTGTTGTTGCAGGAACTCTGTGCGTCTGGTCATCAGGAAGGTCCAGTACGCTCCAGAGAAACCAGGCCCTCAGCCCATGGCAGAGACCACCAGACAGTTCCTCATGTCAGACAAACCCCTTCACCTGGAGGCCTCTCTGGACAAAGAGGTCAGAGCCTTCTCTAAACAGAGTTAGTCCAGGTTGTACTATGTTGTACTAAGTGTTGCTGTAAATATCGAAATAACCCTGACTGGTTATGGTCCCTGGTTCAGGTAAGGTGTGTATGTGTGTGTGTGTGTGTCCATGTTTGTTCGTGTGCAACCATGTCTATGCTTGACTGATGGGCACTTAACTACCTAGCATTACAAACCCCTCAATACCACACAATACCACACAATACTACACAATGCCAAAGAATGCTCAACATCGCTCAATAGAACCAAGCTGTGCTCCCCAGCTAGTGTGCTTCCTCCTCATCCACAACTACTCACTTGCACCTTCCACTGCTAACTGCTTGTTTCAAACTCTGTCTGTGAATGCCCAACTCACTTAGCGATGCAAAGACGGACCTGGCCACAAAACCTCGATAGCCAACTTCTACCGGCTGTACCCGAGCCTTCCACCCTCGCTGTTCTGCCTCCGTTGCCATCTCTGCATATCTAGACTTCTTCCTCTTGTTTTGCCTCGTCAACTTCCCAGGGGACCGTGAGCTCAATCAAATAAAGTAGCTTCTGCGCTTCAGACCACAGCAGCATGTCTGGCCTTAGGCTAGTGCTAACTATCTCCGTCGGCACAGTTAACTGCTCAAACAAGTCTACCTTCATTCTACCTTCACACAGCCCTAAACCCCCATGCCCATGATGCACATGGCCTACAATGTCTCTGTCTAAGTGCTGCCTGTGCTTGCTGGACTGCCTCTTTTGGTTCCACATCATCCCTGTTGTAACTGTGGGCGCTACGCTCCTAACCACTGGATCCTTTGACTGGGTCAGAGTCATTTCCAGTCTAACCTTAGCACACTTGTACTTCTCTGTCAGGAGAGATATCGGTAGTAAAATGCCTAAAATGCCTTTCCCGTACAAAGCCACACTGCTTAGACCGTGTGGGCCTCCAAGCCTAATAACTGAACTAACCAACCATTCTAGCTTTTCTACCTTAGATAGGGGGACCTCATACACTGTCAAAAGCCACATCAGCCGAGGCAGAGTCCAAATTGCAGGCACCACAATTTTAACTTTCCTGGAAGCCCTGACTTGTCTATACACGAAATGCCTCATATCACTTCCTGCCTCAACTCCTGAAACTGACCCTTATCACTTAGACTTGCATTGTACCATCTTCCTAAGCTTTTTACCAATTTCTCTAACACTGTTGGCACCACTTTGTCATCTATAAAAAACCATTCCAGTCACAGGAAGGAGCTGTTCCTTAGCCACAGAGTCTGAACTTTCCCTTTAATAACAATACTCCTGGCTTCACTTTAGACTTCACTGACTTCACTGTAGATTACTATTCAGCTTGGAGCTGTAGAAGTCATAGTCGTCATATCGTCCATGTAAGCCCTGATTGGTTGTAGGTGCAGTCCTCCCTGCAGCCTTTCCCCACCCACTACCCACTTTGATGTCCGAATAATGACCTCCATTGCCACGGTAAAAGCTAATGGGGAAATTGTACACCCTGCCATAATGCCTATCTCCAGATGCTGCCAAGCTGTCTAGAAAGTAAGCCTCCCACAACAGGCTGTGGGGTACTGAGCCAAAAGCATTGCCAGATCCAAAAATCCTACGTGATCGTACGTCTCTTTTCTTACGCCTAGCTGACTGAATTTGGTGCCTCTCTTTTGGGATGAAAATCCCCCCTGCCCTACGCCATGCGTTTGGAATAAACTATTTCTTCCAGGCTAACTTCATTAGCTTCTATAAAAACTTCAGCACATCTGATGTACTTTTGCACAACCGATAGGGGACTCCATTAGGCCCCGGGGCTGAAGAGGCCCTTGCACGCCTCACTACATCTTGTACCTTTTTCCACCTTGGTGAGTTAACATCAAATTGAAGTTCTATCTCTCCAATTGGTGGGATATCGGGGGAGCTCTAAATTACAACACTTCATCACAAAATACCGGAAAGTATTGAACATCACAGATTGATAAATGATCTTGAGTTGTTTTAGCTGCCTAACCTTAACTGAAGTTGTTTTAATTACCTAAACTTAAATGTTAGCTAACCATTTCATTTGACGAACACATGAAAATGACATGTCCAATTTGTGCTATTGTCACATAAAGCTTTTGTGGTGGAGGAACATAATCCTCACATTATTTGTGTCCAGTTCATGGTTCCAGTTCATACTCATTTCATTTGTTGGTTCCTTGAAATGAGTTGGACTGATGTTAACTTCAACATAACATCTAAGTTTCATTACCTCGTTCCTCTCAGATCTACTACCATGGGGAGCCCATCAGTGTCAATGTTCACGTCACCAACAACACCAACAAGACCGTGAAGAAGATGAAGATCTCAGGTATTTCAGCTGTCCTTTACGTGTTTTTCAGGCAGTTGTGTTGTCAGGTAGTGAGGACTGCCATTTCTCTCCACAGTGCGGCAGTATGCAGACATCTGCCTGTTCAACACCGCCCAGTACAAGTGTCCAGTGGCCACTGAGGAGTCTGAGTATGTTCATTCCCTCCATCTCTGTTCCAGTTTTTTTTTCTTCCAGTCCAACAGTAGAACCAGCTTCAGTTCCTAGATCACAAAAATTACAAACAACCAATAGTGAGGAGGTCAGGGGTCAGAGGCCACAATAGATGGAACAAATATTGACCCTGAATGATCCAGGATGATGGAGAAGCTCTAATAAATTACAAAATAAGGAGAGAGATGAGGGCTTGATTTCAGGCTAAAGGAGATATTCATGGTGGGCTGCCACAGCAGCCACACTGCCACTATGGCTGGGCAAAATATAAAATTAAAGATCACAGTTTATTCCAATTTCTCCACACAATCTGGTTAAAGGATGTTAATGTGTGCCAGTTTTAGTACTGCATCGTACCCTAGAACCAAAACTGGGACCAGAATGAAACCAGAATTGGCCACGACTGGTAGAAAAGAGGGGAAACTCTTCTGTACTCATACAGCTCATATTCAGCTGTAGTAAGAAATGTTTCCAAAAACAATTTACTGAAAGGGAAACTAAAAATACACTTCTTTAGTGGGAACACCAGCCAACAGCTGGTAAATCCTTATTGTGGCTGGCCACACTTCAGCCATTTTGGCAGGTAACCAGCTGTTTAAAAATCAATTTTACTTGTTAAATAATGGTGTGGTGAATATTGAAATCTAGCAGACAGATGTGAGACATGTGAATGAAAAGATTTGCTGGCTGCCCTGATTATACCATACCTTAGTCATGATAAGTTTAGTTTGTTTGCACAGTGATAAAACTGAAGTGAAGTGACAAAAGACACTACCCATGTAATGGAAATGTGGTATCTTGGCACATATTCTCTATGACTGTTTAAAACTTTACACTGATGCTGATTTTTGTTTCCCTCAGTGATTTTGTGGCTCCGAGTGCGACTTTCTGTAAAGTTTTTACCCTCACTCCATTCCTGGCCAACAACCGAGAGAAGCGAGGCCTCGCCTTGGACGGGAAACTGAAGCACGAGGACACAAACCTGGCATCCAGCACCCTGTGAGTCAACAGCCTGGGCTACAGGGGGTTTAGAGCAGCACAATGGCAAGTTATAAAACACTGTAATAAAGAAGAACTCACATGTTCAACAATCATTTGAATCATTAAGTAATAATCTGAAACATGAATAAATGTGTTCTGCTCCTCTGTATCTGATCATTATAACACAACAGTAATCAACCTCTACCAGGTCATGAAGCTTTTCCATCTGCTGCTCTAAACACCCGGTGTCAGCTAGGTCTTTCCTGGGAGAAATCCTCTGGAGACAGGAAGTGATGCGTTCTATGTTTCAACAAAAGAAGAACTGGGTAGTTAACATGAGCAGCGATAGCCACCATGGCTGAACAAATAGAGAAAACAGCCTACAGGAACTTAAACTTCATCAACAGAAAATTCAAGGAAAAGTACCAGATTAATCCTCGGAAGGCTAGTGAGCTAAAAAAGGAAAGCAACCGCCTCTGAGCCAAAACTAGAATGAACATCAGCATTGTTTTTCCACTATGAAAATCAATCACTGAAAATCATTGAGAAGGGTAGATGAGGAGCAATGCAGATGTGTCTGTTTTTCTTTTGGACTGGTAAGTTTCACTGTCATTTATTAGCCACAGTCTACATTGAGTGTCTTCATTATTGTTGGGTGCCAGCATAGCAATGATCGCTATGATTAACTTCTGGAGGGATTCTGACTGCTAGACTAATCTAGAATAGGCTGAGTAGATTCTTCTTGCTTAAACTAGTTGCTATTAGCTGTACTTACGCTGCTTCTAACTTTTTGTTAGATATCAAATGGACATTAGAACACGTTAGTGCTGTGAGTAGTTTAGGTGACAAACAGCACTGCTGGAGAAAATGAGTGTTCAGAATTAACACTTTTCCTTATAAGACCACTGCAGCAGAACCACAACTGGAACCAAAGGAAGGCAGCATGAAGTAGAAGTAGCATGAGGAGACACTGTCCCTGTCTTTCTGTCCCGTCCAGGTTAAAAGAAGGAGCCAATAAGGAGATCCTTGGCATTATCGTGTCATACAAAGTCAAAGTGAAGCTGGTTGTGTCCCGAGGCGGGTACGTACACATCATCCTGTTGAGACTGAATTGGCCTTAATTATGTCATTTAGCACATCAGTGTATCATTAGAGTGTATTAACACACGGCAGGACTATGAGATTATGCCACATTAGTACAAATCATTAAATATAATGCCGATGTGAAGCTGAAGATGTTAAATGTTTGTTGATTTCAGGATCCTGGGAGATCTTGCAGCAAGGTAACCTTTCATGTTCTGTAATGTCACTGAGATCATCTGCTGATACAAACCAACCAGTAGCTGTCTAATGTATAAAGGTCACCTGAACAACTGACAAACTAAACTGACATTGTTGTGGTGACAGCAGATAAGGACTTCACTATAGTGTGTCTAGTCTAGTCACACATTTAATGTCGCTGCCCATCTTTCGCCGCAGGCTGAAAACCCACCTCTTCAGGAAACACTACCCTGACTCTTCCTCTTAGCCTTGCCTATTTGTCGTCAATTATGTGTCTGAGCTCGTTTATTGGCTCTTGTTCATTTGATACACTTATTTGTCTTAGCTCTTGCTTATTTGGTTCACTTATTTGTCTTAGCTCTTGTTTATTTGATTCTCTTATTTGTCTCATTTGTTTAAGATATAGTAGGTTGCTAACTTATTGCACTCTTACCTTAACACTAGTTATGCTCTTAGTTGCTTGTTTAGGAAGGAAATGCACTTACGATTTCTGGTGACTAGTAGTTTTCTTGCCTACCTATGTTGAATGCACTTATTGTAAGTCGCTTTGGATAAAAGCGTCTGCTAAATGACTGTAATGTAATGTAATGTCTATATAATAACATCTGATACATACAATGATTTAATTGTTTTTCAGCGACGTTTCTGTTGAACTCCCCTTCACATTAATGCACCCAAAGCCGTTAGAAGAATCGATCTACAGGGACGGTAAGGCAATGATGTTTTAGAGCCACTTTCATACAAGGTGCTCGTTTACATTTACATTAGAGGCATTTAGCTGATGCTGTTATCCAGAGCGACTCCACTGAGGTCAACAGCAGAATCAGATTCAAGTCTTACATCACCAACATTACAAGCAACCAATAGGTCAAGGGTCAGAGGTCACAGCACCCTGACAATAGATGGAATATTCTGAACATCTAGTTGGCTGGTGGATTCTCCAGCCACTGTGGCTTGTGCTGGATTTCAAATGCCACCATAAGGTTGTGATCAGACAGGAGCTTATCAAAGCTTATCTGTGAGTGGTGGAACCGAGGATGTAGCTAACGTTAAAGTTAATGTTACTCACTGGGAAACTGGAACTCCAGGTGCTGCTGATTTTGAAGCGTTCAATGTGATCACGGCCTAAATGCTCTTTCTATCTGATGTTGGAAACCTTTGATTGATGGTCATTCTCATTTCCTGTTGTTGCAGCTCCAGATGAAGCACCGATAGACACAAACCTGATAGAGTTTGACACACAGTAAGCGGCCAGCTGTCTGCCTAGCTGCCTGCCTGCCTGCCTGCCTGTCTGTCTGTCTGTCTGTCTGTCTGTCTGTCTGCCTGCCTGTCTGTCTGTCTGCCTGCCTGCCTGCCTGCCTGCCTGCTCATGTTAAGGCCTCCTGCAAGTGTCCTGTCAATAATCCCTCCTGTCTTCCTGCTGTGTGGTTTCCTGTCCCTAACAGCACATCTCTGTGCATGCACATTAACACACAGATAAGCACAACAGTGAATAATTGATGTTGGGATGTTTTCTGTGATGTGGCCATGGACGCTCACATTGTGCCTCTTGTTTCTGTCTGGGTGTATGGCCTCATCAATAACCCTGACAGCAGAGATGGTCCAGGCCAGCAGGTTTCCGCCTGCTGAGGCATCAACTCTGACTGCTTAGCCACCCTGTTCTGACTGAACAGGAACTGGCTGCTCAAGTAATTGGTTGATACTAGTGGTACTGTAATTCCCATCAGCAATTATTTCTGTAAACTGACAAAAAGCAACATTTAATGGCATTTTAATGGCAATTATTTGATGTTCATGCAATCATGATATAAGACCTAAGATGTCCAACCATGGCAGCACGGTGGCTCAGTGGTCGCCATTAGCGTGTTCTCCCCGTGTTGCTGTGGGTTTCCTCCCACAGACCAGATGCATGTCGGCCAGGTGGATTGGAGCCTCTAAACTGCCCGCCTTAGAGGACCATGAAGACATACATTTTTAGTATGGGTGGTCCCCATGGGAATCAAACCCCTAACCCTGCTGTGTTAGTGCCTTGCTCTACCCATTGAGCTCAGCAGAACCACCATAAAATGTACAGGAATTTGTATTGGTGACACTGTAGGAGCATAACTAAAGTAGTGATGTAAGTACCTAGTAGCTCCTCAATCCCACAACAAACCAGCTAACCCGCTTCCTTCCCTCAGTGATGATGACATCATCTTTGAAGATTTCGCTCGGCAGCGGCTGATTGGAGCGAAGGACGACGAGGACGAGGAGGCGACAGACTCCCCTAAACTCGACGACAGATAAAGGAAACAGCAATGCTGCTCTTGTGTTGTGCTACTGTTTGTAGTGTGGAGCTAAACGGAGGTAACCTTTAGGTCCAACCACAGTCTGGACACCCTTTAAAACACTCACAGTGGTGCCGTGTTTGTGTTCTTGTTCACATTCGTCTTCTCCATACTGCCAGGGTTGTAAAAAGCTAGAGTACTGCAGTCTAGACATCAGTTGTGTTTCCAGGTGGAGCTGCTCCCAAGTCCTTGCTGGCCTGCTGAATCAGCAGCTGTAGCGTTGTAACGATGGCTGATAGCATGCCTCTAATGTCACTTTGTTCTACATGATGTCTTTTCATTAGGGACTGAGCGGGAGTAGCTTTCTATTGAGGTTTTATTTGATGTACCGTATCAGAGGGTCTCAGTCTTCATAAAGAACAGGAAATGGATTTGCTTCCACTACAAATACTGCCAAATTACATTGATTAAGTTGATCATGCATAGTTCACCACTTGAGCCACCAACACACTTTAGCTGAGGGTATTTTAAAGGAAGGAGGTTTTATAATAAACTGTGGGTCACTGAAGCACTGAGGAGACAAAGCGGCCATGGACTCAATCTGCTGAGTATTAGGGGATATTAGAGAGGACGTTTCCCAGGTAATGCACTCTGCAGGACTGTCTGGCTAGGCCAGGATTTCTAGTGTTTCTGTCCTTCATCAGTCAGATGAAGAAACGTATCAGTTTATATTAATGGGTGGCCTTGTTTGCATGAAATATGCCAATAATTTATATGATTTGTGAATATGATGAATAATTAACCTTTCTAGGGGGACTGTCCTCATTTTAACAATATGCATCATTCAAACAGAAATATCAGGCTTGATTATACAGTCTATATTTACTGAATCATTATTTTGCAAAACAAATCCTTTTGTTCTTGGCAAATCCAAAGTTATTAGTTAAAGATATTAGTTTGAGATGTGGAACAGTAAAAGGATAATTTCTCTCTTCCGAAACTACAAGCATGTTGATTAATGTACAGTCAGCAGACCATTTGTACAGTATGTGTTTACTGTACTTATTGCCAATGTTTACCTGAGAGATTGAATCATATGAATCAATATATGGTTTACTAACTGTTACATGTACCTAAGCATCAGCCCCCTCAAAACATAAGTATTATTATTATTATTATTGAGTTTTATTTTGAAGGGGCAAGGAAGAAATCTGTATATCCAATTGCATCTTTAATAAAGGACATTTGTGGCAACCTGGTGGGCCTGCAGCTTGTGTGTGTGTGTGTGTTAATGAACTTTACCCTTACCTAATAGAACAGCTTTATGCTTTATACATGTTACGCATTGGAAGGTTTCAGTGTTGTTTAAACCTTGGCTGGATGCTGAGATCCCTAACCTCAGTGGGACTACCTGGCAAAGTAAAGTTTAATAAAATATTCAATATTAAACAAAGTAAAACAATATTGTGGGTAGCTTTCTTCTCTGCTAATTTGCAGTAGGATTTTTATAGTTTGTCCATAGATCCAGGTCAGGTTGCTGTCAGGTCCGACATTTCCCAGGCCAGAGCTGTTTTCTACATGTTTTGTGGTTCAATTAAGCAATAACCCATTCCAGGCTGTGGGATATGGAATTTGTATCACAGTTAAGGTGCGTTATCTGCTTTTATAAAACAGTTACTAAATTATTTCCATATATTACCATATATTTTCATCATAGAATGCAATGCATAGAAAGTTGTGTTTTCCGTTTGGCCGATATTTACAGCAGAGTGATATGGAACGATGAAGAAGCTGCTGCCATGGTAAGCATGGTATATAGGATATATACCATGGCTATCGACCAATCAGAGAGCTGGATTCAACCCATCCATTCAACCCACCCAGTTTCAGTGCTCAAACAATCAAAACGTTAATGAGAAGGTTTCATTTGAGGCTGCATACTGTCGAGGTCCAGCTGAAACCTCACATCTCCAGAAAGCTTTTTGGAATTTTGCAAAACCTCATCTTCCCCACTGATTCTCATGGATGTTTGACATTCTACAAAGCCTCAACAATATTTCCCAGAGTGATGACACATTTCCAACAAGTACTTTTTTTTCTTCTTTTAAAGTGCAGAAAACCAGCTGATGGTGAAATGCGGAGATGCAAGGTTTGCTTTAGTTGGAGGTCCAGCTTCGTCCTCTCCGTCTGAACCCTTCACGAGTCCACTGACCAGGGAAAACCGGACTCCTTTAACAACACCTTGGAGGAAGCCAGCGATCCAATTATCTTGGCTTCGTTAAGAACCTTTTCTCAGCACTGCAGCTGTATTTTCCAGACTAAATGAATTGCTGACTGGCATGTTGATTTTGTTAACACCCCATCTTCAGCCATTTCCTATCAGTGTTCTATATTGATATGAACTAACACTCATTGTTGGCACCTTACAAAAACATATTTATGAACCTTCAAAGCCAAATTCTGAAAATTAGTTATTGAAATGATGGGTAAATAGAAAGATAAATAGAAAGATTAGAAAACCATCCAAAAATTAACCCAGAGTAAAGATACGAGATACGTGATTTACTAATACAGTGATTAAAATCATTTTCAGATAATAACCCTGGATCAGGATGTTGGTTTCATACAATAAAGGCAACTACATGTTTTTGCTACTCATGATAACTCATGAGTTTGCTCATGATTGTTTATACAGAGATTAACAGCACTATTAACCAATCACTGACACAAGTATGTCAGAACAAGAACTAAAAACGGTTTTAGATTTGTTCTTTTACAGTAGGAGAAACTTTTATTGTTGAAACCTTCACATTAATTAATTTGTTTGCTCTGATTTTAAACATTCTAAAAAAGCCATTTCTTATTTCTCTAGTTCGAACTCCATAGATGATAGGATTTACAGTTGCTGGGAAGAGAATATACATTAGTCCCATAAAGGTGTTAACATCCGTTGGTATGGGAATGTGCAGATTGTGAGAAAGGAAAGTGACACTACCCACTAGATAGAAACACATCATAACAATCAGATGAGTGCCACAGGTATGGAAGGCTTTCCAGCGATCCTCGCCCACCGCTGCTCTCAGAACGATGTTCAGGATCTTAACATAGGAGAAAATGATCAGGGATATGTCCACGCCTGCAAAGCAGACGATCACGGCCAGGCCCATGGCGTTGTTTTTGTCTGTACTGCCACATGCCAGACTGACCAGGGCCATGTGGTCGCAGTAGCAATGGTGAATCACATTGGAGCCACAGAAAGACAGCGAGCCTGCCAAACCGACCAGGGTTAACATTATAGAACCGCTCCGAATCAGAGTGAAGAGCAACAGCTTCAGAAACATGGAGGGGTTGATGATCTCACTGTAATGCAGTGGGTTGCAGATGGCCACGTAGCGGTCCAGAGCCATCGCCAGAAGCAGAGTGGATTCAACAGAGGAGAGGAAGTGAGTGAAAAACATTTGAGTCAAACAACCGGCCAACGAAATCTCATCCCAGTCAAACAGAAAACTCAGAAGCATGTTTGGAATAATGGCTGTGGCCACAATGATGTCGACAACACACAACCCTGACATGAGAATGTACATGGGGCTGTGGAGGCTCTCCACGTTCCTGATGACATAAACCAGCAGAGAATTGCCAACCATCACTGAGAGGTAGGAGATGGAGAACGGCAGTGAGAGGAGGCGGCGGTGTATCTGCAGCTCTGGGAAGCCCATGAATACAAATGTGCTGTGAGAAAAGTTCCTCAGCTGGGACTCTTCCAACATGGCACGGACTGACCTGAACAGAAAAGTATCAACATCAGCTGAATGTTATTCATAGTCTCAAGTACATGTAACCTCCCCAAATCACACAATGTAATTCAGAGTAATAGTATTTAAACAATTCATAACAAGAAAACACATCGCTGCTGAAAATATGTTGCTGCTGTCCACTGAGCTGCATGCATAACCATGCAGTAATGCCAACATACCTACCTGGTGTGTTGTGGCTGTCCTATGGTCGGTCAGATGGACTCTCCCCTCCCAGATTTCATCTTATAGTTGGTCCCAAAGGTCCCATGGGTGCCTGAGCTAACAACAAATCCAACGGTGGGTTTGTTGTTGGCTCAGGCACCCATGAAGTCAAACCAATTTAAACCACTGAAGACCAATCAGGCTGAAATCCATAGTCTGTCGAGTATGGAGGCAAAGTAATCCAAAACTGATACTAATGGGATTACGTTACTGAGTTGCAGAGTAATTACTCTTCAATTTCAAATTCAATTTTGAAATAATCTTTACAATTGTACTGTTATTCTGTACTCTACCTCTGGATGCTGTGCGACCGGCTCGTCCTGCAGTAAGGGTAATTTGCAAAGGGTTGTCCAGATTGTACACTACAATATGTATCTGTGGCAGACGTGGGGAGGGAATCGCCTCATTCGGCAAAATAATGAGATTTTCATATAATTTCTATATGCATGTCAATGAGAGAGAGGCTTTATGTTCTCACAGTGCTGTTGGGTGTGATTGCGCCCTCTTCCCTGCAGAGACCTTTACTCAATCTGGGCCTCGGTGTGTTAGTACTGTGTTAATTTCTTAAAAGTGGAGTTTAAGCTTTAAGAAGTTGCAATAACAAAACCTCATTACTGATCCTGCATGCAGCCATGGGTCAGACTGAGGTGACTAATTAACTGGAGGAGTCAATTATTCTCAGTCTCCCCAGTCAGATTAAACTAAACTCTCTTGTTTTGACCTGGGGCCAATTACCAGCGAGGAGCAACAACTACATCCGAAAGGCTGTTGTTTCAACACCACAGCCAATCAAGACACCTGGGGGACGGACAAGTGGTCAAATTAGTTTTAACAATTTAGACCTCAAAGGAAATAAGTTCCTTCTTGTGATACAGTTGATAATGAACTAAATTGAGTAAGAATAAAAGTAAGTAAAAGAAGATAAAATGGAATCTTAAGTAAAATTAAGCTGCAATATTTGTTTCAAATATTTTCCTGTAGAATTTGTTACAGGGGAACACCACTCTGTTTAATAACTTGTATACAGTAACGCTATAATTTAATCATGGAGAAATTGAATTGATATTTCTGAGCAGGAGCATCTCTCTTCTAAAGACATCGATCATACAATCAAGGTTGTAAACTGTTATGTTATCAAGTTGTACAACTTGGAGCTGCTCCATTGACAATGAATAGGAGACAGTAGAGAATGATTACTGATTCAAACTCAACTGTTCATATGAAAAATATCCAGTGGTATGCCACTATTAAATATTTATATTGGACCATTACTGACAGAGTTTATTATTATCTGCCTTCTAAATAATGTATTACTTTTATTGCTAATGTTGAATGTGTGTTGTGTAACCTGGCTGACATCATCAATTAATTGATTTATGCTTGATGTGTTTCCAAAAGAATCCAATCATGTTTCAGATAATCAATATTTTCCATATAAATATACCAGACTAATAGGTCAACCTCAAAATCCTTACTAATTTATTAATAACAGTAGTAGCTAATAGTAGCTACTGACACACATGGTGCAGGACAACAGACCTAACAGACTAACAAGTACCATATTGGTACTTAGTACAAAGGTACTGTTCAAAAATACCATGGTAAATTTTAGAAATGTTACCATGGTATTTGTACCACAGAGGTAATATGTTACATGTACCATTGTATATCGTACCATGGTATTTTTGAACAGTACCTTGGTACAAGTACCATGTTTTAAGCACCATAGTACAGATAGGTACTATGTACATAAACCATACTATAGGTACTAAGTACTTAGTACCAAGGCACTGTTAAAAAATACCATGGTAGGATATACTATGGTACTATGTAGCATATGACTTTTATACCATGGTAAGATTTCTTATCGGATACATTGAAGTTTGAGCTACTTCAAGCCCCCAAATGTAAGTAAATGTAATTTTTTATTTTTATATTTTAACTTAAAAAATACAAATTGTAAAATGGGAATTACACTGAGACTGATACTGGCAATAACAGTAAGACTAACACTGGGAATAACATTGAGACTAACACTGGGAATAACACTGAGACTGACATGTAATGATCTGCACCTCTAGGTGGTCCATCATCCATCTCCTCCATTTGAAACGTTGCAGGGGGAACTCCAAACCGCAGGACCATGTACTGGTATATGCCGTCTGGTGGAAAACGCGACCTTCTCCTTAGTGCATGCGGTGAGTGGGACCTGCCAATAGCCTTTGGTCAGGTCTAGGGTGCTGATATACCGGGCCGGGCCCAGGTGTGAGATAAGCTCATTGATACGGGGCATGGAGTAAGCATCGAATTGGGAAATCCCATAAATTTTCTGGAAGTCCAGAAGACCGAGGGGACCTGTCGGGCTTTGGGACAAGCACTATGGGGCTAGACCAGGCACTAGTCGACTCCTTGATTACTCCCATCAGCAACATCTTCTGGACCTCCCCCCTCACAGCCTGGTGTCTCGCATCTCGGATGCAGCATGGTTTCTGCCGGACAACTCGTCCGGCAATGGTGATGATGTCATGTGCAATTACCTTCGTCTTCCCCGGCTTGACGGCGAACACATCTGGGAACTGGTTGGTCAGCTTGCGGAGCTCCTGGGTTTGCTGGGGAAGCAGCTGGTCTCCCACGGGGACCTGGAGAGGGATCTGAAGGGAGTAGGCGTTACAGCAGCGCAGGCTGTTTGGGGCTCCTGTTTCCCTGCCGGTTTCTTAGCCTGGGACAGGCCCATGCGCCTAGAACTTGGCGCCCGCCCAGCGACCTGAAGACAGGCAGACAGCTGCAGATCATATGACCAGTCATGGAAGCGCTGGGCTCAGGTGGGGAAGCTGAAGTTGTGGCTTGGAGTGTGTGGTAGTCAGCGGCGTTATCTGGCGGAAGGTTCTGGCAGGCCCACTGAGCTTCACTGATTAGTTGCAGCGCTAGAATGGCAGCCCACTCGGCCCCCGGCCACTCCTCTCGGTCCGTTCAAATATTTCCTTGACATCGTCAGTTTGTGTAAGCTTAGACTCCTGTCCGCTGCTTAGAATGCGTATCCTCTGCATAGACAGAAGGTTCTGCTAAGTTTGTCACCAAACTCAACTTGCTTAAAGGTTACTGCCAAGTCCCTCTGACACGCCATGCAACTTTTGTCACTCCTGATAGTTTCCTACAGTATACGGTTATGCCATGTGGATTAAGAAATGCTCCAGCCATGGTCCAACGCTTAATGTATCCAGTCTTAGCTGGGGTCAGAAACTGTGAGGCTTACCTGGATGATGTGGTTGCCTACTTCTCAACTTGGTCTGTGAACTGATGATGAGCACTTGGAGACGCTGTCAACAATCTTTGAGTTTGTAGGATGCTTGCAGGATGCTTCGCTCACCTTGAACTTGGCCAAGTGTGAGTTTTGAAAAGCTATGGTCATCTATTTGGGTAAGCAAGTGGGCCAAGGTCAAGTGCATCCTGCCACAGCCAAAGTACAGGCTAACCTAGAGTTTCCTGTCCCTCAGATGAGACGTGAGCTCCATCGATTTTTTAGGAAATACTGGACAGTTTTGCCAATGTTGTTTCAACTCTGATAAACTTGACAAGTTCTAAACTTTTATTTGGGCCGAATCCCAATTCACCCCTTAGCCCTTCCCCTCCATTTTGCGCGTTCACATGTAGGGGTAGGGTGTCCTGATTCTTGTTGGGATCGAGGGGTAGGGCGAAGTACTAGGGCTACATGGCCCTCCAAACGGAGATTTTTCAGGGGCACACTACAAACTGAGGGTTAGGAGATATCTCCCAGAATGACCTGCGAATCAACTGGAAGATCATGGCGAACGCTACACTACCATCCAAAGTGAACCACAAATGTAGTATTTTCTTCGTTAATAAAGATTTAAAAAATATTCTAACCGTCGTATTATCATAGTTTAATGACGTTTCAATGTATTTCAATGTAGACCTTTTCTTTATAACAAGCATAACAAAAAAAATCGCTAGTATGCCAATGTCTCTACCTAGCTAGTTAACGTTACAACATTGTTTTTAGGCTGATTTGTGCATGACAGTCCCGCATTTTGACATATTTCCATGTCGCATTTCTCCCCTTTGATGGCATATGACGCCCAAAATATAACTAAAGTCCAGCAGCAAAGTTGCTGCACTTGTTACGGCTCCTCTAATATCAGTGCAGACTATAGAGCACTGCTAATGCTATTCTGTCATGAAGTGGCCCGGTAATGAAGCAGTGGTCTTTTTGATATCTTGTTTGATCGATTGGTAGCGTGAAACGTATAAATTGTGAACGAATCGAGAGTGTCCGTGCTTTTCAGATGAATGGCAAATGTCACTGTGATGTGTGTAATGTCGGATAACAAACTTGTCGCGTCTGTTTATGTAAACGTCATCGATGATGTATCAGGGTCTTGAAGGGTTGTCCCATTTCATAGGGGGAGATTTCAACCACTAACCATTGTGACTCTGTTCCGAGGGCCAAGCCGAAGGGCGAGGGGCACTAGAAAACGAGTCGTAGGGGTGAAAATAAAAAATTCGGCCTTGGTCTGCTTCAATGCCTCTCTGCTACAGTGTGCCATCCCAGAGTGCTTCAAAATGACTTCCATAGTGCCTGTTCCCAAGAAACCCAGGGTGTCCTGTCTGAACGACTCCTGCCCTGTGGCACTCACACCAGTAGTGATGAAGTGCCTGGAGAAACTGATGATGGCACACATCAACACCATCATCCCAGACTCTTTCGACCCACTCCAGTTTGCTTACAGAGCAAACAGGTCCGTGGATGATGCCATCTCACTAGCCCTTCACACTGCACTGGAGCATCTGGACAAGAAAAACACCTATGTCAGGATGCTCTTCATAGATTACAACTCTGCCTTTAACACCATCCTCCCCACCAAGCTGGTCTCCAAACTGGAAGATCTGGGCCTCGACAGCTCCACATGCGACTGGATTCTGGACTTCCTTAGTGGTAAACCACAGGTGGTGAGGATAGGCAACAGGACCTCATCTACACTGGTCCTCAACTCAGGAGTACCACAGGGTTGCTGCCTCAGTCTCAGACTGTACTTCCTCTACACCCACGACTGTACAGCTAAGCAGAGCAACAATTGCATTATTAAATTTGCAGACGACACCACAGTGATTGGTTTGATTTCCTCTGGCGACGAGTCGGCCTACAGAGAGGAGATATCAGACCTATCTAAGTGGTGTCAGGACAACAACCTGGCTTTGAACGTCAACAAAACCAAGGAGATAATTGTTGAAATGCAAAGCGAATCACCCCCCGATCATAATAGAGGGTAAGGAGGTGGAAAGGGTGAACTGCTTAAGGTTCCTGGGCCTCGCCGACCTCGCCTGGAGGTTCAACACCGATGCCATCCTGAAGAAGGCTCAACAGCGCCTTTACTTCCTGCGATGTCTGTGGAGATGGGGCATGGGCACACAGATGCTCATGAACTTCTACCACTGCATCATAGGAAGTGTCCTGACTACTGGCATCACAGTGTGGTATGGCAGTACCACCGCTCAGGACAGGAAGGCAATCCAGAGGGTCATGAAAGCGACGCAGAAGATCATTGGTGTTGAGCTACCGGCCATCAGTGACATCTACATCTCGTGCTGTTGCAGCAGAGCCCGCTCCATCACCAAGGACTCCAACCACCCTGGCCACCAACTGTTCTGTCGCCTGCGTGACAGGAGGCGGAGCATCATGACACGCACTTCACGGTTCCATGACAGCTTCTATCCCCAGGTGGTGCGTCTGTTGAACAATCCTCACCCCTGACCATTGTACCCCCCCTCACATCTATCTACTGCATCAGTCACGTTACTTCACTTTACTTAGCACTGTATCACTTTAACACCGGACCTGTCACCATGCTGGTGGAATGATCATGAGCAAGAATTCCAATGTGCTTGTACTTCTACACAAATGGCCAATAAAACTTGAACTCTTGAACTTGAACTTGAAGATGCTCTTGAGTCTGTGAAAGCTCTTCTCTGTAGCGGTCCTGGTGTTGCTGCAGCAGGATGAGCAGGGTATCAACCATCCCATCTGTTACTTCTCGAAGAAGTTCAACAAACATCAGGTGAATTACAGTACAGTAGAGAAAGAAGCTCTTGCCCTATTACTTGCCCTGCAACATTTTGAAGGTTTATGTAGGATCCGGTAATTGCCGGTGGCAGTGTTTACTGACCACAGTCCCACGGTCTTCTTGGCTCAGATGCACAATTCAAACAAAAGGCTGATGCAATGGTCTTTGATAGTCCAAGATTTTAACTTGAAAATTTGTCACAAGAAGGGGACAGAAAATGTGTTGGCAGATGTCCTGTCCCATCTCTGTTAATTTGGATGTAATCATCAAACATATTTTTTTGACTCATCTTAGGAAAGGGGGTGTTACATCCCAGGGTCATAATCTTATGTTATAGTGGAGATGTGCTGTGAGTGTGTTTGTGTGTATGTCGCCTCATCATTATAGGTATCGCACATCGAGATTGCGGGAGCGGCTGGGGAAACTGTCTGCTGACAATTGGTCTACATTAAGCATAAATAAGTGCAGTTACAGAACTACATTTCCCATGAAATAGCCTCTGTTCATCGTAAGTTTTTGGATAATGACTTTGACTTGGTATTTATATAGTTTGAAGACTTGAAATCAGGGTCTACAGAATCCCGATATAGAGAAGCTGATAGTGGATTTTGTTCCACTGACCTTCATTCAGGAAGTTGCAAGTAGGGGAAATAATGTAATGCACTGTAATGTTGTCTCACGGGCTGCCTGATGGGAAAATTAATGAACAGAGAATTTTTCAACCTTATAATATTTTAATGAGGCCAGGAATTAAATTATGAGGTGAGGAAACAACAGAGAAGACAGCATGGAGGTTGGCCAAGCTGTTTTCTTTTTACCAATAATGACATTTTTACAGATTTATGGAGTTGGTCTTCAGGTAGCGGCAGCACTGAAGCTCACAGAGAAATGTTATGTGAGGATACTGACATCTAGTGATGGAAACAGGTAGATACACACATATTATATGTATGTATATACAACTTCTCACACTGTAAGCTGTGCTCTCTCTTACTCCAGGGAACAGCAGAAGACACTATTGATTATCAGTCTTGTTTAACAAGTCTTAATCTGCTTTGTTACAGAAACACACACCTTTGAATAATTTGAATAATTACTCATGAATGCGGTTCAGTACCCTCAGTATCTGCTGTCTTATCTCTGTCATTCTGAGCCCGTAGACAATGGGGTTGAAACAACCTGGGAAGAGCAAATACATTGTGCTGATGAAGACCCGGCTGGACATAGAAAGGTTATTTCTGATTCGATATGACAAGAAAGCAGTCAGCGCGGTGATGAGGCAGACGGTTATGACGATGATGTGAGTCACACAGGTGTTAAGGGCCTTGAACCCTGACCGCCCAGACCTGAACACAGACCTGAATATGATCACATAAGATATGGAAACAATAATAAAGTCTGTCACAGGGATGAGGAAGATAGTCACCAACCCCACCAGGTTGTTGATGGAGGTGCTTCCACAGGCCAGCTGCACCAAGGCCATGTGTTCACAGAAACAGTGATCTATCACGTTTCTGAAGCAGAATGGCAACCTTCCTGCCAGACTCACCATCACAGTATTCAAAAGAACATTTCTGATCAAAAGAGGGATCACAAATTTGAGGAAGCGTGGTACAGCCATAGAGTTATGGTAGTAGAGTGGTGTGCAGATGGCAAAGTAGCGATCGAGGGCCATCCACACTAACAATGAGGACTGGAGAAAAGCAGTGAATTGAATGCTGTACAGCTGAGTTAAGCAGCCTGTCAGAGAGATACCCCTCCAGTCAAATAAGAAATTCAGCAACATGCTTGGGACAAAATACACCAGCTGGCTCAAGTCCACGCAGGTCAGGAGAGCAATGAGAATATACATAGGTGAATGGAGAACTCTCTGGGAAACAATCACGTATAACAGCAGAGAATTGGCTGAGACAGACAGTAAAAACATGAAAGAAAACGGAATGGAGAGGAGAGGCCGCAACTCTCCCAGTTCATTAAAACCATTGAGGATGAAGTGTGTGTGGGAGACATTCTTCATCAGCGGGTCCATGTTGTCCTCCGTTGGGATTTTAGTGTGATCTGCCTAGATAGAGGGATAAAAACCTTTCCATAATTATGGAGGGTAAGAAACTACTTTACTCTGTCGGCTACAGAGCCAGGTGGATCCCAGAAGTCACTAATCACTTTCACTAGTTCATCACAGACAGATAAGATCCTAGAAAATCATTTCTGCCAGAGACAGATTCCAGTTAGAGACAGAATTTACCAGCATGTGGCATGGTAACCTGATTCAGAAGTTTCTCAGTGAAAAGAACACATCCACGCCTCTTTTTTTCTTTACGATACAAACCTCAGTAAACAGAAAGTCCAGAGTTCTCTCAAGAGGTTAATTTTACATCATGTTATGTGACAAAGGGAGGAACTGACGCATTGAAAATACAAAACACTTTGAAATAAACTGTACATGGTCAAAAGTGAAATCTTTTCTTTGATTTGGATCAAATCTGTCATGCCATAATTTCCTTTGCACACATATATACCACAGTAAATAACTACATTTCCTATTAAATGCTATTGAAAAATTTGCATTGTTAAAAAGAAATCCCCCAATATCCAAAAACCTGTTTTACACATTGCCAGTCTGACAATGACCTTCATTAAATTCCTAATAAGCAGCAGAGGCTGGATGTCCTTCAGGCAGTGTGTGTGCTGATGGCTTGGCCTGTCACTGCTTCACAAGTAGACTGGCTTAGTGTTAATACCCTTCGTCTGTTCCTGCCATTGGCTGCCGACACAGAGTCCAAAATTACAGACAGTCATGTGACCATCTGAAATGCCAGAGACCAGGGGCCTCATTGATAAAACTCATCGTAGATTCCATCCTAAAACATTGAATACTCACAAACCTCAGAATTGACTTACGCAAGAAAATATTCAGATCTATAAAACCTGTAGCAGTCTTCTCTTTATAAATACCCTGCGGTCAATTGTGCGCTCGTGTACTCCTCCCAGTGTCCTCCCACTACTCCTCCCAATGTCCTTCCACTACTCCTCCCAGTGTCCTTCCACTACTACTCCCACTGTCCTCCCACTACTCCTCCCAGTGTCCTCCCACTACTCCTCCCAGTGTCGTCCCACTACTCCTCCTAGTGTCCTCCCACTACTCCTCCCAGTGTCCTTCCACTACTCCTCCCACTGTCCTCCCACTACTCCTCCCAGTGTCTTCCCACTACTCATCCCAGTGTCATCCCAGTACTCCTCCCAGTGTCCTCCCACGACTCCTCCCAGTGTCGTCCCACTACTCCTCCCAGTGTCTTCCCACTACTCATCCCAGTGTCGTCCCACTACTCCTCCCAGTTTCCTTCCACCACTCCTCCCAGTGTCCTCCCACTACTCCTCCCAGTGTCCTTCCACTACTCCTCCCTGTGTCGTCCCACTACTCCTCCCAGTGTCCTTCCACTACTCCTCCCAGTGTCCTCCCACTACTTTTCCCAGTGTCCTCACACTACTCCTCCCAGTGTCATACCACTACTCCTCCCAGTGTCATACCACTACTCCTCCCAGTGTCGTCCCACTACTCCTCCCAGTGTCCTCCCACTACTCCTCCCAGTGTCCTTCCACTACTCCTCCCACTGTCCTCCCACTACCCCTCCCAGTGTCTTCCCACTACTCATCCCAGTGTCCTTCCACTACTCCTCCCAGTGTCCTCCACTCCTCCCAGTGTCGTCCCTCTACTCCTCCCAGTATCCTCCCACTACTCCTCCCACTACTCCTCCCAGTGTCGTCCCACTACTCCTCCCAGTGTCCTTCCACTACTCCTCCCAGTGTCATCCCACTACTCCTCCCAGTATCCTCCGACTACTCCTCCCAGTGTCTTCCCACTACTCATCCCAGTGCTGTCCCACTACTTCTCCCAGTGTCGTCCCACTACTCCTCCCAGTTTCCTTCCACTACTCCTCCCTGTGTCGTCCCACTACTCCTCCAAGTGTCCTTCCACTACTCCTGCCAGTGTCCTCCCACTACTCCTCCCAGTGTCCTTCCACGACTCCTCCCAGTGTCCTCCCACTACTCCTCCCAGTGTCCTTCCACGACTCCTCCCAGTGTCCTCCCACTACTCCTCCCAGTGTCCTTCCACTACTCCTCCCTGTGTCGTCCCACTACTCCTCCCAGTGTCCTCCCACTACTTTTCCCAGTGTCCTCCCACTACTCCTCCCAGTGTCCTTCCACGACTCCTCCCAGTATCGTCCCACTACTCCTCCCAGTGTCCTCCACCTACTCCTCACAGTATCCTCCCACTACTCCTCCCAGTGTCCTCCCACTACTCCTCCCAGTATCCTCCTACGAATCCCCCCAGTGTCCTTCCACTACTCCTCCCAGTGTAATCCCACTACTCCTCCCAGTGTCCTCCCACTACTCCTCCCGGTATTGTTCCACTACTCCTCCCAGTGTCGTCCCACTACTCCTCCCAGTGTCCTTCCACTACTCCTCCCACTGTCCTCCCACTACTCCTCCCAGTGTTGTCTCACTACTCCTCCCAGTGTCCTTCCACTACTCCTCCCTGTGTCGTCCCACTACTCCTCCCAGTGTCATACCACTACTCCTCCCAGTGTCCTTCCACTACTCCTCCCACTGTCCTCCCACTACTCCTCCCAGTGTTGTCTCACTACTCCTCCCAGTGTCCTTCCACTACTCCTCCCTGTGTCGTCCCACTACTCCTCCCAGTGTCATACCACTACTCCTCCCAGTGTCTTCCCACTACCCCTCCCAGTGTCCTTCCACTACTCCTCCCAGTATCCTCCGACTACTCCTCCCAGTGTCGTCCCACTACTCCTCCCAGTGTCCTCCCACTACTCATCCCAGTGTCCTTCCACTACTCCTCCCACTGTCCTCCCACTCCTCCTCCCAGTGTCTTCCCACTACTCATCCCAGTGTCCTTCCACTACTCCTCCCAGTGTCCTCCACTCCTCCCAGTGTCGTCCCACTACTCCTCCCAGTATCCTCCCACTACTCCTCCCACTACTCCTCCCAGTGTCGTCCCACTACTCCTCCCAGTGTCCTTCCACTACTCCTCCCAGTGTCATCCCACTACTCCTCCCAGTATCCTCCGACTACTCCTCCCAGTGTCTTCCCACTACTCATCCCAGTGCCGTCCCACTACTTCTCCCAGTGTCGTCCCACTACTCCTCCCAGTTTCCTTCCACCACTCCTCCCAGTGTCGTCCCACTACTCCTCCCAGTGTTGTCTCACTACTCCTCCCAATGTACTTCCACTACTCCTCCCTGTGTCGTCCCACTACTCCTCCAAGTGTCCTTCCACTACTCCTGCCAGTGTCCTCCCACTACTCCTCCCAGTGTCCTTCCACGACTCCTCCCAGTGTCCTCCCACTACTCCTCCCAGTGTCCTTCCACTACTCCTCCCTGTGTCGTCCCACTACTCCTCCCAGTGTCCTTCCACTACTCCTCCCAGTGTCCTCCCACTACTTTTCCCAGTGTCCTCCCACTACTCCTCCCAGTGTCCTTCCACGACTCCTCCCAGTATCGTCCCACTACTCCTCCCAGTGTCCTCCCACTACTCCTCCCAGTGTCCTCCCACTACTCCTCCCAGTGTCCTCCTACGACTCCCCCCAGTGTCCTTCCACTACTCCTCCCAGTGTAATCCCACTACTCCTCCCAGTGTCCTCCCACTACTCCTCCCAGTGTCGTCCCACTACTCCTCCCAGTGTCCTTCCACTACTCCTCCCAGTGTCCTCCCACTACTCCGCCCAGTGTCGTCCCACTACTCCTCCCAGTGTCATCCCAAGACTCCTCCCAGTGTCCTTCCATGACTCCTCCCAGTGTCGTCCCACTACTCCTCCCAGTGTCGTCCCACTACTCCTCCCAGTTTCCTTCAACCACTCCTCCCAGTGTCGTCCCACTACTCCTCCCAGTGTTGTCTCACTACTCCTCCCAGTGTCCTTCCACTACTCCTCCCTGTGTCGTCCCACTACTCCTCCCAGTATCCTCGGACTACTCCTCCCAGTGTCGTCCCACTACTCCTCCCAGTGTCCTTCCACTACTCCTCCCACTGTCCTCCCACTACTCCTCCTAGTGTCGTTCCACTACTCCTCCCACTGTCCTCCCACTACTCCTCCCAGTGTCTTCCCACTACTCCTCCCAGTGTCGTTCCACTACTCCTCCCACTGTCCTCCCACTACTCCTCCCAGTGTCCTTCCACTACTCCTCCCAGTGTCGTCCCACTACTCTTCCCAGTGTCTTCCCACTACTCATCCCAGTGTCGTCCCACTACTTCTCCCAGTGTCGTGCCACTACTCCTCCCAGTTTCCTTCCACCACTCCTCCCAGTGTCATCCCACTACTCCTCCTAGTGTTGTCTCACTACTCCTCCCAGTGTCCTTCCACTACTCCTCCCTGTGTCGTCCCACTACTCCTCCCAGTGTCCTTCCACTACTCCTCCCAGTGTCCTCCCACTACTCCTCCCAGTTTCCTTCCACCACTCCTCCCAGTCTCATCCCACTACTCCTCCCAGTGTTGTCTCACTACTCCTCCCAGTGTCCTTCCACTACTCCTCCCTGTGTCGTCCCACTACTCCTCCCAGTGTCCTTCCACGACTCCTCCCAGTGTCGTCCCACTACTCCTCCCAGTGTCTTCCCACTACTCCTCCCAGTGTCGTCCGACTACTCCTCCCAGTGTCGTCCCACTACTCCTCCCAGTTTCCTTCCACCACTCCTCCCAGTGTCGTCCCACTACTCCTCCCAGTGTTGTCTCACTACTCCTCCCAGTGTCCTTCCACTACTCCTCCCTGTGTCGTCCCACTACTCCTCCCAGTGTCCTTCCACTACTCCTACCAGTGTCCTCCCACTACTCCTCCCAGTGTCCTCCCACTACTCCTCCCAGTATCGTCCCACTACTCCTCTCAGTGTCCTCCACCTACTCCTCACAGTATCCTCCCACTACTCCTCCCAGTGTCCTCCCACTACTCCTCCCAGTATCCTCCTACGACTCCCCCCAGTGTCCTTCCACTACTCCTCCCAATGTCGTCCCACTACTCCTCCCAGTGTCCTCACACTACTCCTCCCAGTGTCCTCCCACTACTCCGCCCAGTGTCGTCCCACTACTCCTCCCAGTGTCCTTCCACTACTCCTCCCTGTGTCGTCCCACTACTCCTCCCAGTATCCTCCGACTACTCCTCCCAGTGTCCTTCCACTACTGCTCCCTGTGTCGTCCCACTACTCCTCCCAGTGTACTCCCACTACTCCTCCCAGTTTCCTTCCACCACTCCTCCCAGTGTCATCCCACTACTCCTCCCAGTGTTGTCTCACTACTCCTCCCAGTGTCCTTCCACTACTCCTCCCTGTGTCGTCCCACTACTCCTCCCAGTGTCCTTCCACTACTCCTACCAGTGTCCTCCCACTACTCCTCCCAGTGTCGTCCCACTACTCCTCCCAGTGTCTTCCCACTACTCCTCCCAGTGTCGTCCGACTACTCCTCCCAGTGTCCTTCCACGACTCCTCCCAGTGTCGTCCCACTACTCCTCCCAGTGTCTTCCCACTACTCCTCCCAGTGTCGTCCGACTACTCCTCCCAGTGTCGTCCCACTACTCCTCCCAGTTTCATTCCACCACTCCTCCCAGTGTCTTCCCACTACTCATCCCAGTGTCGTCCGACTACTCCTCCCAGTGTCGTCCCACTACTCCTCCCAGTTTCCTTCCACCACTCCTCCCAGTGTCGTCCCACTTCTCCTCCCAGTGTCCTTCCACTACTCCTCCCTGTGTCGTCCCACTACTCCTCCCAGTGTCCTCACACTACTCCTCCCAGTGTCCTCCCACTACTCCTCCCAGTGTCGTCCCACTACTCCTCCCAGTGTCTTCCCACTACTCATCCCAGTGTCGTCCCACTACTCCTCCCAGTGTCCTTCCACTACTCCTCCCAGTGTCGTCCCACTACTCTTCCCAGTGTCTTCCCACTACTCATCCCAGTGTCGTCCCACTACTCCTCCCAGTGTCATACCACTACTCCTCCCAGTGTCCTTCCACTACTCCTCCCACTGTCCTCCCACTACTCCTCCCAGTGTTGTCTCACTACTCCTCCCAGTGTCCTTCCACTACTCCTCCCTGTGTCGTCCCACTACTCCTCCCAGTGTCATACCACTACTCCTCCCAGTGTCTTCCCACTACCCCTCCCAGTGTCCTTCCACTACTCCTCCCAGTATCCTCCGACTACTCCTCCCAGTGTCGTCCCACTACTCCTCCCAGTGTCCTCCCACTACTCCTCCCAGTGTCCTTCCACTACTCCTCCCACTGTCCTCCCACTCCTCCTCCCAGTGTCTTCCCACTACTCATCCCAGTGTCCTTCCACTACTCCTCCCAGTGTCCTCCACTCCTCCCAGTGTCGTCCCACTACTCCTCCCAGTATCCTCCCACTACTCCTCCCACTACTCCTCCCAGTGTCGTCCCACTACTCCTCCCAGTGTCCTTCCACTACTCCTCCCAGTGTCATCCCACTACTCCTCCCAGTATCCTCCGACTACTCCTCCCAGTGTCTTCCCACTACTCATCCCAGTGCCGTCCCACTACTTCTCCCAGTGTCGTCCCACTACTCCTCCCAGTTTCCTTCCACCACTCCTCCCAGTGTCGTCCCACTACTCCTCCCAGTGTTGTCTCACTACTCCTCCCAATGTACTTCCACTACTCCTCCCTGTGTCGTCCCACTACTCCTCCAAGTGTCCTTCCACTACTCCTGCCAGTGTCCTCCCACTACTCCTCCCAGTGTCCTTCCACGACTCCTCCCAGTGTCCTCCCACTACTCCTCCCAGTGTCCTTCCACTACTCCTCCCTGTGTCGTCCCACTACTCCTCCCAGTGTCCTTCCACTACTCCTCCCAGTGTCCTCCCACTACTTTTCCCAGTGTCCTCCCACTACTCCTCCCAGTGTCCTTCCACGACTCCTCCCAGTATCGTCCCACTACTCCTCCCAGTGTCCTCCCACTACTCCTCCCAGTGTCCTCCCACTACTCCTCCCAGTGTCCTCCTACGACTCCCCCCAGTGTCCTTCCACTACTCCTCCCAGTGTAATCCCACTACTCCTCCCAGTGTCCTCCCACTACTCCTCCCAGTGTCGTCCCACTACTCCTCCCAGTGTCCTTCCACTACTCCTCCCAGTGTCCTCCCACTACTCCGCCCAGTGTCGTCCCACTACTCCTCCCAGTGTCATCCCAAGACTCCTCCCAGTGTCCTTCCATGACTCCTCCCAGTGTCGTCCCACTACTCCTCCCAGTGTCGTCCCACTACTCCTCCCAGTTTCCTTCAACCACTCCTCCCAGTGTCGTCCCACTACTCCTCCCAGTGTTGTCTCACTACTCCTCCCAGTGTCCTTCCACTACTCCTCCCTGTGTCGTCCCACTACTCCTCCCAGTATCCTCGGACTACTCCTCCCAGTGTCGTCCCACTACTCCTCCCAGTGTCCTTCCACTACTCCTCCCACTGTCCTCCCACTACTCCTCCTAGTGTCGTTCCACTACTCCTCCCACTGTCCTCCCACTACTCCTCCCAGTGTCTTCCCACTACTCCTCCCAGTGTCGTTCCACTACTCCTCCCACTGTCCTCCCACTACTCCTCCCAGTGTCCTTCCACTACTCCTCCCAGTGTCGTCCCACTACTCTTCCCAGTGTCTTCCCACTACTCATCCCAGTGTCGTCCCACTACTTCTCCCAGTGTCGTGCCACTACTCCTCCCAGTTTCCTTCCACCACTCCTCCCAGTGTCATCCCACTACTCCTCCTAGTGTTGTCTCACTACTCCTCCCAGTGTCCTTCCACTACTCCTCCCTGTGTCGTCCCACTACTCCTCCCAGTGTCCTTCCACTACTCCTCCCAGTGTCCTCCCACTACTCCTCCCAGTTTCCTTCCACCACTCCTCCCAGTCTCATCCCACTACTCCTCCCAGTGTTGTCTCACTACTCCTCCCAGTGTCCTTCCACTACTCCTCCCTGTGTCGTCCCACTACTCCTCCCAGTGTCCTTCCACGACTCCTCCCAGTGTCGTCCCACTACTCCTCCCAGTGTCTTCCCACTACTCCTCCCAGTGTCGTCCGACTACTCCTCCCAGTGTCGTCCCACTACTCCTCCCAGTTTCCTTCCACCACTCCTCCCAGTGTCGTCCCACTACTCCTCCCAGTGTTGTCTCACTACTCCTCCCAGTGTCCTTCCACTACTCCTCCCTGTGTCGTCCCACTACTCCTCCCAGTGTCCTTCCACTACTCCTACCAGTGTCCTCCCACTACTCCTCCCAGTGTCCTCCCACTACTCCTCCCAGTATCGTCCCACTACTCCTCTCAGTGTCCTCCACCTACTCCTCACAGTATCCTCCCACTACTCCTCCCAGTGTCCTCCCACTACTCCTCCCAGTATCCTCCTACGACTCCCCCCAGTGTCCTTCCACTACTCCTCCCAATGTCGTCCCACTACTCCTCCCAGTGTCCTCACACTACTCCTCCCAGTGTCCTCCCACTACTCCGCCCAGTGTCGTCCCACTACTCCTCCCAGTGTCCTTCCACTACTCCTCCCTGTGTCGTCCCACTACTCCTCCCAGTATCCTCCGACTACTCCTCCCAGTGTCCTTCCACTACTGCTCCCTGTGTCGTCCCACTACTCCTCCCAGTGTCCTCCCACTACTCCTCCCAGTTTCCTTCCACCACTCCTCCCAGTGTCATCCCACTACTCCTCCCAGTGTTGTCTCACTACTCCTCCCAGTGTCCTTCCACTACTCCTCCCTGTGTCGTCCCACTACTCCTCCCAGTGTCCTTCCACTACTCCTACCAGTGTCCTCCCACTACTCCTCCCAGTGTCGTCCCACTACTCCTCCCAGTGTCTTCCCACTACTCCTCCCAGTGTCGTCCGACTACTCCTCCCAGTGTCCTTCCACGACTCCTCCCAGTGTCGTCCCACTACTCCTCCCAGTGTCTTCCCACTACTCCTCCCAGTGTCGTCCGACTACTCCTCCCAGTGTCGTCCCACTACTCCTCCCAGTTTCCTTCCACCACTCCTCCCAGTGTCTTCCCACTACTCATCCCAGTGTCGTCCGACTACTCCTCCCAGTGTCGTCCCACTACTCCTCCCAGTTTCCTTCCACCACTCCTCCCAGTGTCGTCCCACTACTCCTCCCAGTGTCCTTCCACTACTCCTCCCTGTGTCGTCCCACTACTCCTCCCAGTGTCCTCACACTACTCCTCCCAGTGTCCTCCCACTACTCCTCCCAGTGTCGTCCCACTACTCCTCCCAGTGTCTTCCCACTACTCATCCCAGTGTCGTCCCACTACTCCTCCCAGTGTCCTTCCACTACTCCTCCCAGTGTCGTCCCACTACTCTTCCCAGTGTCTTCCCACTACTCATCCCAGTGTCGTCCCACTACTCCTCCCAGTGTCCTTCCACTACTCCTCCCAGTGTCGTCCCACTACTCTTCCCAGTGTCGTCCCACTACTCCTCCCAGTGTCCTCCACCTACTCCTCCCAGTATCCTCCCACTACTCCTCCCAAATTGTAACTCCACGCCAACTGCAAGAAAGGCGAAATTTGCAGAGTGCGAGATCGAGGTGCTCATCACAGGTTGAGCACCTTAAACGTGTACTGTTTGGGGTACAAGCCCTAATAATCTGACACACCTTAATAATAATAATAATAATAATAATACATTTTAGTTATATGGCACTTTCCAAAACAAAGTTACAAAGTGCTTTAGAATACAAAATAAAAATGGTAGACAAACTGATGATGAACAAAATGATAAAAACAATTTTAAAACAGTTTAAAAATTATACAACATTGAGCATAAGGAGCTAAAATGACAGGGGTCTTAAAGGGGCTTAGCCCCTCAGTTGTATTTTTGCCCCCTCTGTAAAACAATTTAACAATTTGATTCTGATTCCAGTTATATCTCCTGTTCCAACCAAAGACTACAGCAGGTGATTTCACTGATTGCACACCTTCAACCACAGAGGAGGAACTAATCAGTGAAAACACCTGCTGTGGTGTTTGTCAGGTATGTCAATGGGGATATCAAGTGGACTCCTAGTACAATTCCATTATTATAATTAGACCAGTAACACTTGCAGAAGATCAGCAAGAGGTTCTGGCATATTGAGTTTACTGCTTAACATTAGTCTCCCCTCCCTACTACCATTCTATAGCTGGCCAGGCACTGGTGGGATATGGATGATGTTGATCATGTTATTTAGTTCTAACTATCCCTTGGGCTACAACAAATTGCATTTTTACAATGTCCTGAAGGGATTCAAGCCTAAAGGTCAATCATACTTTCACAACTCATGTAATGTGTTGGTCAATACTGACCAGACTTGACCAGAGCTGACCAGAGCTGACCAGACCTGACCAGTGCGGACCATGCTGACCAGTGCTGACCAGACCTGACCAAACCTGACCAGTTCGGACCATGCTGACCAGTGCTGACCAGTGCTGACTAGTGCAGACCATGCTGACCAGTGCTGACCAGACCTGACAAGTGCTGACCAGTGCTAACCAGACCTGACCAGTGCTGACCAGAGCTGACCAGTGCTGACTAGACCTTATCATGCTGACCAGTGCTGACCAGAGCTGACCAGTGCTGACTAGTGCTAACCAGTGCTGACCAGACCTGACCAGTGCTGACCAGAGCTGACCAGTGCTGACTAGACCTTACCATGCTGACCAGTGCTGACCAGTGCTGACCATACCTGAGCTGACCAGCTGACCAGTGCTGACTAGACTTGATCCTACTGACTGTTACGTGCCAGGCAGGGAAAAAGTGCCTGTGCGGTGTGTTTTTCTTCCCTCCTGCTTTTCTTTCTCTCCCCCTCCCTTGTTTTCTCTTCAGGTGCTAACGACATGATTGGTTTTCACCTGTGCAATCCGGTCATGCTGCTCATTGGTTCCCTCGGACTTCGAGCTGGACTATCATCATTCAGGGCCCTCAGTAAAAGGAGCACGCCTTAAGAGTTCTGGAACTCTTTGTTCTCGGCTCTTAGCCTGCCTGAGCTGTTGTTGCACTGTTTGAGCAAACTTGTCAGGAATAGTGGAAAAAGGTATGTCATGGGAGGTTGAGGACAATAGGTGAATTGGGGTACCCTTTACACACATGTAGCTAACTTTTGTCTAGAGACACTAGGATTATTGATTGGTGCCACCTCTATTCGTTTTGGTGACGTTCTTGTTTTAGATAAGCAGATTAGGTCTTTTGTTTGTGTTTTGGTTTTCAGGGGGGTAGGGATTAGCCAGGTCAGTTTTGTTATATTGATTTCTATTTGTTTGGCACGACTACTTTGTCCCGTCCTCCCCCACATTTTGAGAACCTTTGTTATGTTTGCCAGTATCAAGATGAGCTAAAAAATAAATCACTTTCATTTTCACTTCTACCTTGACTCCTTCAAATTCTTTGTTTGTTGTTATCGTCTCTGTTTTTCACCAAGGGGATGTAACACTGACAGTGTTGACCAGAGCTAACCAGTGCTGACTAGACCTGGCTAGTGCTGACCAGTGCTGACTAGACCTAACAGTTCGGACCACGCCGACCAGTGCAGATCAGACCTGATCAGTGCTGACCAGTGCTGATTAGTGCTAACCAGTGCTTTCTAGACCTAACCAGTGCTGACCAGAGCTAACCAGCACTGACTAGACCTGACCTTGCTGACCAGAACTGACAAGAGCTGACCAGTGCGGCCCAGACCTGATCAGTACTGACCATGCTGATCAGAGCTGACTAGGGATCGGACAAGTGCAGCCATTTTGATTCAACAAGTGGCAATGATTTTACTTCTTTCCTTTCCTTTGAATGTGAACTATTTTATTAGTTAATTAATTAAAGCGACTGTCTACCGTGAAACACAACTGACTTATATTATTCATAACAAGCCTCTAATCTGTTAATTTTTATTATAACATTATAAAAACTTTTTTTGTATAGAACTTTTTGCAAATGCTATACAAATCAATTAGAAACAAACATCCTACTCATTTTATTGTGCTAACAGTTATGAACCAGGTAGTGTGACCATCTCTCTGGAACATCAATAGGCTTTGACAAGAGCTTTGCCTCTCCTTGATTATGTCCATAAATCTAAACAATTGTCCAAGATAATAGACATAAGTGATTTCTATTTTAGGGTTGTTTTATAAGACTTAAGGCCAGTGGATTTGGAAGGTTTAAGAGAAGGCCAACAAGCCATCAACTGAAGGGGGGAAATATAATTTAGAACTACTATTTCCTAAGTCACTGGTTACAGAAAATGGGTATAGGAAAAGTCACAGACAGACATTGTCAAAGCTGAAGAATTGAGTTGACTGCAGCTTGGCCTTTCCAGTATTACATAGCTTCCATTAGAGAGTGGCATAGAGAACCATATTTGAACTCTGAAGGTCAGAAATGCACCTTCACCCTGCCCACTGCCCCAGTGTGAAATGTGTTGTTGTACAAAGAACAAGCAGCCACGGTGATGCACAGAGAGGTCTTCCCATGACTCCTGGCTGCACGGTCTGCTAATTGGCCTCTTGGTGAAGCTGCTTAGTGCCATCTGAGTGTCCAGCTGTCCACAGAGAGGCCTTGTGTATGTTACTGTAAATGACTGGATGGAAACAGCTGCTGTTGATGCAGCAAATAAGCGTGGGACTCCTCAGAGGCTCATTACTGTAAGAATGACTGACAACATGGTAAACATGATGAAATCACACATCTCATTCCCTGCTGCCCACCCGCTGTCCATGCAATATGAAACTTTATTCAAAAAAAACCAAAATGTGTTAAAATATACAGTATGAAACCTAAGCTATATAAATCAAATCACATCAAATCAAATCACATTTATTTGTATAGCCCTTAATCACCGTTACAGTCTCTAAGGGCTTCACAGTGCCCAACATGTGAAAATAATAAATGGTTAGTACACGACATCCCCCAGCCTTAGACCCTCACAGAGGACAAGGAAAAACTCCCACAAACCCTCACTGGGAAAATTGGGAGAAACCTTGGGAGGGGCTACTCAGAGAGGGATCCCCCTACCAGGATGGTTGGGCGTGCAATAGATGCCGAGTTTGGGCAAGCAGCGTATACACAATATATGAAAGTTTATTTTGGTGGGACATCCAGATCTGATGGGGCGGCATCACAGCAACGGCAACTCAGTCAGCGTCATCATAGGACTAGGGGACCATGCAGGCGCCAACACTGCCCAGATAGGAGAACGCAACGTCCGCTCAGTCAGCATCGTCCTAGGACGATGAAAATTGAACATTTCAGAAGAATACATCCCTGAGAAATCCATATTGACACAAAGTAATGCTTGGCCATACAGACACACTATGTTAGTCTGTTAGAGGTCTGTTGTCCTGGTCTGTCAGTAGCTACTGTACTACATTGCAATCATTTAGCAGACACTTTTATCCAAAGCAACTTACAAAGGTGATAGTTGGCGCTATGTGGGGATCGAACCCACAACCCTGAGAGTCTCAGACTGAGCTGTCCAGGCCAACAGACTAACTACTGTTAGAGGTCAGTTGTCCTGGATCATGTGTCAGTAGCTACTGTACTACTATGTTAGTCTGTTGGAGGTCTGTTGTCCTGAACCATGTGTGTCAGTAGCTACTGTACTACTATGTTAGTCTGTTGGAGGTCTATTCTCCTGAACCATGTGTGTCAGTAGCTACTGTACTACTAGCTAATTTTAGTCTGTTGGATGTCAAGTCAAGTTTTTTTTTTCACATATAGTAGATACAGCAGGTGTGTTCCATACAGTGAAATGCTTACTTACAAGCCCTGCCTACAGTGCAAAAGACACTAGAATCAAAATTAAGTAGAATAATAACAATTAAATATATTAAAAAAGAGTACAGGATAAAGTGTATGAGTACAGGCTGACAAATAGTGCAGTTGTGTATAGTTGAAGGCAATAATACACAGTGCATACAAGATATCAAAACATAAGTATAAGTCCAAGATGAATGGCAGGTGTGGGTGGTAGAGTCTGTAACGTGCGTAGAGGCAGGTTAGGGATGCAGTAGATCGACCGGGATGCCATTGGTCAGCTGTTCATAATGTGTAATTGATTGGCCTGGCCTGCCAAGCTTGCTACTGAGCAAAATGTTCATTCAATATTGAGCTGACTTGAGAGCAGCGCTGTGTCCAGTGTGTTCTTACTAATTCTTTCTTCCCCCTCAGATGAGAGCCTCATCAGAAGCCTGTTTGTTTATGCCAATAGATTTCTGATGTTTAAAGATACATGTTTCATGTTTAGAATGTAGTGGTTTAAGCTTTGTGTGGAATAGAGCATTAAAGAGGTAAGCCCGAAAAAAGGACATTGCAATAGTTAATTCTCAATGATACAAAGGCATGTACTAAAATTTCTGCGTCTGCCTCTGTTAGCATGGGTCGAATCTTGGCAATATTGCGAAGATGATAAAGCGCTGTTTTAGTAGTCTCCTTAATATGCAACTCGAATGAGAGGGTAGGGTCGAATTTTACCCCGAGGTTTTTAACGTATGGTCTCTGGGAGATTACACAACTATCAAAATTTAGAGTAGTATTCTCAAACAAATGTCTATGTCTAGCTGGTCGTACAATCAGCATCTTCGTTTTGTTTACATTAAGAAGTAGGAAGTTTAGCGACATCCAACATTTGACCTCCAATAGGCAGGCCTCTAGTTTTTGAAATTGGTTGGTTTGACGGGTACGTAAATTTGAGTGTCATCGGCATAACAGTGGAAGTTAATGCCAAATTTGCAAATCACCGAGTGGTAACATATAGATAGAGAATAGTAGTGGGCCTAGGACAGAGCCCTGTGGCACACCAAAGTCCACATTGCAACACTCTGAGGTCATGTTGTTGTAAAAGACGCAATGTGATCTATCGAGTAGATAAGACCTAAACCAAGAAAGTGCTGATCCCCGGATACCAATATCATTTTCAAGACGGTTCAAGAGTATTGTATGATCAATTGTGTTGAAGGCTGCACTCAGGTCAAGTAGCAATAGTGCTGAGGTTGAGTTGGAGTCAATAGCTAACAGGAGATCATTGACCACTCTTGTGAGTGCAGTTTCGGTGGAGTGGAAAGTACTTCGCGATCAAGGTTTGGTTTTTTCAGTAATGGCTTGATCACGGCCGTTTTAAAGGCCCCCTATCTATTCAGGGTTCAGGGTTCAGGGGCAGGGTTCAGGGGCAGGGTTCTCATTGTAACGGTCCAGGCAGGGCCCAACAATTACCCATATGCCCATCACCATACTTTCCATTCTCTGCTTGTGAGCTGTCTCTGCTCAATCAAAGGAAACAAGAGGATCCTCCTTCCTCAATGCACGTACCTCCCTTAACTTTAAGTTCATGGAGGAAGGTTTATTGTAGGAGGAGGCCAGACCGTCCTGTGTGCCGAGCAATTTGTTTAAAATAGAAGAATATATGTTACATTAGCATTACCTGCATTAGCTGGACCACCACGTGTTAGATGGACCACCACACATTAGATGGACCACCGTGCGTTAGATGGACCCCCACGCGTTAGCTGGACCACCATGCACTAGATCAATCACCACGAAATAGATGGACCACCACGTGTTAGATGGATCGCCACACGTTAGATGGACCACCACATGTTAGATGGACCACCATGCTTCCTTTATTAGGCCATCTGTATTTCACTATGAGAATTATTCGTCAAGGGTGTTCTTTTATATCCAGACTTCTCCATTGCTCAAAAAACTTTTGAGAAATCTTGTTAGTTTAGATGAAGGGTCCAAATCTAATCTTAAATTCTGGTCACTGCACTACTCTTTTATAATGATTGAAATGTTAGTTGCCCTTGTGGCATTTATACCCTATGCTTTTTCCCATGGTAATAAAGTTCCACTACCACCACAGGATATGTGTGAATATCTCCATGCACACATAAAATTTTTACCCACGATGCCTCCACCAAAACCCTGGGTTAAAACAGGCTTTGATGGCTCATGGTCTGCGTACAGCCAGAATCCAACAGAGCCTTGTATCTACCCCACTGTACCTGTGGAGGGATTTTCATTAAAGTTGGTTAAGTTATGTTATCTGTTTAGAATAGGTCTCAGTTGGGAGGGAACCGTTTTTCCAGGTTTTGTTTCCCTTGGGACTCATTTGTTGAGGGACCGCCAGCCATCTTAAATGGAATTGCAATTGTTTGTCAGTGAGTCAAAGCTACGGGGCCACACGGGTAGCCGGTAAGGGAAATGACAAGTGTTTATGGTGTGTTCATGTTGATAGGTTTTCATTGTGTATGTTTATAGTGATTTGTGTATGTGTTTATCTTTAGGTTGATAACCTACTTTGTGTGGAGAAGAAATTTCATTAAATACCAAATCTTGCACTGAGTTGAGTAGTCACGCCCCGTGTTGTGTCCAACCCTTTCGGTGGGAGTAAAGCCGAACAGTACCCTTCCGGGACACATTAGGTCCCCTCCAGACTGGGGCAGGAGGCGAACCCAAACCACTCCACCTCAGTTAAGGTGCACTCCTTGCGGAAGTAGCCAACCAAACCACCAACACCCCTGCTTTTTCTACAGCTGTACTCCCAGTTAATATACCTGTGATTTGTGCTTTCATAGATCACTGTTTCAAATCACACAAACTGCAGCTGCCTCCATTTGCAGGTATTCCATTTCATCTGAGGTGTATGGATACATCAGTTTAAAGTTTACTCGGAAATCCCTCCATTCATCTTGTTTTCAATGGCCATAAACATCCTCCTTTCAAGTTACCTTTAGTCCACAAATTGGTGTCTCAACTGCATCTGGGGTGTTTTAATCCCTACGTAGATACGCTATTGGAATCATGCTGCTGGCTGTCACCTCAGTTAAAAGCACATGTATTAAGATTGCAACATCTTATTGCTACACATAGGCTAAGTACATCTAGCGGTGTAGGATATTTCCCTTCAATCAAGATACTGATACCTAATCTTCTCCATCTCTCTGAAAACTAATTAATATCCTACACTCTCTCTCTCCTCTCCCCCCTCACATCCTCCCCCTACCCACATGGTTTCTTCCCGTCGCAATCGCCGCTCGCTCTCCCCCACTGATCTTTCCTCTTCTGTTCTCTCTGCTCTCCCTTTCCCTGAATCTTTTTCTCTTCTATCCCCTGATACTGCCACTGATCTTCTTCTCTCTACTCTGTCCTCTTCTCTGGACCATCTCTGTCCCCTCACCTCCAGGCCTGCACGCCAAACTCCACCTGCCCCTTGGTTGTCGGACTCAGTGCGTACTGAGAGACGGAGCCTGAGAGTGGCTGAGCGCAAATGGAGAAATGGCAAACTCCCGGAGGACCTTCTTACCTTCCAATATCTCCTTTCCACTTTTTCCTCCTCTCTATCTGCTGCTAAAGCTTCTTTTTTCTGCACTAAAATTCAAACTTCTGCTTCCAACCCTAAAAAACTCTTCGAAACTCCATCTTTTCCCTCCCCACCTCCCTCCCTATCCCATTTTTCTCCCCTCTCCCCAAACGAGGTCCTTGACTTTGTTACATCTAGCCGCCCCACCACATGCTCCCTTGACCCGGTCCCCTCCCCTCTCCTTCAGTCTGCTGCACCTGAACTCCTTCCCTTCCTGACCCACCTCATCAACACATCCCTGGTGTCTGGATGCTTTCCCTCTGCTTTCAAGACTGCCAGAGTCACCCCCCCTTCTGAAGAAACCAACACTTGACCCCCCTGAGGTCAAAAACTACAGACCGGTTTCCCTTCTACCCTTCCTATCCAAAACTCTTGAATGTGCTGTCTTTAATCAACTGTCCTTGTACCTTCACCAGAACAACCTCTTGGACACCCACTAGTCCTGGTTCAAGGTGGGTCACTCGACCGAGACGGTCCTCCGCGAGCAAACTCTTTCCTCTCTGTCCTGATACTCCTGGACCTGTCTGCAGCATTCAACACGGTGAACCACCAGATCCACCTCTCCACCCTTGAGGGGATTCGTATCACAGGCTCTGCACTCTTCCCGTTTGCATCTGTTATGGAAAATAATAATGTAAGTGTGCTTATAATATGTATGCATAAGTATAGTCACAGCCACTGGAAAACCACTGAGCCACTGAAGAGGAATGTGTGTGTATGTTCTTTACCTCTTGACCTGACTGAAAGTTTGACCTGGGAAATCTCAAGGATGAGGAGGTCCTGGTGTCAAAAGTTGGAGCAGAACGTTTCTTTTAACGATGGGAACTACCCCGGCTGGGTGACTGTGCATAGCCTTGCATATATCTTCACTTATCTGCCTTTTACTATGTGTGTATGTAGAGGTAGTCACAGTAACGTGTATAAATGTACACCCCGGTGTGTGTAGATTCAGCTCTGCTTGCAAGCATTAAAGGGAAAAGAGACAAGTATTGAGTTATAGATTTCGGAGTGGATGTCGATGCACCACCTGAAGCTCAACCTGGACAAGACTGAGCTGGTGTTCCTCCCGGTGAAGGGCTGTCCGCACCTAGACCTGGCCATCACCATTGACAATGCTGTGGTGACGTCAACTCGGACTGCGAGGAATCTGGGTGTGACCCTGGACGACCAACTGTTGTTCTCGGCAAACATTGCATCAGTGACACGCTCCTGCAGATTCCTCCTCTACAACATCAGGAGGATTCGCCCCTTCCTCACTGACGAGACAGCGCAGGTGCTCATCCAGGCTCTTGTCATCTACCGCCTGGACTACTGCAACTCCCTCCTTGCTGGTGCCCCGGCGTCTGCCATCAGACCTCTGGAGCTTGTTCAGAAAGCTGGTTCTGCTCTTAGATGCTTGTTGAGGAAGGAAATGCACTTATGATTTCTGGTGACTAGTAGTCCTCTTGCGAACCTATGTTGAATGCACCTATTGTAAGTCGCTTTGGATAAAAGCATCTGCTAAATGACTGTAATGTTATGTAATGTAATGTACTGCTGTTTGGATGTTCATTTGAGGGCACTTAACACGCCTCAAATAAGAAGGGCATTGCAACATGGTTCTGCTGTTTGGGTGTTATCAATGCGAGATGCTGAATCTTTAGTATGCTGCATGGTGTTCGAGTGTTTTAGTTAGCAGTGGGCCCAGTTAGCTGAGTTAGTAGCGCATTACTCTGTGTCGTGGGTTGGAGCCCCATATAGAGTAAGCTATCACCTTTGTGAGTCATTTTGGATCAAAGCGTCTGCTAAATGACTGGAATGTAAAAATGTAATGTTCCTGACTGAAATGAAGCATTGCATGTCAGGCCCGTAAGTCATGCGCACAACATCAGCTGATCGTCAGCTGATCCAAACACAAATCACGTTTGACACATCAAACAAGGCAGGGCACTGTCAGCTTCTCATCCATCCCTGCGGTTCCTTCCTGCCACACTGCTGTTGACTGAAAATTACTTTTTTACTAAAGCGGAACTGCCGTAGTCTACATCAAATTTGTGTATAAGTAAGTGATGATGAGTATACAGGGGAGCTGTTCATTATTTCAGAATAATCCCTGACACGGTGAACCAAGACCCAGAAAAGAGGAGGCTTGCTGTATAATATCCTGCTTAAGTCATTCACCAGCTTCCAACAGGACTGTCTGTTGTAGCCAAGCAGTAAGATCTTTTTACCATAAGGTGGCGCCAGTTAATTTGACTAGTGATCAACAAAATGGACCGGACAGTCTCTGGCGTATCAGATGGTCACATGACTGCCTGTAATGTTGGACTCTGTGTCGGTAGCCAATGGCAGGAACAGACGAAGGGTATTAACAATGAGCCAGTCTACTTGTGAAGCAGTGACAGGCCAAGCCATCAGCACACACACTGCCTGAAGGACATCCAGCCTCTGCTGCTTATTAGGAATTTAATGAAGGTCACTGTCAGACTGGCAATGTGTAAAACAGGTTTTTGGATATTGGAGGATTTCTTTTTAATAATGCTAAATTGTCAATAGAATTTAATAGGAAATTTAGTTATTTACTGTGGTATATTTCATAGTTTACAAATGTAATAGCCATTGCTAAGAACAGATTGACTAGATGATAGGCTTATTAATGGCATTCGGAATTCTGTTGCAAAGGAACTGACTGAAAAGGAAATCATGGCATGACATGTCAGAATACCTCATCAGATCTGGTAAATTCTGGAATCTGTCTCTGGCAGAAATGATTTTCTAGGATCTTATCTGTCTGTGATGAACTAGTGAAAGTGACTAGTGACTTCTGGGATCCACCTGGCTCTGTAGCCGACAGAGTAAAGTAGTTTCTTGCCCTCCATAATTATGGAAAGGTTTTTATCCCTCTATCTAGGCAGATCACACTAAAATCCCAACGGAGGACAACATGGACCCGCTGATGAAGAATGTCTCCCACACACACTTCATCCTCAATGGTTTTAATGAACTGGGAGAGTTGCGGCCTCTCCTCTCCATTCCGTTTTCTTTCATGTTTTTACTGTCTGTCTCAGCCAATTCTCTGCTGTTATACGTGATTGTTTCCCAGAGAGTTCTCCATTCACCTATGTATATTCTCATTGCTCTCCTGACCTGCGTGGACTTAAGCCAGCTGATGTTTTTTGTCCCAAGCATGTTGCTGAATTTCTTATTTGACTGGAGGGGTATCTCTCTGACAGGCTGCTTAACTCAGATGCACTGCATTCATTTCACTGGTGCTTTCCAGTCCACGTTTTTAGTGTGGATGGCCCTGGATCGCTACTTTGCCATCTGCACACCACTCTACTACCATAACTCTATGGCTGTACCACGCTTCCTCAAATTTGTGATCCCCCTTTTCATCAGAAATTTTCTTTTGAATACTGTGATGGTGAGTCTGGCAGGAAGGTTGCCATTCTGCTTCAGAAACGTGATGGATCACTGTTTCTGTGAACACATGGCCTTGGTGCAGCTGGCCTGTGGAAGTACCTCCATCAACAACCTGGTGGGGTTGATGACTATCTTCTTCATCTCTGTGACAGACTTTATTATTGTTTTCATATCTTATGTGATCATATTCTGGTCTGTGTTCAGGTCTGGGACATCGGGGAGCAAGGCCCTTAACACCTGTGTGACTCACATCATTGTTATAAGTGTCAACCTCATCATCCTGCTGACTGCTTTCTTGTCATATCGAATCAAAAATAATCTCTCTCGGTCCGGCCGGGTCTTCATCAGCACAATGTATCTGCTCTTCCCAGGTTGTTTCAACTCCATTGTCTATGGGCTCAGAACGACAGAGATAAGACAGCAGATACTGAAGGTACTGAACCGCATTCATGAGTAATTATTCAAATGTGATTTAAAATGTGTGTGTTTCTGTAACAAAGCAGATTAAGACTTGTTAAACAAGACTGATAATCAATAGTGTCTTCTGCTGTTCCCTGGAGAGAGAGAGCACAGCTTACAGTGTCAGAATTGGTATGTATATATATATATATACACACACACTGCCTGTCAAACGTTTCGGGACACCTAGCTTTTGAATGTTTTTAGTAAATAAGCACCCTTGTCGGTTTGCAATACTTTAACACATTAAAGACTAACTCAGTTTATTTTCACACGTGTAAATATTTGTGATGACTGTCAGCACTCATCAGTGGCTGCCTTTCAGATGTTGAAACCACTTTTGATGCAAAGGATTTTCAATATGTGCCTTTAACAATAGTTTGGAAAAAGAAAACAAATCAAATCATAATGAAGTCAAATCAGTATTGAGGCAAAGCCTACACTTGATAAACATGAAGCTGAATGTTGCATAAATATACCCAAAGTATTAGTAAATAGCTGCTTTATGTTGTCTAAAACTTTGCAGGCATTTTCTTCTTCTTTAATTGAAAAGTAACCGAGCTAATCAAACATTACATTAAAGTCAGGGTGTCTCCAAACTTGTGCCAGGCACTGTCTATATAGTGTGTGTGTGTGTGTGTGTGTGTGTGTGTTTCTGCCTGTTTCCATCACTAGATGTCAGTATCCTCACATCAGATTTCTCAGTGAGCTTCAGTGCTGCCGCTACCTGAAAACCAACTCCATAAATCTGTAAAAATGTGATTATTAGTAAAAAAACAGCTTCGCCAACCTCCATTCTGTCTTCTCTGTTGTTTTCTCACCTCACAATTTAATTCCTCATTAAACTACTATAAGGTTGAAAAATTACTGTAGCCCCTGATCTCAAGTCTTCAAACAATATAAATACTAAGTCCAAGTCTTTATAAATATACATGCCTTTGGTATTGATATGAACGTACCCATAGGAAAGCAAAATACAAGAAGAGATCTTATATTTATACCCTTTATCTGTCTCCTAGACACAAATTATCACTTTTTAACACTGAAATGAGACTGAAGGGATTTCCTCCTATTTCTCAAATTCAACTCAAGAGAAACAACCACAAAAAGCTCACGTTTATTTCACTCTGATCAAGAGATCACCAAATGATCTGAAATAAATGTGCTTTAACTCTCCTGAATATGCATGAGACCATGAGATCAGAGAAAGATCTAAAAAAAAACCTCAATATGATATTACCATTGTGTGACATGTTAGCATCTTTAAATTTATCTCATACAGTCTCAAGAATCCTTGCTCCTAGGGGGTTTTAGGAGAAACATTTCAGATGCAGGTGACCACAAAATGATACAAAATTGAGATCTTCTCTGTTTCTTAAGAGATGAAGAAAACTCTGAGCAAAGGATTCTTCCTCTGGGTAAACCTCCCAGTCAATTCAATCCTTTTCCCAATTCAAATGTATTCTTTTGTAAGGGGAAAATGGTTTGTAGTTATGTAGAATAAATAGAATAAAACATAATAAAAACACTTTTAAAAGCACAAACCAACCACAACACGTACCATGGAGACAAAAGGAGTTTAAAATAAGATCTTTATCCAGGCATGAGGATTCATCATTTCATGTACAGATTAATCTGTCTAACTGCAGTGTGGATAGATGAGTCGCTGGTTGTTTCACTCTTGAGTTTCAGCCCTCTAAAGCCAATAAGAGGTTAATAATATTAATAATAATAATGATGATAATAATAATAATAATAATAATAATAATAATATTTATAGAATTGTTTGCTAATATCAGGGATTAGTTGAACATCCTACCTACCTTTTCAGTTTCAAATAGGTTAAGTCAATAATGATGAATAACGTTAGGTCTAGGGACCTAACGGGACCATGAAGAGAGTAGGCTAGGGACTAATGTTAACTTTACATTACATTACATTACAGGCATTTGGCAGACGCTTTTATCCAAAGTGACTTACAATGAGTGCATTCAACATAGGTAGGCAAGAGAACCACTAGTCACCAGAAATCGTAAGTGCATTTCCTTCCTAGACAAGCATCTAAGAGCAGAACCAGTGCTAATGTAAAAGTGCAATAAGTTAGCTACCTACTTTTTAATTTAACAAATGAGACAAATCAAGTAAACAAGCGCTAAGACAAATAGGTGAAGCAGTTTATTCCACCACTGTGAGGCCAGAACAGAGAAGAGCCGTGACCGTGCAGATCGGCCGCAGGGGCCTCTGAGCGACGGGGCAACCAGTCGCCTCGAGGCAGCAGAGCGAAGTGGTCGGGCGGGGGTGTAAGGCTTGACCATAGCCTGGAGGTAAGAAGGAGATGTTCCTTTCACTGCCCTATAGGCTACCACCAGGGTCTTGAACTGGATGCGAGCCGCTACAGGGAGCCAGTGTAGAGAACGGAGAAGGGTAGTTGTGTGGGGGAACTTGGGGCGGTTGAACACCAGACGAGCTGCAGCTTTCTGAACAAGCTCCAGAGGTCTGATGGCAGACGCCGGGCCACCAGCAAGGAGGAAGTTGCAGTAGTCCAGGCAGGAGATGACAAGAGCCTGGATGAGCACCTGCGCTGTCTCGTCAGTGAGGAAGGGGCGAATCCTCCTGATGTTGTAGAGGAGGAATCTGCAGGAACGTGTCACTGATGCAATGTTTGCCGAGAACGACAGTTGGTTGTCCAAGGTCACACCCAGATTCCTTGCAGTCCCAGTTGACGTCACCACAGCATTATCAATGGTGATGGCCAGGTCTTGGTGCGGACAACCCTTCCCCGGGAGGAACACCAGCTCAGTCTTGTCCAGGTTGAGCTTCAGGTGGTGCATCGACATCCACTCCGAGATGTCTGCCAGGCACGCAGCAATGTGTGCCTCCACTTGTGTGTCAGAGGGGGGAAATGACAGGATCAGCTGGGTGTCATCGGCATAGCGGTGGTAGGAAAAGTCATGGGAGTGGATAACACAACCAAGAGATATTGTGTAAAGGGAAAACAAAAGAGGACCAGAACCGAGCCTTGCGGAACCCCGGTCCGTTCTGAAACAGACCCTCTCAGCGTCACCTGGTAGGAGCGACCCGTCAGGTAGAATGCAAACAGGGAGTGCAGAACCTGAAATACCATCCCCTCAAGGGTGCAGAGGAGGATCTGGTGATTCCACCGTTTAAACAAGTTGTCAGCTAATTTGGCCAGCATTAACTTTCGGCAGAATTTGGTGGAGAATGCGGGCGCTCTGTTCACACAGGTGAGGGGAATTATAACTAGAGCTTGGACGATGGAGGAGGCTGTCACTACCCTGCTGAAGAGCCAGGCCGACATACAGGTGCTCCTCTTCCGTCTTACCCAGTGTACCACCTCGAAGCGGACTTCAGGAGGAGTCCGGCCCCCACCTCACCCCTCACCCTGTGTGGCTCCCCTGTCAGCACTCTGGAGTCATTCAGATTCCTGGGCACCACCATAACACATAATACACCATATAGTTAAAAAGTACAATCTTTTAACATTTGAAAATTGTATGTTTATGGCCAATGTTGGTTTACTATATAAGATCATAAACAATCTAGCACCACAACCTCTTAAACAGTTTGTAACAACATGTAGAGCTGGCTCAAGGTTAACAAGAGCTTCCTCTAGAGGGGATTGCAATGTAAAATTTCGGTATATAGCATTTGGGCAAAAGTGCTTCTCAGTTAAGGCAGCCGGGATGTGGAATTCTTTACCAATTAGTATCAGAGAGTGCAGTACTTTTAAACATTTTAAATTTAGTGTGAAAACATGGTTGAAGGACAATCAGGTCTGTGATCATTGAGCAAAGAGACGCTGAATTTGGCCAGCATTGGAACTGAGTGTTTGGTTGGTTTCTTGTACGAATGAACTGTCTGTTTTTAATGGTGTTGGGATTGCTGATTGTGTGATCCAGAGTGGGAATTTAGTATTGTTCCTCTGTTGTTTGTTTTTAGGTGGTTGTTATTTTTGGTTTGGTTTCTTAGTGTTTTATAATGTGTTTTACTGTGTCTTCACAAAATGTAAGGTTTAGACTCACTACAACTGATTTTTTTTAAATCTTTTACTTCTGTAACCTGCGTATCATTAGTGGCCTCTGCCCAGGGACTACAGATGAAAATTTGCTTTTAGCTATATCTGGTACAATAAATGTATTGTGCATTGTCCCTGTTAAATAAACAATAAAATAAAAATAAAAAAACAAGACCTCAGGTGGGAGCAGAACATCAGCTCCATCATCAGGAAGGCCCAGCAGAGGATGTACTTCCTGTGGCAGCTGAAGAAGTTCAACCTGCCACAGATGATGATGGTCCAGTTTTACACATCCATCATTGAGCTCATCCTCACCTCATCAATCACCGTCTGGTTTGCTGCTGCCACAGCCAGGGACAAATCCAGACTGTAGCGCATCATCCGGTCAGCAGAGAAGGTGATCGGCTGTGACCTGCCGCCACTTCAGGACCTGTACGCCTCCAGGATCAGGAAGCATGTTTATTTATTTGTATATATTTATATATTGATTCAAGTACAAAAGTAACTAGAAAAGGTTACATTTTCTGAAGAAAATTTGTGTGCTTGGTTTAGCTTAAAAGTGTTTTTTAAAAAGTCAATTTAGTTGGAAGATTCTGTGTTATGAAATCGTAGTAGTAGAAGCAGTAAAAGCAGAAGTAATAGCAGCAGCAGTAGTAGCTGTAGCTGAAATAGTAGTAGCAGAAGTAGTTGTAGTAGTAGTATAAGCACAAGCAGTAAGTGGTAAAATGTTGTAGTACCAGCAAAAATAGTAGTTGCAGAATTAGTAATAGTTGAAGTATTAGCAGAAGTAGTAGCAGTAGTAGTGGTTTGTATTTTCTATTCAGTCATCAGTAAACAACAAACTGAGTCTCTGGTCTGTGGATATTGTCAAAGACAGCCAGGGTCACATGAGTCAGCCACCAGAGGGAGACCCTGTGACCCTGGCTGTTAGTAATAGCTGCAGTAGAAGCAGTACTAGTTGAAGTATTAGCAGAAGTAATAATGGTAGAAGTAGTAGTAGATGTAGTAGCAGGAGTAGTAACAGCAGTAGTAGTAGCAAAGGTGGTAGCAGTAGTAGTAGCAGTAGTAGTAGTAGTTGAAGTATTAACAGAAAAAGTAGAAGCATTACAGCTGTAGTAGTAGTAATAGTATTGAAAATAATAGAAATCATAGTATTAAACATTTTGAAAGTATTAAAAGTATAAATAGTTGTAATAATTATTTGTATGGAAACTTTCTCCATCAAATCAAAATGTAGACATATTTCATGTCCAGCTTTGTGTTTTCTATTCATTCATCCAACAGTAAACCACAAACTGAGTTTGTGGTCTCTGGACAGTGTGAAAGACAGCCAGGGTCACATTTGACAGTCTCTGACTCCATCTAGTAGCTTGTAGAGACAGAGCCATTGTCAAAACGAAAGTGAAACTTACATTTTATAATGAATTCCTATGGGGCCAAAATATTGTAAATACAATTCAATTGCAGAAAAAGTACAAGTGTAATAAAAAACTTGAATGACCGACCTTGATTCCAGACTATGCTGAATGCTTTGATGAAGCAAGCACACTAAATATAAGCACTTGTATTACAAATTTATGAAAACTTTGATTTACACATTTGTGCATCTTTCCTGCAACTTCAAATTTAGAATTATGGATTTGTGAATATTTTGTGTGAGTGAAAATTCTGACATACAAGCAGAAATTTTTCTACAATCTCTCACATCGAGTCAACAAGTTCTCAAAAGTTTTGCTACAATATTACCTTCATATGAAAGAGCCTTGTGCTATTTGTGACAGCATGACCAAGATTCTCCTCTCAGCCACCACTTTTACTGGTCTAGCCCCCAGGACAGACCCCACCTTCCTCAGCAGTTGTCTATCCTGTTGGTGGCTTTTATGCTCCTGCCCCAGCAAACAACCGCAAAGAAAAGGACACTTGCTACCACTGACTGATAGAACACGTTCAGCATGGTTCTACATACATTGAAGGACCTGAGCCTCGTCAGGAAGTAGAGTCAGCTCTGGCCCTGTATGTGGCCTGAGTGTTTCCACTCCATTCTGGCTTCCAATCCAATCCAATCCAACTTTATTTATAAAGCACATTTAAAACAACACAGTTGACCAAAGTGCTGTACAAGCAATCAATCGTAAAAACTTAAAAACACAATAAAACACAAGGACCAGTTTAAGAGACAGAATGACAGTAATATAAAAGCAACAAGACCAAACAAAAAGAAAAAATGCAACTCTCATACTGAGTTAAAAGTACAAATGTGTTTTGAGGCGAGATTTAAAAACAGACAATGTAGGGGCCAGCCTAACATGTAGAGGCAGCTCGTTCCAGAGTTTGGGGGCTACAACTGCAAAAGCGCGATCTCCCCTGAGCTTAAGCTTTGCCTTAGGTACAACCAGGAGCAACTGATCAGCGGACCTGAGTGACCTTAGTGGAACATATCGCTGTAAAACATCAGAGAGATAAGGTGGAGCTAGCCCATTTAATGACTTGTAAGCAAACAATAAAATCTTAAAATGAATCCTAAAACGTACAGGGAGCCAGTGGAGGGAGGCCAGTACGGGGGAAATGTGCTCTCGCTTGCGCGTTCCTGTTAAAAGACGAGCTGCAGCATTCTGGACCAACTGCAGGCGTGAGAGAGAGACCTGGCTAACACCAACATACAGGGCATTGCAGTAGTCAAGTCAGGTCGTAATAAAAGCATGTATAACCCTTTCAAAATCGGCAAACGATAAAAAAGACTTGACCTTCGATAAGAGCCTCAGCTGGAAAAAGCTAGATTTTACCACAGAATTTATCTGTTTGTCCAATTTAAAATCACAGTCCATTATCACACCCAGATTTTTTACAGTGGGTTTTACATATGATTCCAGGGAACCCAGGTCCATATGAAAAGCGTCACAGGCACTAGTGGGTCCAAACATCAGGATTTCAGTTTTACTGTCATTAAAATTTAAAAAGTTTAAGGCCATCCAAGCTTTGATGTCCTTGAGACAGTCCATCAAAGGTTTTAAAGAGTTAGCATCTTTCCGTTTTAAAGGCAAGTAAATCTGTGTATCATCTGCGTAACAGTGGAACGAGATGCCATGCTTTCTAAGAATAGACCCTAAGGGGAGCAAATAAAGGGAAAAAAGGATTGGCCCAAGAATGGAACCCTGAGGGACTCCACAGGAGAGAGGCGCTGTGGAGGATACAGAGTCACCAAGGCTGACAGAAAAACTTCTTTCAGACAGGTAAGACCTGAACCACTCCAGAGCAGTGCCTTTAATGCCAACACAATGCTCCAGGCGAGAGATCAGGATACTATGGTCTACTGTGTCGAATGCAGCTGTGAGATCTAAAAGCATAAGAAGGGCGGAGTCCCCAGAGTCAATAGCTAATAAAAGATCGTTCAAAACTTTTAAAAGTGCAGACTCTGTGCTATGAAGGGCTTTAAAACCAGACTGGAACACCTCTAGAATGCCATGCATGTCTAAAAAGGACTGCAATTGTATAAGAACAACTTTCTCCAAAATTTTTGACAGAAACGGGAGTTTGGAAATTGGTCTAAAATTGGAGAAGACTGAGGTGTCCAGATTGGGTTTTTTGATCAATGGTTGCACTACTGCATGCTTAAAATTAGCTGGTACAACACCTGAAGCGAGACTACTATTCATAATTATATGAATGTTTGGTCCAATAGTCTCACAAATCTCTTTGAAAAGGCGAGGGGGGACAACATCTGTGGGACAACCTGACGGTTTCATATGAGCAATAATTTTCTTTAATAGAGAAAGAGACACAGGCTCAAACTGGTTAAAAACAGCAGAGCAAGTGACAGTGATGGATGGGTCATGAGAAGGGGGTGAAATGTGTGATCTAATGCTAGCAATCTTGTCAGCAAAAAAGTGAAGGAATTTGTTACAGGTTTCTGTAGAAGCTTCAAGACAAACAGATTGGGGGGTATTCAAAATAGCATTAATGGTACTAAAAAGAACACGAGGTTTGTGACAATTATTTAAAATAATAGCAGAGAAATGTTTAGTCTTTTCAGCTTTGACAATTTTCTGATATCTACACCAATTGTCCTTTAAAATGTCAAAAGACACCTGCAACTTGTCTTTTTTCCACTTGCGTTCAGCTCTCCTGCATTCTCGTCTGACAACACGAGTAGTGTCATTCAACCATGGTTCAGGTTTAGGTTTGGACTGCATGATTTTAAGTGGAGCGACAGTATCAAGGATGTTTTGGCAGGTGGAATAAAATAGAGAGGTTAACTCCTCAGTATTAAAACAAAGCGAGGACCCTAAGTGACTCTCAACAGCATTAAAAGCAGCCGAGAACTGAGCAGCAGTAGAAGGGTTAAGCATACGACAACAACGAGCTGGAGTGCACGTTTTAGCAATATGACAGGGAAGAGAGATGTCAAATAAAACAGGCATGTGATCAGAGAAGACTGCGTTGCATACTTCAATGTTAAAAACAGGTAGACCACATGATAAAACAAGATCTAGCGTGTGCCCATGCTCTTGTGTAGGACCCGTCACAGACTGCACAAGATTGAAGGAGTCAATAAGATTTTAAAAGTCTTTAACCAATGGCTTGGTAGGACAGCAGACGTGAATATTAAAATCTCCGACGATTAAAACCCTGTCATATTTTGGCATATTTCCAGCCAAGAAATCAGAAAAGTCATTGATGAAGTCCTTGTTATATTTAGGAGGTCGATATATCACAGTACCGGGTGAGATCGATCCAACTCGAACATATTCAGTTCAAAGCTGGAGAAGAAGTCTGACGACAGTTGCCTGCAGTTAAAACTTTTCTTAAAAACAATCGCTACTCCTCCTCCTCGACCAGTAGTCCTCGGGGAGTTAAAATATGTACAATCCAGCGGTAAAAGGTTCTGAAAATGAGCTTGACTCACCTACTCTCAGCCAGGTTTCAGTCACAAACAAGAAATCCAATCCTCGGGAAGTAAAGAAATCATTCAGAATAAATGTCTTATTTGCTAGTGATCTAGCATTTACCAGGGCTATCCTGGTAGGAACCGGGTCGTTTGCCGTCCGGGGTGCACGACCCAGCGGCCGAAGGCTTCGGAAGTTCACCCCACCTCTGCGGAGACGGGGTGAACGGGGGCAGGGGATCTGGATCTCCTCATCCGGGCCGACAACAGGTACCAGCCAGGTGTCTATAGGATCCAGAGAGTGCCAGGAAACAAAGCGGCGATGATCCGCTTGCTATCCAGGTGCCCTCCTAGGTACTTGTAGGACTGCACCAAGTCTATGTACTGCCCCCATTTGTGCTCCCATTTCCAGATGGAGCATTTCAGTGCTCCTGAAATTCACCACCATCTCTTTTGTTTTTCCCCCATTGAGCTGCAGATGATTCTGGTTGCACCACTCAACAAAGTCACCAACCAGTCCTCTGTAACCCCTCCTGACTCCCCCTAACACATCCAACAATTGCAGAGTCACCTGAAAACATCTGCAAGTGGCATGACTCTGAGTTGTATCTAAAGTCGGATGGGTAGAGAGTGAACAGGAAGGGAGCCAGGATGGTCCCCTGGGGGTCGCCCATATTACTCACTACCAGATCAGATGGATGCAATGTCTGTAGCTTATCTTCCAGGAGTATGGGCTGGATGGTGTTAAAAGCACTGGAGAAATCAAAAAACATGATCCTCACAGTGCTGCCCGCCCTGTCTAGATGGTAGTGTGCCCAATGGAGCAGGTAGATGATGGTGTCCTCAACTCCAATGTACGTCTGGTAGCCAAACTGCAGGGGGTCCAGTCCTTCCTTTACCAGGGGTCTGAGGTGAGCCAGCACAAGCCTTTCCAGAGTCTTCATGATGTGGGAAGTTGTTCAAGACACTGGGGCTCAAGCTCAGATTGAAGATGTGCTGGAGTACTCCACCCAGCTGGTCTGCGCATGCCTTGAGGAGCCCTGGTTTGATGCCATCAGGGTCTGCTGCCTTGCCTGCATGGAGCCTCTTCAGCTGCCTCTTCACCTGGTCAGATGTGATATTGATGTATGGTTGTGTGGGGGTTGACAATCAGTGGGGCTAGGGGATGGTGGAGCCACTGGCGAGTATGGAGATGGGACAGCAGGGGGAGGGAAGGTGTGATGGGGGATGGTTGGGCAAGGGTTTTTGAGTCAAACCTGTTGAAAAACAGGTTACACCTGTCGGCCCTGGCTTGGTTCCCATCCATCGGCTGACATTGTAGCCAGTGATGGTTTTCATGCCAGACCACACCTCTCTCATGCTGTTGCAGCTTGTGTTCCATTTTCCTCCTGTAGGTGTCTTTGCTGTCCCTTCTGCACCTTTTTCAGCTCCTTCCTATTTCCTTCCCTAAGGGCCCTCTTCTTTTCATTCAAAAGGGCCTTAAGATCTCTGGTGATCCAAGGTTTGTTATTTGGACAGCAGCATACTTTCCTGGTTGGTGCAACATTGTCCTGACAGAAGTTTATGTATCTAGTTATGAAGTCTATAAGCCCATCTATATCCTCTCCAAAGGATCCCAGACAGATGTCTCGAAACAGTGTATCTATCTCCTCACCGCCCTGGTGGTTACCGGTTGCTGTTGTACTAGGGGCTTATAGAGGGGTCAAAGGTGGACGAGGTTGTGGTCAGTTCTCCTGAGGGGAGGGAGAGGAGTGGAGCTGTATGCTTCCTTAACATTGGCATACAGTAAGTCCAGAGTTGTATTCTCCCTTGTGTGACATTTCAAAAACTGTCTGAAGGTGGGTAGTGTGGATGAGAGAGACTGGCATGGTTGAAATCACCAGATATCGCTAGGAAAGCATTAGGATGTTCCGTTTGCATCCACGCTGTGACTGAATTGATGATGTCATAGGCGGATCTCGCATCTGCAGAGGGCGGAATGTAGATGACCAAAACAATGGCTACGTGATGGTGAGTAACTAGAGTGTAAATAGGAGCTAAGGCTAGAGATCATAACAAGTGCATGAGAACTCAAGCCTGAGCAAAGACAAAAGCAAAAACAAAACAGGCGAAACCAATCATAACTAAACACAGGTGAACTAAATGATTAATGATGAAACTAAAGGACAAATACTGTCTATGCTGCTCTCTGGTGGCCAGACGAGGACATTTTCTGGTAATTTCTTTGATGAAGAAGATGAATTTCCTTTCACTAGAGCACACCAAGGGCACCAAGGGCATCAATCACAACTAACAAACTAATCTCACAAAACTTCACACTCCACAGAGGCACCAAAGGAGGATGGCTTCAGTATCAGGTTTACAGTCGGTGGTGTTTGGTTGTGCTGTTTTCGGGGTTATTGATGCGAGATTATGAATCTTTAGCATGCTGCTCGGTGTTCCAGTGTTCCTGACTGAAATGAAGCATCACATGTCAGGCAGGAACCGTAAATCATGCGCACCACGTCAGCTGATCCAAACAAACACAAATCACATTACAGTCATTTTACATTACAGTCATTTAGCAGACGCTTTTATCCAAAGCGACTTACAATAAGTGCATTCAACATAGGTAGGCAAGAAAACTACTAGTCACCAGAAATCGTAAGTGCATTTCCTTCCTAAACAAGCAACTAAGAGCATAACTAGTGTTAAGGTAAGAGTGCAATAAGTTAGCAACCTACTATATCTTAAACAAATGAGACAAATAAGAGAATCAAATAAACAAGAGCTAAGACAAATAAGTGTATCAAATGAACAAGAGCCAATAAACAAGAGCTCAGACACATAATTGACGACAAATAGGCATGGCTAAGGGGAAGGGTCAGGGTAGTGTTTCCTGAAGAGGTGGGTTTTCAGCCTGCGGCGAAAGATGGGCAGCGACTCTGCTGTCCTGACATCAGTGGGGAGTTCATTCCACCACTGCGGGGCCAGGACAGAGAAGAGCCGTGACCGTGTAGATCGGCCGCAGGGACCTCTGAGCGACGGGGCAACCAGTCGCCTCGAGGCAGCAGAGCGAAGTGGTCGGGCGGGGGTGTAAGGCTTGACCATAGCCTGGAGGTAAGAAGGAGCTGTTCCTTTCACGTTCGACACGACAAACAAAGCAGCACACTGTCAGCTTCTCATCCATCCCTGCGGTTCCTTCCTGCCACACTGCTGTTGACTGAAAATTACTTTTTACTAAAGCGGAACTGTCATAGTCTACATGAGATTTGTGTATAAGTAAGCGATAATGTACAGGGAGCCGTTCATTATTTGAGAATTATACCTGACACGGTGAACCAAGACCCAGAAAAGACGAGGCTTGCTGTATAATATCCTGGTTAAGTCATTCACCAGCTTCCAGCAACACTGTCTGTAGTAGCCAAGCAGTAAGATCTTTTTACCATAAGGTGGCAGCAGTTAACTTGTCTAGTAATCAACAAAATGGAGCAGACTTCTTGTCTGCATATTGATATGATTAGATGTGAAATGCTGCTGTCAGAATGGAGTATTGAGTAATTAATAATTTGATAATGTCAAGTATTTCGTTACACACCTCCATGTTGGGTGACACTCGTAGTCTCTAGCGTTTCAGATGGTCACATGACTGTCTGTAATGTTGGACTCTGTGTCTGCAGCTAATGGCAGGAACAGACGAAGGGTATTAACACTGAGCCAGTCTACTTGTGAAGCAGTGACAGGCCAAGCCATCAGCACACACACTGCCTGAAGGACATACAGCCTCTGCTGCTTATTAGGAATTTAATGAAGGTAACTGTCAGACTGGCAATGTGTAAAACAGGTTTTTGGATATTGGAGGATTTCTTTTTAATAATGCTAAATTGTCAATAGAATTTAATAGGAAATTTAGTTATTTACTGTGGTATATTTCATAGTTTACAAATGTAATAGCCATTGCTAAGAACAGATTGACTAGATGATAGGCTTATTAATGGCATTCGGAATTCTGTTGCAAAGGAACTGACTGAAAAGGAAATCATGGCATGACATGTCAGAATACCTCATCAGATCTGGTAAATTCTGGAATCTGTCTCTGGCAGAAATGATTTTCTAGGATCTTATCTGTCTGTGATGAACTAGTGAAAGTGATTAGTGACTTCTGGGACCCACCTGGCTCTGTAGCCGACAGAGTAAAGTAGTTTCTTGCCCTCCATAATTATGGAAAGGTTTTATCCCTCTATCTAGGCAGATCACACTAAAATCCCAATGGAGGACAACATGGACCCGCTGATGGAGAATGTCTCCCACACACACTTCATCCTCAATGGTTTTAATGAACTGGGAGAGTTGCGGCCTCTCCTCTCCATTCCGTTTTCTTTCATGTTTTTACTGTCTGTCTCAGCCAATTCTCTGCTGTTATACGTGATTGTTTCCCAGAGAGTTCTCCATTCACCTATGTATATTCTCATTGCTCTCCTGACCTGCGTGGACTTGAGCCAGCTGGTGTATTTTGTCCCAAGCATGTTGCTGAATTTCTTATTTGACTGGAGGGGTATCTCTCTGACAGGCTGCTTAATTCAGCTGTACTGCATTCAATTCACTGGTGCTTTCCAGTCCACGTTGTTAGTGTGGATGGCCCTGGATCGCTACTTTGCCATCTGCACACCACTCTACTACCATAACTCTATGGCTGTACCATGCTTCCTCAAATTTGTGATCCCCCTTTTGATCAGAAATTTTCTTATGAATACTGTGATAGTGAGTCTGGCAGGAAGGTTGCCATTCTGCTTCAGAAACATGATAGATCACTGTTTCTGTGAACACATGGCCTTGGTGCAGCTGGCCTGTGGAAGCACCTCCATCAACAACCTGGTGGGGTTGCTGGCTGCCTTCCTCATCCCTGTGGCGGACTTCATTTTCATTGCCATATCTTATGTGATCATATTCAGGTCTGTGTTCAGGTCTGGGACATCGGGGGGCAAGGCCCTTAACACCTGTGTGACTCACATCATTGTCATAACCGTCAGCCTCATCATCGCGCTGACTGCTTTCTTGTCATATCGAATCAGAAATAACCTTTCTATGTCCAGCCGGGTCTTCATCAGCACAATGTATTTGCTCTTCCCAGGTTGTTTCAACCCCATTATCTACGGACTCAGAACGACAGAGATAAGACAGCAGATACTGAGGGTACTGAACCGCATTCATGAGTAATTATTCAAATGTGATTTAAAATGTGTATGTTACAAAGCAGATTAAGACTTGTTAAACAAGACTGATAATCAATCAATCAAATCAATCAATCCTCTGCTGTTCCCTGGAGAGAGAGCACAGTTTACAGTGTCAGAATTGATATGTACATACACTGCCTGTCAAAAGTTTGGGGACACCTAGCTTTTGAATGTTTTTAGTAAATAAGCATCTTTGTCGGTTTGCAATACCTTAACACATTAAAGACTAACTCAGTTGACGACTGTCAGCACTCATCAGTGGCTGCCTTTCAGATGTTGAAACCACTTTTCAGGCAAAAGATTTTCAATATGTGCCTTTAACAATAGTTTGGAAAAACAATTCAAAATCAAGTCACATCAATATTGAGGCAAAACCTACATTTGATGAACATGAAGCTGAGTGTTGCATAAATATACCCAAAGTATTAGTAAATAGCTGCTTTATGTTGTCTAAAACTTTGCATGCATTTGTTTCTTCTTTAATTGAAAAGTAACCGAGCTAATCAAACATTACATTAAAGTCAGGGTGTCCCCAAACTTGTGCCAGGCACTGTCTATATAGTGTGTGTGTGTGTGTGTGTGTGTGTGTGTGTGTGTGTTTGTTTCTGCCTGTTTCCATCACTAGATGTCAGTATCCTCACATCACATTTCTCAGTGAGCTTCAGTGCTGCCGCTACCTGAAAACCAACTCCATAAATCTGTACAATTAGTGAGTTATTAGTGATTATTAGTAAAACAGCTTGGGCAACCTCCATTCTATCTCACCTCACAATTTAATTCCTCATTAAACTACTATTGGTTGAAAAATACTCCAAGGGCGTAACTATGTTCAGAAAGATGGTGGGGGAAGTATTGTAATGGGGGGGCTGATTGGTGGGGGGACAAAATACAAATTTTCAAAAGTGGGCCCCCAGTGGGGGTTATTCATGGTTTATTAATTTTCCAATCAGGCAGCCCGTGAGACAACATTACTGTAGCCCCTGATCTCAAGTCTTCAAACAATATAAATACTACGTCCAAGTCTTTATAAATATACATGCCTTTGGTATTGATATGAACGTACCCATAGGAAAGCAAAATACAAGAAGAGATCTTATATTTATACCTTGTATGTCTCCTAGACACAAATGATCACTTTTTAAGATGAGACTGAAGGGATTTCCTCATGTTTCTCAAATTCAAGAGAAACAACCACAAAAAAGCTCATGTTCATGTCACTCAGATCATAACAAGATCTCCAAATTTATCTCATACAGTCTCAAGAATGTTGAAGAGGTGGGTTTTGAGGGCTTTCATGAAGGTTGGCAGGCTGTTGATATTTCATATATGGCAGGGGAGGGTGTGGAGCCCTATCGCCCCAGGTCTGGTGATTGGTCCTGGTGGTTTGGAGGAAGTTGTCATCAGCTTACTCCTGCTTTGTCCAAGAATTGAGGAGAGTCTTGGATCACCCCACTCGGGATAGGGAAGCAGCGGCCCAATCCCAATGTCCCCCCTCACGGACTCACGGACTTTGAGGCGCGTTCCCACTAAGTCCACGAGGGTTTAGGGCTGTCCCACTGTCAAATCGTCAAGTGCATGAGGGCTCTATTGCAGACTTTTTGAGCCCTTTATGCACACTTTCTGTAAGTCCGCATCAATGCAGACTTTGCCTGAGGGAATTACCCACAGTTCATAGCGTTGTGACGATAAATACGGGGTTACCAGGGAAAGCCCGGAAGCGGTAAAAAAAACGGTAAACAAATGGAAGGACAAATGTTTATTCATCAACCATTTATTTAAATTTTTGCTTGACGATGCTGTTTTGACAAAACGAGTCAATTGATTATTTGACAATTACCTCTCGTCCACTCTGTGAGGCAAGAGCCTGTGTGAAGAAAGTAAAAAACGTAAAATAAAAAGTCCCAAAACCCACAATTGTACATACATTTTTTTTTGGTATCGTCAAGGTAATGCGATATGTCGCAAAGTGCTGTCCCATTCCTATTTATACAATTTCGAGCCCTTGCAGCCTCTCGCACTGAAGCACTTACCAGGTGACGTCAGTTAAGTCTGTAAGGGTTCAGGGTTTAGGCCTTTGGGGGGACATTGGGATTGGGCCAGCGAGTAGACCATTCTCTTTATGTCAGGGGTCCCGTAGCATGGCGGACTACGCCATAGAGTTTCGCACCCTACCGGCTGAGTGTGGCTGGAACGAAAACACTCTCCGGGGAACTTTCCAACACGGCCTTGCCCTTCCGCCGAAGAATTCATCTGCCGGTGGTGTCGTGTGCCGGTGGCGTCGTACCTGTCGTACCTGCGTCGCCTGTTGAATGTTCGCCACCGTGGGAGGGGGCTTCAGTATCTACTGGGAGGGTTACATGAAGACCCCCACAACAACAGTGCCAATTTCCACACAGTAAGCAGCTATGGTGTTGATCCACCACAAAATAAAAAGTTGGTCAATGTATAGAAATGAATCTAAATCGATCTCTAATGCTGCACCTGAGGTGCATCACGTTATATTCTCTGTTGCACCGGATACTAATAAAAACACTGGTTGGAAACACACCGCAGGCACATGATGAAACAGACCAGTAGACCAGTAGACCAGTCAACCAGTAAACCAGTAGACCAGTGGACTAGACTAGATTGTCAACGATGATTATTGTTGCACAATACAACAATACACAAACAAGTGGTCAACATTTATCAGCTTGGATGAACAACAAGCAAGCACTACTGAGGAACAAGGTTAGAATTTACACATTTACCATTTTCCCACATTTACCGTAACATATAAACAGACAATATGGACATACAATACAAGACAAAACAAAAGGACAAAGACAAGTAATAGGGGGCAGGATGTAAAACAGAAAATAAATAAATAAATAATAAAAAAGGGGGGCAAGATGCGTTTGGTTTTTCTATTCTTTGTGTGATTTTAAATCAGTGATTTTGGTTATTCGACCAGATGGACACATGCATCTGTTTGAGAACATTACCCTAACTTTTAATAATTTTAATAATTTAATAATAATAATAATTTTAATAATAATTCCTGCTATCAAAAATCTTGCCGTTACATTCAATTTTACTCTCTTGTTTGAGTTGCACATCATAGATATTACTAAAACTGTGTTTTATCATTTCACATTTTTTTATCAGTTAAAATTCAACCTATTTCAATAGGCATATATGACTAATATTGCATTTTTGTTTTTTATCCATTCTGGTGTTGCTTTCATAGGTGTCGTTAGGCCTGGGTGTCCGAGGCTACAGCCCCAGATGTTTTATGAATAGCCCCGGATCTCAAAATTATTATAATTTTTTTTTCAAAAATAAAATAATAATTGCCCACCGGTCAATGTCAAATGTTAGTGCCTGCCTATTAAAAACAGTGTTGTTAAAAACACATGTACATTAAAAACAATGTACAGTGTTGGGTTGAAATTGCATTTATTTTGTATAATTCAAATGATCAGAAACAATAGCATTAATCATGATCGGTCATGGAACACAGAAAAGACAAAAACACACAAATACTTCATAATGTCAATAATTTATTGGTAAAGCACAATGGAAACAAACAATCACTATAATATATCGTCAGACAGACTCATCGCTGCAAAGTTTAACAAACTACTGGTTTGACCCATACTGGTACATTTTGGTAACTTGCTTCAGATATGATAGGAAATTTGCAAAACATTTTAAGACTGTCTAAGTCTCCTCATTATTTTGTATATGCTATACCATATTGCTTGTGTTTTAATACCATCAATTATTGGATGCAATAAAGGAGGAATGACAATAAAACTCACAGTTATAAATATATTCACTGCTCTTGGAAGATTAAGACTTAAACGATTATAAATTACAGCAAAGAAAGAAGCCACAGAGAAATTAATAAATGTCACCAAGTGAGGTGTGCATGTGCGTAGTGCTATCTTTTGAGACTCCTTTGAGGTTTTGAGGCTTACCATTACAATATGGATATATGACAGAACAACTAGGAGAAAAGGTAGAATTATCATACAAATTATTAAAAATAGACCATATACATTGATCAAAGTACTTTTCTCGCAGGAAAGATTCACAATAGCTAGGTTATCACATAAAAGCTTATTAATTGTGTGTTTGCACAGTTGTAGTCTTGAAGTCAGATATACCTGAACTGCTAAAGATGAACATGGAATCAGATATACCACTGCCAGTAAAAGCCTGACTTTGTTAGGCGTCATTATGGAGTGGTACTGCAAGGGCTTACAAATAGAAACATACCTGTCATAGGCCATCAGTGCTAAGATGCAATATACACAGCAGCCATAGACATTGCTGAAAAATACTTGTGTTAAACATCCCTCAAGAGAACATTCCTGCTTTTCCATGAGAAGATATATCATGACATTTGGACAGACAGATGAACTACCTATCACTCCGCTTATGACCAAGGATGTACATAGGTCTGTGAAGGCTTGACTCAATGCAAATAACCAGCACAAGAAAAAGGTTAATACACAGTATTGAAACATAAAGAACAAAGAGGATTATGAAGAATGCGAAATTATATGGACCAGGTGGGTCATACACTGTGAAGAAGATAGTGACCCTGGAAATAGTATTGTTCATAGTGGGACATTAAAAATACCACACCATTATACAAGCAAACATTCATAAAAGCAGTTATCTCAAACAATGCATTCAGAGGACAGGAAATTGACATTTTCATCCACCGATGATGGATTCGGTGTACACAGGTTTTACCAGCCTATTCTGATTGTCACACTGCAAAAAAACTGTACAAGATTGTTGTTGCTGTAAACTGGCTAGTAAAACAGACTAACTTACCAGCCACAGCCAAAATGTACCAGCATTTATCTGTTGGGCAGTTTTATTTTCCCAACCTGTGTATTTACCATATGTTGTGATTGATCTGTATACAGGTTTGATCCTGATCCCCTCCTCCTCCTATGAACTGCGATCAGGTGTTTCCTTTTTATAGCAATTCGTATCCCTGGCTTTTTCTCTTTGAGCTCCTGACATCAGAGTCAGTTACAAACAGATCAACAAGACAAAAAACAGTCTAGCTTAATGTCAGTGAAAGAATAACAATGAAAAAACTGTTGTACAAAAAATATTAATAAAGTGAACAAATTATCACAACAGATTTGATCATTAATTCATCTTATCCAACAAGACCCTATAGAGTCTTAGAATTGTCACATTGTCACAAGTCACTAACGTGAATTAATTCAGCCAAAGTTGCAATGACCTCAAAATCAAATATTCAATTATGCTGCAAAACCTTTAATGAAAGAGTAGTTAAGGAAAATATGCCACAGTATTTATGTTGGATTTTGTGCTGTGTTTTTGTTGTTGTTGAAGAATTTAGCTGAATATTTGGAATGATATTGGTACAGAAGTCAAAAGTCTGGTACAGCAACAATAATTGCAGCCATACAGATTGATTATTAGAAACTAGACAGCTTTTAATAATTCGTATTGGCAATAAAAAAGCCAAATCAAAAACAAAAATGCCTCTCTAGATACCTGGTCACCTGACAGACTGATGGATCTCATATTTGCGACTGATGTAGCAAACAGTATAAGAGGTCAAACAGCAGCAACAATTATTCATTTGCACATATAATGACATGGCCTGGACTATATTTTGTTCTTCCATTATTTCTGCTTTTGGGTTTTTCATTGTCTTCATAGGGGCCTTAATCTGGTGGTAGACTCTGCAGTACAAAGTGCTTTACAAATTAAAAGAACATCAGAAATACCTCAAAATAGTGAGGTATAGAAAGACAAAAAGACATTAATGAGAAAACAGTAAAGAGATAAAAATGAGAAAAAGGTTAACGATATCCGATCCTCCTTATGATAGAGTCGCTCCATGCCGCTAGAGTGAACTCTCTCTCCTCTGTCCTGATACTCCTGGACCTGTCTGCAGCGTTCGACACGGTGAACCACCAGATCCTCCTTTCCACCCTTGAGGGGATGGGTGTCTCAGGCTCTGCACTCTCCCTGTTTGCATCCTACCTACCAGGTGACATGGAGAGGGTCTGTGTCGGGACCATACAGGCTGAATACTGGGGTTCCGCAAGGTTTAGTTCTGGGTCCTCAAATTTTTTCCCTTTACACGTCTCTTGGGTGTGTTATCCACTCTCATGACTTCTCCTACCACTGATATGCCGAGGACACCCAGCAGATCTTGTAATTTCCCCCGTCTGACACACAATTGGAGGCACGCATTACTGCGTGCCTGACAGACATCTCGGAATGGATGTCGATGCACCACCTGAAGCTCAACCTGGACAAGACTGAGCTGGTGTTGGCACTGAGACCTGTCCATCACCATTGACAATGCTGTGGTGACATGAACTCGGCCTGCGAGGAATCTGGATGTGACCCTGGACGACCAACTGTCGTTCTCGGCAAACATCATATCAGTGACACGCTCCTGTAGATTCCTCCTCTACAACATCAGGAGGATTCATCCCTTCCTCACCGATGAGACGGCGCAGGTGCTCATCTGCGCTCTTGTCATCTACCACCTGGACTACTGCAATTCCCTCCTTGCTGGTGCCCCAGCGTCTGCCATCAGACCTCTGGAGCTTGTTTAGAAAGCTGCGGCTCATCTGGTGTTCAACCACCCCAAGTTCTCCAAGACAACTACATCCAGTTCAAGACCCTGGTGCTAGCCTATAGAGCAGTGAAAGGAACAGCTGCTTCCTACCTCCAGGCTATGGTCAAGCCCTACACCCCCACCCGACCACTTCACTCCACTGCCTCGAGGCGACTGGTTGCCCCATTGCTCCGAGGCCCCTGGGGCGGATCTACCCGGTCACGGCTCTTTTTAGTCCTGGCCCCGCAGTGGTGGAATGATCTTATAATGCTCTTATATGCTTGTTTAGGAAGGAGATGCACTTATGATTTCTGGTGACTAGTAGTTCTCTTGCCCACCTACGTTGAATGCACTTATTATAAGTCACTTTGGATTAAAAAAAAAAGCTACAGTTATCTTAAATATTTCTTGGGAAGACCAGACAGGAGAGAACTGCAGTAGTTAAGGCTAATGGTGATAAATGCATGCATCAGTGATAAAAAGCTTGGGTGACTTGATGTGGGCTTCAAGCAAATTTGAAGCAGGATCTAAAAATACGCCTGGGTTTTTGGCAATTGGCTTCATATTAGATAGATGATAGATAGATACTTTATTGATCCCCGGGGGCATTGCAGCAGCATAACACTATCACTAAAAACAAAATACAAAGGCCTAAATACTAGAATACACAATAAACATGACATAATTCCACAGCTGCATATTTACATATATACAAGTAATAAGACTGGGAAGAGCAGCTTGAATGAATGGATGGTACATATATACAGAGTAAATGAATGGCAAAGGGAATGAGAATGAATAGGAGCTCGGACATTTTTGGTCATCCATGTGTTAATGTCATCAATGCACAATAACTTGTCAATGGGGTTAACATCATCAGACACAGAGATATATAATTGTGTATCATCAGCATACCTGTGCCTGGAGGGCCCCTTCATATCCATGGTCATTCTTAAATCACTGTTAATTGGTAACTGGTCATTTCTCAAGGATTTTCCAAAGAAAGGGTAGTTGTTCAGTGCAAGGGTGCAAGGTTACTCTTTTTAAGGAGGGGTTAAGGAGGGGTTAAGGAGGGGTAACCGTGGCAGTTTTTAGTGCAGTAGGAAAATTGCCTCTAAGGAGAGAACAATTTGCAATAGATATAAAACATTGTCTGCCACACAATTCCAGTTTGTTGGAACAGGAACAGGTGAAACAAGTTAATATTGGCTATTATCTGGGAGGCATGTCCGCAGGCTGTCAGAAACACTTACACCATTCCCTTTAGCCTGCTATACTCAACCTAATGTTTGTTATCTTGAGAAAAGCACTGTGTGATTGTTTTGATTTTCACGAACCAGCGTTGAGAAAATAGCTTATCGGGCATCTCTAACTGCAATACTAGAGGACCACAATGGAAATAAGCCCTCGGGCTTTTTTGTGTATTTTAATCCTCGACAATTTTATAAAATCTTATATGGAGTCTGTTATTATGATCAGCCTGTCATGTATGTTTTAATTTTTGTCAAATAAATCTATCTATCTATCTATTATTATAGATAGTTAGTTGCTCTCTTAAAAGATTATGGTGGATATCGAGTTTAGTTTTTCTCACATTCAGCCAACAATTTCTCTTAAGATTAGCTGTTAATTCATTCTTCCACGGTGATTTGCAGTTAGAGGTAATGTTTATTTGGGTCTCAATGGTTTCCCTTCGTTTAGTATTGAGATTATCTACTAGAGCATCACAGGAGGATGGAAGAACAGGCGCTGATATGTCATTAAGGCAAGATAAGGTTATGATGAGTCATGGACACCATAGCAGTGAAGAAGACAGTAATGGTCAGATAAAGCCAGATCAACAATTGAGGTTATGTTAATAATCAGGCCAGAAGAGATGAATAAGTCCAGGTTATGGACGTGCTTGTGAGTAGGTTCACTGATGTGTTGAATAAAATCCAGAGATCAAAAGTGACAGAAACTCTGCATCTTTGGAGTTGGTAACATTATCAATGTGAAGACTGAAATCACTTAAAATGATGATGTTGTCATAGCTCATGCTGATAGTTGACAATAACTGAGAAATCATAATAATCATAATAATGGATGGTTCTACATTCGAGAGCAGCTTTAAAAATAGCAGCTGGGCCTCCCCCTTTGTTCTCCATTCTAGAGGTATGGAAAAAGTTAACAGGGTGGAGAGTGCAGTAGGGAATATACAATAGCCTCTGCAGGTACAATAGATTAATTTGCATTACTACTATTACTCTGACTCTCGCTGTTGGAGTTGCTGGGAATAAGGCTGTAAGTGAGTAGGGAGAGAGGGGTAAACAGATAAAGTGTTAGTGTTTGTTCTCTGTTAAATCATTTCAAGACTGTTTCCATGTGCTGTTGTTCTGATCATATTCTGTAAATGCCTTATTTGTCATAATTTGATTGATTGATAATTGATAACTGATTGCATCATTGTTTATCGGCCTGTCTTGTTAGCCCTGTAAAATCCTTTGAGGCTTGTTTGTGATAAAGGGCTATATAAATAAACCTGACCTGACCTGTTCAAGCTTTCATAGTGGCACAACTGTGTTAGGATAGACCTCAACTACAGAGTACCATCATCACCTCATGGGTAACAATTTCTACATGTCTGACATATTTGATATTAATTTTCATCATGGACCACTGAGGGAACAGGGCAGCAAGTTGCGGATCAGCTTTTTGAAGTTCAATTTGATGCATCCTTTTTAGATAAAGTTCTTATTATTGGGAAATATGAACCAAAGTTTCATGAATACTGCTGTGTTACTAACTGCCTATTATCCCTCAGGCCCACTAAACTATGTCTTCTTTACACTTACTTTTTTCCTTTATGTCTTTACCGTATTAGCAAACCTGATTCTGATACTTGTGATTTATATGAATTCTAGCTTACACAAGCCGATGTACATATTTCTGCTGAACTTGGCAGTGAACGGGCTGATTGGATGCTCGGCTGTGTGTCCTAAGGTCATGGACAACCTTCTCAGAGATACCCAGGGCATCTCTTATGGTGGATGCTTGTTGCAGGTGCTTTTTATTAATGTGTATGCAACATGTGCTTATGCAATCTTGGCTGTTATGGCATATGACAGATACGTCTCAATTTGTAAGCCACTGCAATATCACACCATTATAACGCCTTCCAAAGTGAAACTATTATTGACTGTTGTATATTTTATTCCTGTCACCCTTCTGTCTTTTCAAGTTTATCTAACTTCACGGCTGCCGTTGTGCAGGTATACAATCAACAAGCTTTTCTGTGATAACCTGGCTGTTGTTAAAATGTCCTGTGTTAAAAGTGCCCTTATAAACCTTTATGGTTTATTTAACACTGCAACTCTGGTGGTTTTGCCATTTTTTCTAGTCATGCTGTCATATATGAAAATATTACAGGTGAGCTTGAGGGCATCAAAGGAGTCCCAAAAGAAATCCCTGAGTACATGTGCCTCGCATTTGATTGTCTTCATCAATTTCTCAGTGTGCATCCTTTTCTCTGTTGTTTATAACAGGCAAGGCACAGTATCTACATATGTTAACCATCTCAATTCAGCACAATTCATATTTTTCCCTCCATTACTGCATCCACTTGTTTATGGAATCAAGACAAAAGAGATAAGGAGATCTATTGCAAAAATCCTTCAGAGAAGGATTTTGGCAAGACCCACTTGAATTCACTATTAAGGTAAAAGGTTAAAGAAGTCTGGCAGTGTGGCAGGAGCCATTGTCCAATCAGTTGAGCAGCAGAATAGTCCTTCTAACCAGATGGGATGAATACCACCAGCTACCAGCCAAGCACTGGGACATGTTTGCTGTGGCTGTTCATCTACTATGAATCTATGAATCCTGCTGTAAGGCGACACATCTTTTTTCTCCCATTCATCTAATATCTGAATCAGACATCTGATCCCACATGTGGGAGATGCAGGATTGAATGTGGTCTGTTTCAGTGGGGATGAAAACAGCAGAGAAGCCATGGCCGAATCTTTGTAAACTTGCTGTATATCCATCTTGGAATAATTACCTGAAATTCATCATTCAATATCTCTTTTATCAATCAACCATGTAAATTACATGCTTCCCTTTAAAAACTATCACAAGATGGTTTAATGCTGTGCTGTCAACCATTCTGAGCACGTTAGTTTATTCATATGATGGAGCTCTCATTTTGTAATGAACCTCTTCGAACCTTCCTTGACCAGAAGAGCTTTTGCTTTTTTTTTTTATCATGGATTCAACTGACTCCTGACTACCTACCAGTCTTTCTACCTTTACCAGATTATGCCTCTTTCAGTCTTTTTTCTGAATAAAAACAATGAAATAAATAAGTCTTGATTATGGCTCATAATTCATTCATGTGATATAAATGAATATGCTGTTTAAGTATAGTGCATTAATCATCAGTAAGGTCATTTTAGAGATTATTACCATTCTGCCCAATTAAAAACTATAATTCTCTGGCGTGACAGTGGTTATGAGGCAAGATGGAAGGAGATGGAGAGAGCATGTAAAGTTATCCCAGTACAAGCAATGATTGGGGATCACAAATTAGTGGTAACTCACCAGGACTACTTGAGTCCCTTCATCTCGCACACCTTACCTTGCACACCTGGTTTGATGTTATAAAGCAATTCAATTTGTGAACTCAGTTAAAAAAACTTAGATGGGTTGTGTATGATACAGAATTTAAACCAAATTGTATGGATTCTAGATTTAAGTATTGGGAGAATAGAGGTATCACTGCTTACTGTGAAATAATGGAAAAGAACACATTACAAAGCTTTCACACACTAAGAGAAAAATACAACTTGGAAAAGCACAACTTCTTCAGATATTTACCGTTAATACTTCCTAAAAGACATTGGGAAAAGTGAGGCAAATACAGTACCTAATGGAATAATATAATTAACCATACAGGCGTACACTGGTGGTTCTAAATCAGTAATTTCAAAACTTTACCAGGCAATTGCAAAGAGTAGAGGAACTACCACAAACTATATCAAGGAGAGATGGGAAAAAGTACTAACTGGGAAAACATGTGTGAAACTACTTTTTCCACTTCTTGTTCTACTTATTGGCGTGAATTCAGTTGGAAAAACCTTGTTCGTTTTTTCATTACTCCTAAATTGAAAACATATCAAACATCGATAGGTCATACATGTTGGAGAAACTGTGGGGATGCTGAGGCAAATCACCACATTGGATCTGTCCAAAGACACAAATATTTTGGGTAAATATTTGGAGAATTATACAGCATATTCTTGGGCAGCAGATCCCACTGACGTGCGTGTCACTTTATTTGGGTGATCTGCCAGAAGGAATAACTGACAATAAATGACAGATACCTCCTGAAAATATTTACTGCAGCAGCAAAAAAAGCAATCACTCGTAAATGGTTACAGGCCAACCCACCTACAGTAGATAATTGACTTGAAATCATCAAAGAGGTTCATGAGATGGAAAGACTGACTTTTCTACTGAGACTGAAAAGTGATTTGTACAATGTGAGCTGGAAGAAATGGAAAATATATTTGTTGGAATAAGGAAAGTGGCTTGTGGTTTGCCTGCCTCTCATTTAGTATCCTTTTGCTGTCAACCTTAATAAATATGGATACTGCAAATTCTGTAGAGCTGCATAAAGATCTGCTGTCCATAAGCCATAATATATAATGTTTGTGATTTGGATGTTATGGATGACATGCTGCCTGGTAATGATGTACCTGTTCTGTGTTCTGTGCAGTTCTGTGACAAATAAAAATTCTAATACAATCTACACAAACAAGTGGTCAACATTTATCAGCTTGGATGAACAACAAGCAAGCACTACTGAGGAACAAGTTTACAATTTACACATTTACCATTTTCCCCACCTTCACCGTAATACATAAACAGACAATATGGACATACAATACAAGACAAAACAAAAAGACAAAGACAAGTAACAGGGGGCAGTATGTAAAACAGAAAATAAATAAATAAATAAATAATAAAAAGGGGGGGCAAGATGCATTTGGTTTTTCTATTCTTTGTGTGGTTTGATGTTTGAGGCGTGCCTATCCGAAGTCAAATGATGGATGTCCCGTAATTTTAAATCAGTGATGTTGGTTATTAGACCAGATGGACACATGCATCTGTTTGAGAACATTACCCTAAATTGTAATAATTTTAATAATTGAATAATAATGATTTTAATAATTGTGTGATTTCAAAGATTCCTGCTATCAAACATCTTGGTGTTACATTCAATTCTACTCTCTTGTTCGAGTTGCACATCGAAGATATTACTAAAACTGTGTTTTATCATCTTGCATTTTTTCTAGTCATGCTGTCATATATGAAAATATTACAGGTGAGCTTGAGGGCATCAAAGGAGTCCCAAAAGAAATCCCTGAGTACATGTGCCTCGCATTTGATTGTCTTCATCAATTTCTCAGTGTGCATCCTTTTCTCTGTTGTTTATAACAGGCAAGGCACAGTATCTACATATGTTAACCATCTCAATTCAGCACAATTCATATTATTCCCTCCATTACTGCATCCACTTGTTTATGGAATCAAGACAAAAGAGATAAGGAGATCTATTGCAAAAATCCTTCAGAGAAGGATTTTGGCAAGACCCACTTGAATTCACTATTAAGGTAAAAGGTTAAAGAAGTCTGGCAGTGTGGCAGGAGCCATTATCCGACCAGTTGAGCAGCAGAATAGTCCTTCTAACCAGATGGGATGAATACCACCAGCTACCAGCCAAGCACTGGGACATGTTTGCTGTGGCTGTTCATCTACTATGAATCTATGAATCCTGCTGTAAGGCGACACATCTTTTTTCTCCCATTCATCTAATATCTGAATCAGACATCTGATCCCACATGTGGGAGATGCAGGATTTTTTATCAGCTAAAATTCAACCTATTTTAATAGGCCTATATGACTAATATTGCATTTTTGTTTTTTATCCATTCGTTGCTTTCTTGATTTATTGTGTGCCCGCCGGTCAATGTCAAATGTCAGTGCCTACCTATTAAAAACCTGCACATGTACAGTGTTGGGTTGAAATTGCATTTATTTTGTATAATTCAAATGATCAGAAACAATAGCATTAATCCTGATTGGTTATGGAACACAGAAAAGACAAAAACACACAAATCCTTCATAATGTCAATAATTTATTGGTAGAGCACAATGGAAACAAACAATCACTATAATATATCGTCAGACAGACTCATCGCTGCAAAGTTTAACTAACTACTGGTTTGACCCATACTGGTACGTTTTGGTAACTTGCTTCAGATATGATAGGAAATTTGCAAAACGTTTTAAAAGTGTTGAAGTCTCCTCATTATTTTGTATATGCTATACCGTATTGCTTGTGTTTTAATACCATAAATTATTGGATGCAATAAAGGAGGAATGACAATAAAACTCACAGTTATAAATATATTCACTGCTCTTGGAAGATTAAGACTTAAACGATTATAAATTACAGCAAAGAAAGAAGCCACAGAGAAATTAATAAATGTCACCAAGTGAGGTGTGCATGTGCGTAGTGCTATCTTTTGAGACTCCTTTGAGGTTTTGAGGCTTACCATTACAATATGGATATATGACAGAACAACTAGGAGAAAAGGTAGAATTATCATACAGATTATTAAAAATAGACCATATACATTGATCAAAGTACTTTTCTCGCAGGAAAGATTCACAATAGCTAGGTTATCACATAAAAGCTTATTAATTGTGTGTTTGCACAGTTGTAGTCTTGAAGTCAGATATACCTGAACTGCTAAAGATGAACATGGAATCAGATATACCACTGCCAGTAAAAGCCTGACTTTGTTAGGCGTCATTATGGAGTGGTACTGCAAGGGCTTACAAATAGAAACATACCTGTCATAGGCCATCAGTGCTAAGATGCAATATACACAGGAGCCATAGACATTGCTGAAAAATACTTGTGTTAAACATCCCTCAAGAGAACATTCCTGCTTTTCCATGAGAAGATATATCATGACATTTGGACAGACAGATGAACTACCTATCACTCCGCTTATGACCAAGTTGACCAAAAGGATGTACATAGGTCTGTGAAGGCTTGACTCAATGCAAATAACCAGCACAAGAAAAAGGTTAATACACAGTATTGAAACATAAAGAACAAAGAGGATTATGAAGAATGCGAAATTATATGGACCAGGTGGGTCATACACTGTGAAGAAGATAGTGACCCTGGAAATAGTATTGTTCATAGTGGGACATTAAAAATACCACACCATTATACAAGCAAACATTCAGAAAAGCAGTAATCTCAAACAATGCATTCAGAGGACAGGAAATTGACATTTTCATCCACCGATGATGGTTTCGGCATACACAGGTTTTACCAGCCTATTCTGATTGTCACACTGCAAAAAAACTGTCCAATATTGTTGTTGCTGTGCCAAATGTACCAGAAGTTGTCTGTTGGGCAGTGTTATTTTCCCAACCTGTGTATACAGGTTTGATCCTGATCCCCTCCTCCTCCTATGAACTGCGATCAGGTGTTTCCTTTATATAGCAATTTGTATCCCTGGCTTTTTCTCTTTGAGCTCCTGACATCAGAGTCAGTTACAAACAGATCAACTTTTTGGATGACTTTTTGGAGTTGACAAAAAACAGTCTAGCTTAATGTCCGTGAAAGAAAAACAATGAAAATACTGTTGTACAGAAAAATATTAATAAAGTGAACAAATTATCACAACAGATTTGATCATTAATTCATCTTATCCAACAAGACCCTATAGAGTCTTAGAATTGTCACATTGTCACAAGTCACTGACGTGAATTAATTCAGCCAAAGTTGCAATGACTTCAAAATCAAATATTCAGTTATGCTGCAAAACCTTTAATGAAAGAGTAGTTAAGGAAAATATGCCACAGTATTTATGTTGGATTTTGTGCTGTGTTTTGGTTGTTGTTGAAGAATTTAGCTGAATATTTGGGATGATACTGGTACAGACGTCAAAAGTCTGGTACAGCAACAATAATTGCAGTCATACAGATTGATTATTAGAAACTAGACAGATTTTAATAATTAGTATCGGCAATAAAAAAGCCAAATCAAAAACAAAAATGTCTCTCTAGATACCTGGTCACCTGACAGACCGATGGATCTCATATTCGACTGATGTAGCAAACAGTATAAGAGGTCAAACAGCAGCAACAATTATTCATTTGCACACATAACGACATGGCCTGGACTATATTTTGTTCTGTCATCTATTCTTCCATTTTTTCTGCTTTTGGTTTTTCATTGTCTTCATAGGGGCCTTAGTCTGGTGGTAGACTCTGCAGTACAAAGTGCTTTACAAATGAAAAGAACTTCAGAAATACTGTCACGGCTCCAGCCCCGACCCTGGGTTTTCCTTGTGTTTCTTTCCTCCCCTGTTTGTCTCTCATCGTCAGTCTGTGTGTGTGTGTGTGTGGCGTGGGTGTGGCTCCCTCTCCCGGTCCTGCCTTTTCCTCCACACCTGTTCTTCATCAGCCCATCAACCCTGCAGGATATATACCCCGGCTCTTCAACCACTCGTCGCCAGATTGGTCTGCCAACTACCGTGGTAGCGATGCTCGCTGCTGCTCTTGGCTTTTAGTACTTGAGTTATTGCCTTGTGTGTGTCCCTGCTTTGCTAACCGCAAGTTACCTGCTTTGCTAACTTTGCTATCTCCCAGGATCCCCTGAACGTCTCTTTCCCCGTGTCTCCTCGCCGCAACCCGCCAGCCTGCCTGCTTCCCTCTCACCTGCCTGCCTGCGCCAGCTCCAACCAGCCCAGTTTCTTCACCCGCTCCTTCATTAAATCCTCTTTTCCTACTCCCTTTGTTGTGGTGTGCATTTTGGGTCCAGTAGCAACCATAACAATGACAAATACCTCACAATAGTGAGGTATAGAAAGACAAAAAGACATTGAGAAAACAGTAAAAAGATAAAAATGAGAAAAATAAGGTTAACAATATCCGATCCTCCTTCCCTCACCCCCCGGCTGGTACTCCATGCTCCCTCTTTACCTTTTCTCTCTCCAACCTTACCCTATCTTTCTCCCCTCTTCCCAAATGAAGTCCTTGACCTTGTTACAGCTAGCCGCCCCACTACATCCTCCCTTGAACCGGTCCCCTCCCCTCTCCTTAAGTCTGTTGCACCTGAACTGCTTCCCTTCCTAACTCACCTCATCAACACATCTCTGGTGTCAGGATGCTTTCCCTCTGCTTTCAAGAGTTTCCAGAGTCAACCCGCTTCTGAGAAAACCAACACTTGACCCTTCTGAGGTCAAAAACTACAGACTGGTTTCCCCTCTACCTGACTTCTCCTACCACTGTTATGCCGATGACACCCAGCTGATCTTGTCGTTTCCCCCCTCCACAAGTGGAGGCACACATTGCTGCGTGCCTGGCAGACATCTCAGAGTGGATGTCGATACACCACCTGAAACTCAACCTGGACAAGACTGAGCTGCTGTTCCTCCCGGGGAAGGGCTGTCCACACCGAGACCTGGCCATCCCCATTGACAATGCTGTGGTGATGTCAACTCGGACTGCAAGGAATCTGGGTGTGACCCTGGGTGACCAACTGTCGTTCTCGGCTAACATCACATCAGTGACACGCTCCTGCAGATTCCTCCTCTACAACATCAGGAAGATTTGCCCCTTCCTCACTGACAAGGCAGCGCAGGTGCTCATCCAGGCTCTTGTCATCTACCGCCTGGACTACTGCAACTCCCTACTTGCTGGTGCTCCGGCGTCTGCCATCAGACCTCTGGAAATTGTTCAGAGTTCTCCCACATAACTAACCTTCTCCGTTCTCTACACTGGCTCCCTGTAGCAGCTCACATCCAGTTTAAGAATCTGGTGCTAGCCTATAGAGCAGTGAAAGGAACAGCTCCTTCCTACCTCCAGGCCATGGTCAAGCCCTAGTGGTGGAAAGTTCCTGCGGGTGCACCTCAACAATAAACTGGACTGGTCAGACAACACTGATGCCCTCTACAGGAAAGGTCAGAGCAGACTGTACTTCCTGAGGAGGCTCACCTGCCTCATTCAATGTGTGCAACAGACTGTATGTTCTACCAGACTGTGTTGGCCAGGTCATGCTGTCATATATGAAAATATTACAGGTGAGCTTGAGGGCATCAAAGGAGTATGGCGGCATATGAGTGACAAAATCCGTGAGCGCAATTGAGATCACCGCGCGCGTAATTCAAACAGCCGCGCACACATATTATTTTTGAGAGCGCTTTCACAGCACTCGCGCGCAGAATATATCTGCTCGCGCGAGCAATATTGTAACCTGCGAGGAGAAATCCATGCTTTGAGCGCGCGCGCAGAATCCGAAGCAGCGCGCACAACTATCATTGCTCTCCTGCTCGCGAAACTTTCACCTGCACGCTCGCGAGTGTTTTTTCTTTTTGGCAGTAAGTGGGCGGACCCAGTCACAATGGTATCCCTAAATCTAATTGGTTACAGTCCTCGTCTTCAGTCCTCTCTCAACCAGAGACAGCTCGCCTTCAAAGTAAAAGTTGCGCGTTTTGAAGGGTGTTGGCTGCAGCAGCGGTCAATTTAAGGAGAGCTAAACTAAATAAATAAACAAATAGCCTAAAGAATGAACATAATTCATAACTGTTATACAGTAATATTTCTGCCACTTTCCCATAACTGATTGTGAATAAATTGCCAAAGGGCGCGAACACTGGAATTATTATAGTGATTCATGTATGTATGTAATGATTCATGTATATATATTCATCAACGTATTTATTTGATTAAGGCTACTTAGGCCGAATCCCATTTCTCATTTTCACCCCTACCCCTCGTTTTCGAGTGCCCCTCGCCCTTCGGCTTGGCCCTCGGAACAGAGTCACAAGGGGTAGTGGTTGAAATCTCCCCCTATGAAATGGTACAACCCTTCAAGACCCTGATACGTCATCGATGACGTTTACGTAAACAGACGCGACGAGTTTGTTATCGGACATTACACACATCACAGTGACATTTGCCATTCATCTGATGGAGATAGAGAAGCATGGACGCTCGCGATTCGTTCACAACCTATACGTTTCACGCTATCAATCGATCAAACAAGTCATTAAATAAAAGAGTGGACATAACTCTTTTTTTTCTTCCATCAACCACTTCATAGAACATAAAGCTTTATTGTTTCTCCTTCCTTCTTTACTTGCGCCGATACAAAAAGGCCAATCACTGTAACCAATTAGATTTAGGGATACCATTGTGACTGGGTCCGCCCACTTACTGCCAAAAAGAAAAAACACTCGCGAGCGAGCAGGTGAAAGTTTCGCGAGCAGGAGAGCAATGATAGTTGTGCGCGCTGCTTCGGATTCTGCGCGCGCGCTCAAAGCATGGATTTCTCCTCTCAGGTTACAATATTGCTCGCGCGAGCAGATATATTCTGCGCGCGAGTGCTGTGAAAGCGCTCTCAAAAATAATATGTGTGCGCGGCTGTTTGAATTACGCGCGCGGTGATCTCAATTGCGCTCGCGGATTTTGTCACTAATATGCCGCCATAGCTGCCTGACTTTTCGTTTGCAGTTCTGACACAAACCTCTGGTGTGGGCGTTTTTTTTCCAGGGGTGCGTCCCCATTGGCTAATGAGTTTTTGAGTGACAGCTCACTGCCCCGGACATTGTTCAGTGCAGCAAGCGGTTTTGGCGGACTGACGCCCTAAACAGCAGCAGCTAACTTTGGATATACTGGATCGATAAAGTGTAAGTATTGATCATATATGTTGTCTGTGCTTGCTTAGGTATTCTCCTTTGTAGAACCTGTGGAGCTTTTTGAGAGTTCTAGTTCCAATTCAGTGTTCTATTCTGGAACTGTCCCGTTTATAACCATTTATGATGTCATCAATTAGAACGTTAGAATACATTAGAAAGCATTTTAGAATGATCAGCCCGGGGTGACCGTACTCAACAAGGTTATATTCCCATTTGTGCTTCTTGTTCCAAAGAGAACCTGGTTCTTGTTGGTAGGATCAAATACCCAGGCAGCGCTCCAGACCAACATGTGTTTGAGCAGTAGGTTTTCAGGTGAAAGCATTGATCAGATCTGCAGATTACTAATGCCACATATAGAAAACAGCACACACCACAGTAAAGCTCTCAGTCCCACAGATTGTCTGCATTGTCTCAGTTTTTCAAGTGGTACATTTACAGTCTTGAGGTTCATATGTGGCATGGTTTCAGGTATAATATTTTTAGCTTTTCAGTTCTTTAATATTACATTACAGTCATTTAGCAGATGCTTTTATCCAAAGCGACTTACAATAAGTGCATTCAACATAGGTAGGCAAGAGAACTACTAGTCACCAGAAATCGTAAGAGCATTTCCTTCCTAAACAAGCAACTAGGAGCATAACTAGTGCTAAGGTAAAAGTGCAATAAGTTAGCTACCTACTTTTTAATTTAACAAATGAGACAAATAAGTGAATCAAATAAACAAGAGCTAAGACAAATAAGTGTATCAAATAAACAAGAGCCAATAAACAAGAGCTCAGACAAATAATTGACGACAAATAGGCAAGTGCTAAGAGGAAGGGTCAGGGTAGTTGTTCGGCTTTACTCCCACCGAAAGGGTTGGACACAACACGGGGCGTGCCTACTCAACTCAGTGCAAGATTTGGTATTTAATTAAATTTCTTCTCCACACAAAGTAGGTTATCAACCTAAAGATAAACACATACACAAATCACTATAAACATACACAATGAAAACCTATCAACATGAACACACCATAAACACTTGTCATTTCCCTTACCGGCTGCCCGTGTGGCCCTGTAGCTTTGACTCACTGACAAACAATTGTAATTCCATTTAAGATGGCTGGCGGTCCCTCAACAAATGAGTCCCAAGGGAAACAAAAACTTAAACAAATTTAATAATAATCCCTCCACACCTCCCACTTGGGCTCCCGATCACTAGATCCAGGGAGACCACACACAATCAACCCTGAACTCCTACACCAGAGTCTCTGTAGTGGGGTATCCGGGACTTCTTGGTTCCCTTGTGCCAAAGGGGGGGGGGGGCGTCCTGCCCTCCCAGCCAAACGAGACAGGTCCTCCCGTCTCCACACAACCGGAGCATAAGCCCCAGTGTCTGTCGGCCACAGCAACTGTTCACAGCCCTGACGAACTCTCAGGACAAGTTCCTGGCCTCTACTTCTCCTCCAAAGGGAGCAGCACCACCAGCCTCCGTACGTCCCTGCGGAGGACAGTGGTTGGGGCCAGGACTGTACGTCTCTTCAGGGGTCCAGCAGTGAGGGGGGCAGGAAGGCCCACACAGGTCCGAATGTCAGCGTCCCGGACCACTCCTCTCCTGTCTGGATAGGTTCTCACAACTCGACCTAGCCGGAACTGACCTCTCAAGGTGTTCTGGTCCGCGATCCAGACCAGATCTCCCACCTGGACATTCCTGGCAGCTCGGTGCCATTTGGGTTGGAGGAACAGGTTTGGGCCTGCCAAGTCACTCCAGCTTGTCCAAAACTTGTCTACTCCGGCCTGGATAGCCTTTAACCTGTGCCAAGAGCGGCCTTCCAAGCTGATCCCCTCCAGGTCTCCTCCCTGTCCTGTATGTCCTAGGATGAGGGAATTCGGAGAGATGTACTCCACGGCGTCTTCCTGCTCCTGGGCTCGGGCGTCGATTGGCCGCTCATTGGCCAGGTTGGCTGCAGAGTAGAGGAGGGTCTGGAATTCCCCCCACGTGAAACTGCCGGTGGTCCCACCGAGATTGGTGAGCGCTCTCTTGAGGATCCGAACGGCTGCCTCGGCCGCTCCGTTTCGGTGGGGCGAGTCCGCAGGATGGAAGACCCACTTCCACTCGGTGCCGTTCCTGGCAGTCACATCCTCAATGGACGCCTTCTCCAGACATGCTAGGTGCTTGTCCAGTTCTTTCAAGGCAGGCTTGGCGCCCACGAAGTTCGTCCCCCTGTCCGACCACAACTTCCGAGGATGCCCCCTCAGAGCCGCAAATCTGGCGTAAGACTGAAGGAAACTCTCTGAAGACTGGTCGTTGACGACATCTGCGTGGACCGCCCTGGACGCCATGCAACAAAACACAATTCCCCAGACCTTTGTTTTTTGTCCTCTTCTTGACCATGTCCCTCACCTCAAAGGGACCGAAGAGGTCCAAAGTGGTGAACTCAAACGGGGCAGCTGGGTTCACCCGCTCCGGAGGGAGGTCACTCATTACTTGCTCACACATCTTTGCTTTCAGCTTCCTGCAGGTGATGCACTCGTTAACAACCTTCTTCACTATCCTCCGACCCTGCACCACCCAGGCTTTCTTTCTCATGCGCAGAAGTGTGGCAGCAACACCTTCGTGATTTATCTCATGGGCCTCTCTAGCCAGCAGGGTCCCCAGCCACGCTCGGAATGGGAGTAGCGGTACTGCCTTTCCATCCTCGCTCCAGGACTGGACTCTTCCGCCACAGAGCAGGAGTCCTGTTTCATCATCTTTGGCTACGACTAGCCTGTTGAGAGTCGTGACCTGGAAGTCCTCTCCATCCTGGGCTGCCAGAACGAGATCCTGGAAGGCGGACTTTCGTTCCTCCACGGTCAGCACAGGCCTTTTCTGTCTCACGTTCGAGACCTTTGCCTCCCACTTTGCTTGACCCGAGGCCTGATCCTTCTTGCTCATCCACGTCTCTGCAGCTCGTTGAACCCAGGCTGTGACTCCACAAAGTCTCGACAGGGTGCTGAACCGTTCAGGTTCCACAAGGCTGACAAGCGCTACACCCCAGGGCATCCTCTTCGGTTTCTCCACCACTTGAACCGGCCCTTGGATTTTCACCGATGACTGTGGCTCCACAGAACTACCGTCCCCTGAGGCTCCTGTATCAGCGCCAATGTCATTCCTGCTTGGGTCAGAGGTCTTCCTTGACCGAGCTCTGGTGACCACCGCCGAGAATGCTTTCCTTTGAAGTCTCTTTTCAAGATTTCAAGATTTCAAGAAGTTTAATTGTCACATACACACACGAGGTGTGCAGTGAAATGCAAAGTGGCAATGCTCAGCAGAAATGTGCAAAATAACAGGTTCACACTATTTACAATAACCAACACAATATTTACAATGTCACAGTTTTTAAGAGCTCTATATAAAAAACAACACAATATTTACAATAAGAGCACTTTATAAAAAAATATAGTAAAAAAGGGGAAATTGTATGTATAATATAATATAAATTATAAATTATGTGTAGTCTTTACCTAAGTGTGTGTGTGCATAAGAGGGGCAGTGTGTGTGTCTTGGTGGGGGCCCTGGTGAGGTCAGAGTTCACAGTCCTGATGGCCTGAGGATAGAAACTCCGTCTCAGTCTCTCTGTTTTGGCAGCGTGACTACGGAGGCGCTTGCCTGACCGCAGCAGCTGAAACAGACCGTTGTTAGGGTGGTGAGGATCCTTCATGATCCTGCAGGCTCTGGTTCTGCACCTCCTGGTGTACAAGTCCTGCAGGGTGGGGAGTATAGTTCCAATAGTGCGTTCAGCCGAACGCACTACTCTCTGCAGAGCCTTCCTGTCCTGAGCGGAGCTGTTGCCAAACCAGGCAGTGATGCTTCCTGTCAGGATGCTCTCTACAGCTCCAGAGTAGAAGGATCCTCCGGGAGACTTTAAATTTCCTCAGTTGCCTGAGGTGGTAAAGGCGCTGCCTCGCCTTTCTCACTAGAGTGTCTGTGTGTGTTGTCCATGTCAGATCATCAGTGATGTGGACTCCCAGGTATTTATACCTGCTCACCCTCTCCACAGTATTCCCATTAATCCCCAATGGTGAGTACGTCCTCTGTTGTTGTGTCCTCCTAAAGTCCACAATCAGCTCCTTAGTTTTGGTGACATTCAGGAGGAGGCTGTTGTCCTGGCACCAGAGTGACAGATCAGCAACTTCCTCCAGGTAGGCCTTCTCGTCGTTGTTGGAGATCAGGCCCACCACCACTGTGTCATCCGCAAACTTGATGATGGAGTTGGAGCTGAACCTGGCCACACAGTCATGTGTGTACAGGGAGTACAGTAGGGGGCTGAGACGCAACCCTGGGGGGATCCTGTGTTCAGGGTGAGGGGGTTGGAGGTGTGTCTACCCACCCTGACCACCTGGGGCCTGGCGGTCAGGAAGTCCAGGATCCAGGCACACAGGGGGGTGTTCAGTCACAGCTCAATCAACTTGCCAGCCAGTCTGGTGGGGACTATGGTATTGAAAGCTGAACTATAGTCAATGAACAGCAGTCTCACATAGCTTCCCTTCTGGCTGTCCAGATGAGAGAGTGTGGTGTGCAGTACCTGGGAGACAGCATCATCCGTGGATCTGTTGGGACGATACGCAAACTGCAGCGGGTCCATGGAGCAAGGGAGGAAGGCGCAGATGTAGTCCTTTATCAGCCTCTCGAAGCATTTCATGACCACCGAGGTGAGGGCCACCGGTCGGTAGTCATTCAAGCATGCTGGAGAAGCATTCTTGGGCACAGGGACAATAATGGATCTCTTGAAGCAGGCGGGGACCACAGACTCAGCCAGGGAGATGTTGAATATAGTGGTGAACACTGGAGCTAGATGATTAGCACAGGTCTTCAGTACTCGCCCAGATATGCCATCTGGACCAGCAGCTTTCCTGGTGTTCACCCTCGTCAGAGCCCTCCTCACACTGTGCTCGGTCACAGAGAGTGTGTGTTCATCCCCAGCGGTAGAACTCACTCCGGTTGCGCTAACGGTGATGTTGTTAGCCGGCGAGCTAGCGCTGTTGTTGCTAGCCTCAAACCATGCATAGAATGAGTTCAGGTCCTCCGCTAGGGATGCGTCGGCACTCACAATTGCGGGGGGTCTGCCCTGGTAGTCCGTTATAGTCCGTAGCCCCTGCCATAGGCGTCTGGTGTCGCGCTGCTCCATCTGCGACTCCACTCTGTCCCTATACCTCCTCTTGGCCTCCTTCACCGCCCTTCTCAGTCCATAGGACGCTGCCTTGTGCTCGTCCATGTTGCCGGATACAAGACCGAAGTTATAGGCAGCAGTGCGGGCGTTCAAAGCGTCGCGGATGGATTTATCAACCCACGGTTTTTGGTTAGGAAAGGACCTAACTTTCACCGTGGGGACGATGGTATCCACTAGCGTTGCTATGAAGCTCGTTACTACTTCCGTAAACTCGCTGACTTCCCTGGAACTGGATTGGAACATGTCCCAGTCGACATCACGCAGAGCGTCCTGTAGCTCAGCCTCTGATTGGTCAGACCACCGCTTTACGTCCCTCGTCACTACCGCTTCCCGCGCTATCCTTTGTTTATACTCCGGTAGCAGGAAAATGGCGGCATGGTCTGATTTGCCGAACGGAGGGAGAGAGACAGCCTTGTAGCCTCTCTTGAACGGCGTATAGCAGTGGTCCAACGTTCTTTCCCCTCTGGTAGCACACGTAATGTGCTGGTGAAAGTTCGGCATGACTTTTTTTAGGTTCGCCATATTAAAGTCCCCAGCCACCACCATAGCCGCGTCGGGATGCTTGTTCTGATGCCGACATAACACATCATGTAGGTCCGATAGTGCTACGTCGGTGTCCACTTGTGGTGGTATGTAGACAGCTGTGGTGATGACCGAGCTGAACTCCCGGGGAAGGTAGAATGGACGGCATGAGATAGTCAGATGTTCCAGGTTCGACGAGCAGGAACGAGAAAGAGTCTTAATGTCCTTGGGGTTGCACCACTTGTTGTTGGTCATGAAGCAAACCCCTCCACCCTTAGATTTGCCAGACTCTTCCGTTCTATCCGCACGGAAAAGAGAGAAGGACTCGGTTGGGCATATGACTCGATCCGGCACCAGCGGGGTCAGCCATGTTTCCGTCAGACAAAAGACGTTACAATCCCTCATGTCCCGTTGGAATCTAATCCTCGCCCTAACATCATCCAGCTTATTATCCAGAGACTGGACGTTAGCAAGAAGGATGCTGGGCAGAGGTGGACGGTGGGCTTGAACTCTCAGTCTGTTCCGAATTCCGCTCCGTTTTCCCCGATGTTTCCTCCTTCGTCTCCCCGTAGATGCGTCTCCACTGTTGTTGTTGTGGCTCGCTCGTACTATCTCTGCCGGCCACGCTGGGTCGATGGGAAAAGTGGACAAAAACCTTTGTTTTGCGCAAAAGTTTATGTCCAAAAGTGTGCTGCGTTCGTAGGATGTTAGTGCCGATGTGTTTGAGCAAAAAAAGATATTAAAAACTAACACAAAAACTAAAAAAACGCACAATCTCCGCGGAGCTACCACGACGGCGTCTAGACACAGCCGCGCCATCTTCTATCTTCTATCTTCACATCTTCGCTGACGCCAGTAGCTACAACACTGGCTGACTTCACTGGCCACTCAGCCTCCGGCCTTCTCAGAAACTCTGGGCCTCTTTGCCACTCTGACTCCTCGTCGAGCTCCTCTGGAGTAGCTCCCCTTGTGATGATGTCAGCTATGTTACGACAGCCCTCGATCCACTTCCATTCGTCCACTGGTCCAGCCTTCTGGATTTCTCCAATCCGGTTTGCATAGAAAGTTTGGTAGCCATAGCTGTCCTTCTGTATAGCTCCCAATACCGTTTGGCTATCGACGAGGTGAATCCAGCGCTCGATGTTCAGGCGACCGTGCTTCTCGACGTATTTCCTCAGTCGAGTAGCGAAGACTGCGCCGCACATCTCCGCCTTGATCACGTCCCCCTTCTGATCAAGAGGTGCTAGCTTTGCTTTGGACTCCACTAGCCTGACGCTCACTCCTTCTTGCGTCTCCCAGTGCAGGTAGAGCACAGCTCCGTAGGCGTCCTCACTCCCATCTGAGAAAGTGATTCCCCAGGGGCGGCCTTTCCATCCTGGTGGCGTGAGACATCTGTCGAATTTGACCTGGCTTAGTCTTGCATACTCCTCGAACAGCTTCACTGACGCCTCTCGGAGGCCTGGCGAGAGAGGGGCATCCCAAGTCTCCTTGGACAGATTTCCTCTCCCCGCCTCTTGGAAGGCTCTCCTCACAAGTATCGCCCCCTTCTGCTTCGCCGGAGTCACTAAACCAATGGGGTCGTAGAGTCCAGCTACTTGACTCAGCAACATTCTCCTGGTCAGGACTTCAGGTGTGTTTTCCCTGACCTCGTTCTCTCGGAGGTCCAATCCCGTCCTCATCTTCCCTCTTCGTTTAGAGAAGTTGATTGACGTCATCATATGGAACCAGTCCTCCTCCACGTCGTATCCGATGCCAAGCGCTTTATTGTCTTCATCCCGCATCTGGTTCGGCAGTATCAGAGTTTTGGGTTCCGACACAGGTCTTCCGTCACCACTGGTGTCAGTCACGGCTCCAGGCCTCCCACTCTGACCAGACTGTATCCAAGGCTTAAGGAAGAAGCCTCCAGTGTTGAGGATCTTCTCCACTCCACTGGTGATGTCATTCAGTCTCTCTGGGTCGTTGTGAGATGTAAGGATGTCATCCACGTAACTGTCCTCCTCCAGGACTCGGCGCTCCTCTTCCATGGCTGCAAACTGGGGCAGTCTCGCTGTCTCTCTCATGGCAAGCTGTGCGATGCAGCCAGCTGGTCGGTCACCGATGTTGACCCTGGTGATGGCGTACTCTTCTATCTTCTCTTTTGCAGTGTCTCTCCAGAGAAAGCGATGAAGATGGACTTCCCTTTTCTTCAGCCAGACCGAGTTATACATATTTTTGATGTCTCCCAGGGCTGCGTGCTCTCCTGTTCTGAACCTTAGGAGGACTCCTCTGATGGGGTTGAGGACATCCGGACCTTTGAACAGGAGGTCGTTCATGCTTACTCCCTGGTATTCCTGGCTGCTGTTCCATACAATCCTGACAGGTGTTGTTACTGAGTGGGGATTTGGTGCAACCAGGTGGTTAATGTACCACACTGGACCTTCACAGCCATCGATCTCTTCCTTGGTGAGCTTTACTGCTGCTCCCCTTGCGACCATCTCGTGGACTTGCGCTGCATAAGCCGTCTTCCACTCTGGGTCTTTCTCAAGGCGTTTTTCAGTTCTCAGGAAGGTTGCCTCCACTCCTCGCTTGTTGTTTGGAAGCGACACAGGATCCACCCTCCACGGGTATGCTGCATCCCAGTGAGGGGACGTGCTGTGCTCGTCTTCTGTCACATAAGTGAGGCCCTCCTTGATCTTCTCGAGCTCTTTTTCTTCTGCTAGGGTCATTTCTTTCCCTCCTGGTTGGCATCCACCGCACCGACATCCACCACATTTGGGTTCGCAGGCCGCACCGATGCTGTCCCACTTCCACCAGTCGAGTATCTCCTTATTGGCCACAGCTGTACTTCGGAGCACTTCCTCTTCTTTGTCATGCCGCTCCTGCTGGGCTCTCCCGGAGTTCTCTGGGTCCACGGGGGTCTCCCTGTACGACACTACCGCCGTTCTCAACGATCTCGCGAAGTGGGTTCTGGACTCTCGCTCTCGAATAGATTGGGATGTGCTCCGCCAACAGTTTTTCCCAGCGGACCTTCCCACAGAACGAGGTCTCCTATCACCTTGGTCTTCTGTGGGGCGAGACGTCCTTCTCTGTGACTTATCAGAAGCTCAACCTGTCAGTCGCGACCTCTGGGAAAAACCTCTTGAGCTGTTGCGGGGTGACTGCCTGGTGTACTCTGGCTATCTTGTTCAAGCCATAGCAGAGAAGCTCATGAGCTCTTTCTTTTCCCTCTGGGGTTTTCACCCTTACTCTCAGGGTGTACTTCTTGGTAGCAACCTTCATCGCCATCTCTCCAACTCCCTGGATGACCAACGTGATGTCCTCACCCCTAAGCTGGAGACGTCTGGTGGCTTTGTGGGTGATATAGTTCGTGTCCGAGGCAAGGTCTATCAAGGTGCTGATCTTCTGTCCCGCGTTTGCGGTCACCATCATCAGCATCATGATGACCGGGTGCTCCTTCGGTCCACTCTCCTTCATCAGCCTCTTCTCATCTGTGTTGGTGCGCACCACCGCTGTGGCCTTATTGGTGAAGGCCTTCTTGTACTTTTCCAGCAAATCTGGAGGCAGATCGGCCAAGAACTTCTCCTGCTCTTCAGTCAGCTTGGCTTTTCCTCTGTTTCTTTCCACTTTTCCACCGCCCTCCTTAGTTTTCCTCTTCTCTGGGCAGAGGAGGTAATGGTGATCCGAGGAATCTCCTTTCCGACAGCCTTCCTTTGTACAGAGGAACCTCTGGGTGCACTTGCTGTCTTTTCCATGAGAGCCTAAGCACTTCGTACATGCTCCTGCCTTCTTCAAGAGAGCCTTTTTTCCTGGCTGGTCAAGCCCTCGGAACTCTTTGCAGGCGAACAGTCTTCCTCCATGCTCCTCATCCCCACACATGATGCACGCACCCTTTGAGGCGTCTCCTCTCGTGGCCTTTGTGAAGGCCTTCCTCTTCTCCTTCTCCTTCCTATTCTGCTCAGGAGCGTCCACGGTCGACAGTTGCTCCATCCTCTCGAGAACTTCCTCCTGTTTCTTCAGAAACCGTAGGAGACAGTCGAAATGGTTGCTTGGTGTTATGCCGTTCACGGGGTAACTCACTTGAAGGAGCCAGTCACGCTTCATGGTGTCTGGAAGCTTGCTCTCAATGGACTTAACCACTAGCCGGTTCTTTAGAGCATCCTCCTCTCCCAGGTCTTTAAGGTCAAACAGTGCTCTTTCCACGGCCTGGATGAGGTCAATTGTTTTCCTTGGCTGGTTTCCTTTGACAGCAGGAATCTTGTCAACCTCTTCAACGATCTGGCATGCAATCGTTCCCTTGTTCCCATATCGATTCTCCAGCAGCCTGAAGATCTCGTCAGCGGATCTACTGTTGGATAGCCCGAGGTTCTGTTTTATCTTCCCGTCCAAGCTGCCCAGGAGATGAAGCTTCTTTATCTCAGGTGACCCAGAAGGCTCTCCCTGTCTCTGAAGGCTCTCCCAGTCACATCGCCAGCGGTAGAAGCTCCTCATGCAACCGGTGAATGTGGGCAGGCGTATACGTGCAAGGTGGATTTTTGGCACGGCTCCTTGCGGGACACCAACTGCTCCAATGGATCCGCCGAATGCATTTGGTGGCTCTCCTGCTGCTCCCGGTGGTGCGCTGGGTGAGCTGGGAGGTATGCTAGCTGAGCCGGGTTGTGCGCTACCTGCGCTGCGTGGTGTGCTGGTTGGTGGTTCACTGCTGGGGTTGGGCGGCATGTTGACTGAGTCCACTGGCATGCTGGCTGCGCTGGGTGGTGTGCTGTCTGTTTCCGGCTGCTCATCGCTTCCAGTAGCAGTCTCCCTTACAGTCACGTCAGCAGTGCGTTCTCCGTCTACAGCCTCCCATTGTGCCCGGATGTAATCCTGGTCCACAGCAGCTCGTTTCTCCTCCGCTCTTCTCTTTGCGTCACAAAACCCTTTCTCCCACCTGAGCCATAGCGACTCTCTCCGGTCTATTAGGCTCACCACACGCTCTCGTAGCTCACTTGCATGGGCTGCAGGAATCCAGGCCTTCCATGAGGCCAGTTTCTCGTTATTCTTTCCGATAGACTCCCTCAGGTAGTTACTTTGCACTTCACAGAGCTCGAAGGTTTCACGCTCCACATCGATCTCCTCTGCTCGGTCCATGGCTTTTTCAGCTCGCCTGGCGAGAGGAGCTAGTTCAGGCTCAGCGAATCTGGACCAGAGGGACAACTTTACTTCATGTTCAACCTCGACGAACCTTTGGTCACAGTCTTCTGCCATTTTCCCAACGTTGTCTGCTTGCTGCCTGCTGGCTTCCGTGTCTGCCTTAGACAGTGCTTCAGTGTAGTCGGTGTTGGCTGCAATGAGGTTGCAGTATTCGCTTTCAAACTTTTCCCATTCAGCCTTCAGCTTTCCTTCTGTGGATGAGTTGGCAGTTCGGGTGAGGATATTTGCTCTCCTGGTGAACGCTGATTGAGCTCCAGATCGCTCACGTTTGAGCTGTCCAAGTATCTCCTCATCTTCTGCCAATTTGGCACTGGACTCTGACTTCGTTACTTCGTCAGGCATTTTGTCCCAGTCCAACATCCACTAATAGCCTGCTATTAGCTTCCCCTTGATGCTTCTTGAAGCTGCAAGGTTCGCCTGTCACTTCGAGCTGTAGCTTGAGCCAGGGCTAGCCAGCCACCTTCACAGCTTGTTAGCTTCAGCTGGTTAGCTTCAGGTAGCTTGCTTCAGTTAGCTAGCTTGGTAGCTTGCTAGTCTTCTTGATTGGCTAGCTGGCTGTTAGCTTGCTAGCTCCGGTGGCTAGCTAGCACTTGTTAGCACTCTGCTGCTAGCTAGCATGCATCAGACACATGGAGCACTCACAATTCTTCTCCCAGCTGACCGTCGTCTTGGGATTCCTCCTCGGGTCCTTTCTGGTTGTTATATCCCACGCCGCCCGGCTCCTTTCCTCCGGGTGCGCACGGTTGATAACTGTTCGGCTTTACTCCCACCGAAAGGGTTGGACACAACACGGGGCGTGACTACTCAACTCAGTGCAAGATTTGGTATTTAATGAAATTTCTTCTCCACACAAAGTAGGTTATCAACCTAAAGATAAACACATACACAAATCACTATAAACATACACAATGAAAACCTATCAACATGAACACACCATAAACACTTGTCATTTCCCTTACCGGCTGCCCGTGTGGCCCTGAAGCTTTGACTCACTGACAAACAATTGCAATTCCATTTAAGATGGCTGTCGGTCCCTCAACAAATGAGTCCCAAGGGAAACAAAAACTTAACCAAATTTAATGAAAATCCCTCCACAGTAGTGTTTCTTGAAGAGGAAGGGTCAGGGTAGTGTCTCTTGAAGAGGAAGGGTCAGGGTAGTGTTTCTAGAAGAGGAAGGGTCAGGGTAGTGTTTCTTGAAGAGGAAGGGTCAGGGTAGTGTTTCTTCAAGAGGTGGGTTTTCAGCCTGCGGTGAAAGATGGGCAGCGACTCTGCTGTCCTGACATCAGTGGGGAGTTCATTCCACCACTGTGGGGCCAGAACAGAGAAAAGCCGTGACCGTGTAGATCAGCCGCTGATCGTTGAACACATGATATTTAATAAGGTCTATCAACGTTTTTAATTCAACAATTTACGCATTCAATCTATCAGCAATTTGTTGCCAATCTTTCTCTCTCCCTTTATTTATAACAATCGTATTTCCCTTTTCATTGTAATATGGCTGAATTCTCCATAGACCTCCACTAAAAGTTGCTGCTCAGTGGCCGTGAACATTGCGGCTCTGTCTTTACCGTCATTTTTTGCCATGATGAATCGATCAGATCCATGATCGACCTCTCAGGCTGCTTAAATAAACTGTGTATAACTGTGCACGCGCAATTATCTGGATTGCTTGAGCCTGGCTTGAATTAGCCAGATCACGGTAGCTTGACTTCGGCTTCTTGGAACCGCTTTAGCCCCGATTAACTAACTCAAGCCAGGCTTGCAAGGTTAATCGCCGATTTCTAAACCTGCTTTGTGGAACAGGCCCCAGGACAGGAGCAACTGAGCCAAGGCTCAGAAAGGAGAATATTAAGCCTAGGGTAAATCAAAATACAAAGCTAAGCTTCCTAAGCAGAAGAAAACAGGCGATCAAAATAAACGGCACACCCCCTGCTGAGCTCCACACAAATGCCTAGTCTCAAAAGACAGTCAGTAACAAGGACAAACACCAGCGCCTATAGCTATACACAGACGATTCAACAGAAGACTAGCACCAACACTGCTTAGCGGCTGTGAGCGGCCATCAGGACTGAAGCTTCATCCTGGCTTTTATGCTGCATGGTGATGATTGGGAAACCAGCTCCAGGTGCCGATGCGTCGGGGTGGCCAACCACAGCAGGAGGGCAGGTCTGAAACTCAGCATACACAGAACACACCTCCAAAACACAAACCTTACCAATTAGGGTCTGTAACCCCATCAATCAAGTGCTCTTCAATAGATCTGTTTCTGTTTTGCTCTTTCCGACCAAAAAGCAAAAGTCGTGATCTACTTCCTCACTTTGAGAAAACTACCATCCTATCAATCGGACGTGCACTTGAAAGCAGCATGAGAGAAAACTTTGTGCCGGGCAATTCAAAGAGGGATCCCCCACTTGGATGGTTGAGCGTGCAATAGGTACCGGTGTGGATAATATGGACATGTGAAATGTTATGTAAAACTTCAGATGTGATGTGTGTGTGTGGGAGATAAGCTTGGAGAAGGAAACAGGTTGTTAAAGAATACTGGAAAACCTTTCACATCCTTCCAGCTCTCAGTAAACCAAATGAGCCAGTTCCCGTTGCCCCTTTGCAGTGCAGTCTGACCAGGGCTCAAATTCTATCTCGGATCTTACAGCAAATGGGTGTGAAGTGAACATCATCCAGAGTTGCAATGACTTTTGGAGAGATTCCATCAGACTTCGAAGTCGATGTTGAGAGCTTACTGGGATGAAGGGGCACCTTTGGTGCTGTTTTCTGCACAAGAGGTGATGCAAGAATCTCCAAGGTGGCCAGGCATTTAAGAGTACCGACAACCAGGGGTTAAAGTGGGATTTGGCAGGTGGGGGAACCCTAACGATATTTTCTGCAACTAAGCAGAGCAGACAATCTGCTTCCGGTTTATACCGGCACGCCCATGCCCAGTGTAGGTGAATGGTAACGTGATATGCGTTTTTATGGACGGAGATCATTTCTGAAACAGTGCTATAACGCTTGTGTGGACTGAGATCGTTTTAGTTTCAAAACTCTGTTTTAAAACGAAAACGTATTGGATGTAGCCTCAGAGAGGAGGGGCTATTCACAGACAGGTCCATTGTCAATGTGTTTGTGAGAGAGAGAGAGAGAGAGAGAGAGAGAGAGAGAGAGAGAGAGAGAGAGAGAGATACTACACGCATGAACCCGGACGGAGTGAGAACGGAAGAAGGATGTTGAGTGTGGGGGCAGGGCTGTGGGGTGACATTACTTTCTGATTTGTTGAGTGAGTATCTCAATATACGGCATCAGCTGGAAGGAACGCCAGGCTGCAGCACACGAATATGAACTCTCTGCCAATCAGATTTATTTACTTATTAATCGAAGGTGCCGGAATGCTGTTCCGGATTGTTCTGGCCCACTTTAACCCCTGTGTACAACACCGAGGACGCAACAAGCACTAGCCAATGAAGAGAAGAGAGCATTAGCTAGCTAGCAGGCCAATCTCCAATATGTTGTCTGATGATGTCAGAGGTTTTACAGACACGCCCCCTTCTCCCCTCCCTCTCAAACTGGTGTTTTAGTATCTGGTGGGCGGAGCCAGACTGGAACCATTTCATTACTCTCTAAGTTTTAAATCTTTGTCCTCCATTGAAACAATCAAAGTGGGAATTCCTTTCTGGCTCCATGACAGAAACATCAAATGTGAATGTTCCATAAGTTATGATCGATTAGATGAGACTTTATTGATCCTTGTGGGAAAATTGGGTCGTTGCAGCAGCAGAGTAATAGGATACAGCAGGGAAAAATAGAATAGAAATAAAAATAGAATAAAACTACAAAATCAATGAAAATAGAATAGAAACAGCTTTGGGAGTATATAAACCGACTGTATGGGAGAGAGTGTGGATTAATAACGTGGTTTTACTTCAGTATGGATTATAAAATATGCTGGCAGAGAAAGGCTGAAACTGTATTTCATTACTTTTTAATGATGAGGAGAAACAGGCCTTCAATGGAAAATCATTTATACTGAACTAGTCAAACTATTAACGGGATTTGTCTTCAATTAGATGTGTAAATATGCTCAACCTTGAATAATTGTCATTTTCAATGACAATAAAATTAATTGATCAAAACAGACTATGGTGTGATATACATGCTATACAGCTATTTCTTACAGAATTCCTCAAGAGAAATATGTTGATAGTTGATATAAACTAAGAACATATTGTCTTATTTAGAACAGCTATAAGTCAGAATTGTAAGTTGCACAAAACTTAAAATGACTTCTAATGTCTGATTATTAACGATGTTTAAGAAAAGGTGGATTCTGTGTTGCAAAGATTTTCTAAAGCCTTTGAAAACGGCAATGCACTGAGTAGAAATATATTTGTCATAAACACATATGTGATGTATCAATGGGTCTTGTAAGCCCATGAAGTATAATCAGTCAATCATATAATAATAATAATAATAATAATATGATTTATATAGACTTTACAACAATATAAGGACTCCAGCTCAGGCTCTTAGCCTGTAGAACTAACATGGACTCGGACCTCATACTGAAAACTGTAAATAAAAACTGTACAAATACATTTCACCATCACCTCATCAGAATCAGCATACATGTAAATGATTCATAATGATGCACAATGTAAATATAATTAGTTATTATGTATCATAATAACCAATTATATTTACATTGTGCTTTTCAAAACACAGTTACTTTACAGACAAACTAATATATAAGACCCAATAAAACAATAAAATAATGTGAGAAATGAATTGAAATCAGGATTAAAGTGGACTAAACCAGGTAAACACAAAGGGCATTAAATAGTTGAAATAAATAAAGGACAGTACAACCGAAGGGATGAGTGCCAATAGAAATAGCAGACCACAGCTTGCAGCAAGCCATCATGTCATGTTGTGCTGTTTGTTGCCATAGCAACCAAGCTGTCCTTATGACATATCCATTATTTACACATTTAACAATATTTATAATATATAAACAAAGTCAGACATAATGTATGTAGGTATAGTGTTTCACCTTTTGATAGTGTGGCTTTTTCTCAAAAGAGCTCTGCAGGGACAAAAGATCCAGTATTGAACTATATTTTGTGTTTGCTTTTCTGACTGCAATATACTGCTCACATTATCAGTCATTCAATATGTTTAAAGGGGATCCAATTCTGTAAAAGTGTTCTCATTTTCTCAACCAAGGACTTAAATTACCTACTCTCCTACACCGTAATTCATTTTATTACTAATTTCTGTAAGAGATGTGGTGGAGCCACCTCTTGACGTATCTTAGCTCTGAGCATTGACCTTGTGACTGAATGTTTGGATGACCCTGGTTCGGATCTGCTGGAGGTTCATGCCGTAGATGATGGGGTTGATGAGAGGAGGAACCACCAGGAACTCTGCAGCCAGGGCATTACGGAGGGACTGCAGACTGCTGCTGCTGCCGTAGCGGGAGTACATGGTATCAAACACCAAAGACATGGTGAAGTTAATCAGTGTAATCAAGTGAGGAAGACACGTCTGCATGAACTTCCTCCTATCTGCCTGGGACCTCAGTGAGGCTTTGATGATGTGCACATAAGAAACCAGGATGAGCATGGTTTGAAATACGTGGGACACCATCAGTAGGAAGCCATAGATGTTATTCAGAGTGGTGTCAGTGCAGGACAGCCTCACCATAGCCCAGTTTGTGCAGAAGAGTTTATCAATGTGAACGCCACAGATGGGCAGCCTGCTGGTCAGCACTATCCCCACTATGGTCTCAAGGAGAGAAAAACTCCAGGTGAGAAGAAGCAGCTGTCTCACCTTCTGAGCTGTCATGATGGCATGGTACTGCAGCGGTTTGCAGATAGCAACATACCTGTCATAAGCCATCACTGTCAAATTTGTAAATTCACAGAAAACATAGGAGTAAACAACAAATATCTGGGTTAAGCAGCCAGTGTATGATATCACATGGGCATCAGCCAAAAGGTCACGAAGCAGCTTTGGATAGAAACTAGAAGCTCCATATATTCCATTAACACAAAGATTACATAGAAATATATACATCGGCTCATGAAAGATTTCCTCAAGAAAAATGGTTAAAATGAGAGTCAGGTTAACAAACATGGTGAAGAGGTAGATCATGAGTGTAAATGCAAAATAGATTTGTCTGTTGGTCTGAGTTTCATTTAAACCTTGAAGCACAAACACAATGTCTGAGTTATTTTCCATTTTGAGCTGCAGCTGATTGAATGCAGCTGTAACCTAAAGTGCATTGATTTGATGATGTTACCCACCCAACACACACACACACACACACACACACACACACACGCATACACACACACACACACACACACACACCCTAACAACAACTAGGTTGTCAAATTGCAGTGTATGAGACTGCAATGAAATCTAATTTACTGTTAATTTACTGTCTTCAATTCTCAACACTCACACATCACACAACACATTTTCAGTAACAGCTGTTGAGAGGATGAAGTCAGAACAGACAATTCTACATTTTAGGCATTTAGATTATAAACTTCATTTCCTAGATCACCAACATTCCAGGCAACCAATAGTAAGAGGGTCAAGTGTCAAAAATATGAAAATCCATCCATACTAAAAGCCACTGTTGCCCGTGTCCTGAGCCACATCATGTTATACAGCTGTATAACACCTCCTGCCCCTTCCACAGCTAATATAAACCTGTGCTGAAGTGACGAACTGCCATGGCAACACATCAGTCAGATAGACAGGCAGATAGACAGGTGGATAAATGGCACCTTAACCCTGGAGGGGTGACATCATCACACGAACAAGGAGCCTGTCGCCCCTCCTCTCCCAAGATGAAAATGTCCTGATGAAGAGATAATTCTCAAAAAAGTTTCAAAACAGATTTTGTGGGTTATTTCTTAGGCAATCTAACCAAATGTACCAGGGTGCTAACCTAAAAATCTAACTAACATTGATCAAGTCTGCAAGGTTTAATTCCGCCTACATTACATCAATTTGTTTTAACACCCCCCCAATCCCAAAACCTTACTGTTCCACTGTTGACTATACAGTGTAACACAATTAAACCAATAAAACACAGTAAAAAACAAATCACTACAACATAAGCTATACAGACAATAATTGTTTAATGGCACGAGACAGCGATTCAATAGCTCCATATTGTGAAATAAAAAGTCACTCATCAGTGCAAAATGCTCTCAGATCATAAGATGCTACAGAATTTCATGAGCAGATGAAGAAGTAGGCTAGGTAGGGGAAAATGTGACCATTTTCATTACTGTAAAAGGAATTTACAGGTTTTTGTTGTATATAAATTACAGCAATTTATTGTAATAGAAAAACAACAATTAATTGTAATCTAGTTTACAACATTATCTTACCTGGCAACTAGAGTTGCCAGTAAATAGCTGTTAATACTTCACAATACAATATGTTGTTGTAGAATGTTTTTACAGTTAAGTTTTGTTTTTTACATTAGCAGCTTTGCAAATTATGCATATTGAAGTGTTTTGAATGAGACCAGGCTTGCTGTTAATCCAAAATTCATCAACATTGCATTAGATTCTCTTACAGTTTTTTACGATCGCTAACAAGCGTTTACCTATACTTAAGATACTTTTTCTAAACTCTTAACACATCAATACACCTACATCACACAATTAGCCAAATAGTTAATTTTCGGCTCAAAACCACATTTTGTTAATTAAACACAAACTCTACATTTCAAAATGCAAAAATAATTCTCTACATACACTAACTCTATCAAAACATGACAAACCTGACTCAATATCACATCATTCTTTCAAAACACATGTTTTCTATCCAAGAGGAACATATAGTCAATCATAGCACAACAACTTTCAAAATACTAACAGTTGATGGCATTACAAAAACTACTTTTACTTTTACTACTATTACTTTTCATGTTTCAGTTCTACCTGCATACATATGAAATACACAGTTTTTTATAATTCAGTTTCAAGGTTCAAGGTTCAAGGTTCAAGGTTGTTATTATCATATGCACAAACATTCACAAAAAAGCAAAAGTTGGCAATGAAATTCTTATGCCTCTCTGGCACCCTACGCTAGTGCTAAGAACAAATATAAAAGTACAAAGTTATATAAGTACAAAGTTACAAAAGCACAAAAGTTATAAATTATAAAGTGTAGCAGAGTGTAAGGTGTCCTCGAAGTAAAGTGGCCTGTTGTGCGTGGGGGGGGGGCTCAGGTGTGTTTGTTCAGGAGCCTGATGGCCTGTGGGAAAAAACTGTCTTTGAATCTGGTGGTGCGAGTCCGGATGCTACGGAACCGTCTGCCTGAGGGCAGCAGGCAGAACAGCTTGTGGCTGGGGTGGAAAGGATCCTTAAGGATCTTGCTGGCCTTCTTCCTGCTACGCTGGTGATAGAGGAGGGCAGCTCCGACCTGGTGATGCGTCGTGCAGCGTTCACCACCCTCTGCAGCGCCTTCCGTTTGAGGGCGGTGCAGCTGCCATACCAGGCCGAGATGCAGCCAGTCAGGATACTCTTGATGGTGCACCTGTAAAAGTTGCAGAGTATCCTGGAGTCCATGTTGATCTTCCTCAGCCTGCGTAGGAAGAAGAGTCGCTGTCTTGCTGTCTTGATGATGATGTCGGCGTGGTGGTTCCAGGTGAGGTCCTCGTTGATGTGGACACCGAGGAACCTGAAGCTGCTGACTCTCTCCACCGCCGCCCCGTTGATGTCGATGGGGGCGTGTCCCGTGCTCTGGCCCCTTCTATAGTCCACGATCAGCTCCTTTGTTTTGTCGACGTTGAGATGGAGGTTGTTGTCCTGGCACCAGGATGACAGGGCTCTGACCTCCTCTCTGTAGGCCGTCTCGTCGCCGTCGGTGATCAGGCCGATGACGGTCGTGTCGTCGGCAAACTTAATGATGGTATTGGAGCTGTGTTTTGCCACGCAGTCGTGCGTGAACAGGGAGTACAGGAGAGGGCTGAGCACGCAGCCCTGCGGGGCACCGGTGTTTAGAGTCAGGGTGGAGGATGTGGTGGTACCAACCCGCACTGCCTGGGGCCTGCCTGACAGGAAGCTCAGGATCCAGTCACACAGGGCGGTGTTGAGGCCCAGGTCCCTGAGCTTGATGGCGAGCTTGGAGGGCACAATGGTGTTGAATGCCGAGCTGTAATCAATGCTGTAATCAATGCTGTAATCAATGCTGTAATCAATGCCGAGCTGTAATCAGGCCCACTGTAAACCACTGTTTTGGTTGAGTGTTGAATGTGTGCATTTTTGGCAACATACTATCTAAAAGTGAGTCATCTTTACTTTATTGAATGTACAGTAGAAAAAAATAGTAAGTGACAGAATTGCTGCAGTAAAAGCTTTATTAGCATGCTACTGAGATTGATATAGCCCCTGTATACATTTTTTATCTATTATAAATAAACATTTGTACTATATTCTCTCAGTGCCTCTTTAATGAGGGAAACCTAGATATACTGGACATTACACTAATAAACTAGAAAGCTATCTGTAGTGGTAGTAGCAGCAGTAGAAGTACCAGTAGTAGTAGTAGTAGTACCAGCAGAAGTACCAGTTGTAGTAGTAGTAGTACCACTAGTAGGAGCAGTAGCAACATTAGAAGTAGTAGTAGTAGTAGTAGTAATAGTAGCAGCAGAAGTAGTAGTGCCTGTAGAATTACCAGTAGTTGTAGGGTAGTAGTAGTAGCAGTAGTAGTAGCAGTGGCTCTTGGCAAACTAACATAGTCACAACATAGTTGGGCCTGGAAACAACCCACAGAGCCAGAGCCTCCACGTGAAGCAAGCATTCGTTCCGAGCAGGCAGTCCAAAAGAAGAAGGCCTCAAGCCTGCAAGACTGTCTGGAACACACAGGTGTGGTCCCAAGTCCAAGTCAACTGCCAATCCGCACCTTCATGGATAACTTGACAGAACTGAGTCTGTGCCTGGAGGCAGATAATAATAATAATAATAATAATAATAATCTTTATTTGTATAGCACCTTTCATACAAGAGTTGCAGCCCAAAGTGCTTCACAGTAACATAGATATAAAATAGACAGTAAAATAGATATAAAATACAGAATAAGAAAGCAATACAGAAAGTAAAAGAGTAAAAAATCCTGAGATCATATAAAATAGTAGTATAATTTAAGACGATTTAAGTATGATAAAATTAAAATAATGAAATAGCAGTATTCAGTCAATAAAATCAATAATATAAAAACGATAGTGCAATATATAAAGAGCAGTGATAGAGGGACGCTTAAAGCGCAGTATTGTAATGTATAAAAGAGCAGCGATAGTGGGACGCCTAAAGGACGGAGTTACTGGAATGCTCGGCTAAAAAGAAAGGTTTTGAGCTTATTTTTAAAGATGTCTAGCGAGCTGGCCTCCATGATCTCTATGGGCAGTGTGTTCCACAGTTTGGGGGCATAATTGACAAACGCTGCGTCACCGATCTTCTTTCTGCTGCTGGGCACTGTCAATAAACCAGCAGTAGATGATCGCAGTATTCTTGAGGGTACATAGCTGGTAAGGGAATTAGCAATGTAGCCTGGTCCTTGCCCATTGAGGGCTTTGTATATTAAAAGAAGAACCTTAAAGTCAATTCTAAATGTGACCAGGAGCCAGTGTAGAGCAGCTAGGACAGGACTAATGTGTTCTCTCTTTTTGGTACCGGTTAGCAGCCGAGCTGCAGAATTTTGGATGAGCTGAAGCCTCTCAGTGTTTTTTTTTTGGCAGGCCGGTAAAAAGTGCACTACAGTAGTCCAGTCGGCTTGATATAAACGCGTGGATTAGCTTCTCAGCGTCTTTTTGATTTATAAGCGGCCGTACTTTTGCTATGTTTCTGAGGTGAAAAAATGATGTTTTGGTTACCTTGCTAATGTGGGAGTTGAAGCTCAGATCTGAGTCTATTATAATACCAAGGCTTTTAACTTCAGATTTAATCCAGGGGCTTAATTTACGTTGTGCTCTCTAATGATGTTACCAAGTGGTTGCATGTACAATGAGAATAGCAATGAACCGAGGCAGCTCCCCTGCGGAACACCATAGTAACTGTTATGTTTCTCTGACTCATGTCCTCCAAGACTGACGTAGAACTTCCTCCCTTTGATGTAGGTTTTGAACCAATTTAGCACCCGGTCAGAGAGACCAACCAACTTCTCAAGTCGGTTGATTAGAATTTCATGGTCTATCGTATCAAATGCTGCGCTTAGATCTAAGAGAATTAAAATTGAGACCTTATTTTCATCAGCATTTAATCTGAGGTCACTGACTATTTTAGTGAGGGCAGTTTCAGTGCTGTGGTATTTCCTGAAGCCTGATTGGAATTCCTCTAAGATGTTGTTTTCTTTAAGGAATGAGTTTATTTGGACCGAAACAATCTTTTCAAGTAACTTACTAATAAATGGGAGATTGGATATTGGCCTATAGTTCACTAATATGTTATTATCCAGATTCGGTTTCTTCAACAGAGGTTTTACAACAGCTATTTTGAAAGCATCTGGGAAAATGCCTGTGTGAAGGGATGTATTTATGATGTTCAGTACTTGACCTGAAACACTGTCAAACACTCTCTTAAAGAATGCTGTTGGCACCGGATCGATGCATGAGGTGGACGAGTTACACTCGGTGACAGTTTTGCAAAGCTCACTTAACGTGACACATGTAAAATTTCCCATGCTGGCATTATTAGGTCTGCTGAGATCCTTCGTGTCTATACCTGTGTTAATGCTGGCTCTTATTGATGTTATTTTGTTATTAAAGAATAGCGCAAACTCCTCACACTTTGCTGCTGAGGACTGTGGGGGGGCGGGGGCAGTGTTTAGTAGCTGGTCTATCGTGGAGAATAATATTGAGGTTTCCAGCGCTCTCTGTGATAATGTTGGAGAAGTAATCCTTTCTTGCCAAGCGCATAATTTTGTTGTAGGTAGTGTCGTGCTTCTTTATACACTTCATAGTGGACTGTAAGTCTGTTTTTTCTCCATTGTCTTTTAGCTGCTCGACACTCTCTCTTGATATCACTTACATTGTTCCTGTTTAACCATGGGGAGACTTTGTCTGTTTTCCTCTTCTTAGGTTTTAATGGGGCTACGATATTTAGCACAGTTGACATTGTTTCATTACATTTTTCTACCATGTCATTTAAGGAGGCATTTTGACTGGCTAGCTCGGTTGACCTCATGAGATGAGAAAACTTTGTTTCAGCTGTGTTATCTAGGAGCCTTCTATGAACTGTGAATTCCCTATTAGTTTTGACTGGGGTTATCTCTGCATTAAAGTAGACACAGTGATGGTCAGAGTAAGGTAATTTATCTACTGAGACGTTATTTATATTTAGCCCTTTTGTTATCACCAGGTCGAGGGTGTTGCCATGCTGGTGTGTCAGACCTACTACATGCTGAGTTAGAGCAAAACTGTTCAATAAATCCATAAGTTCTACCGTTTTAGTGTCCTCTCTTTTGTTAAAGTGAATATTCAAGTCCCCGTTCAAAATTATATTATGTATCTTGTGACACATAGTGATATCAGATCTGAGAGATCTTGTGTGAAGGTTGGTGAACATTTCAGGGGTCGGTACATGGTAACAAACAGTGTTGATTCTGTTTTAAGCTCCATAGCTAGATATTCTATTGAAGTAAATTCACCTATTTCAATGTTTTTAAACACAAGTTGTGTGGAGTGGATAGCTGCAACTCCCCCTCCTCTCCTGCTTTCTCTGGCCATTTGATGAAAACTGTAGTTCTGAGGACAAGCCTCTAGCATTGTTGCTACAGCAGTGTCACTGCTAATCCATGTCTCAGTTAAGAAAATACAGTCTAATTGTTTTTCTATTGTCAAATCATTGATCAGGAAGGTTTTATTATTCAGTGATCTTATATTTAGGAGGGCCAGTTTCATCTGTTGAGAGCTTACAGGGTTTATGTTTGGAGAGGAGACTGGTTCTGGGTGAGTCTTTACAGTTTTAAGGTTACTAGATGGTCTGTGCTCGCAGCGAGGTATTTTACCATGCCACCGGCTATTTAGAATTACTGGTATGTTTAGTGAGGTGGCATGGTGTTTGACCTATCCCTGCAGTAGAAGTCCCTCCAGTCCTTCTAAGTTTTCTTTGGATGATGATTGGAGAAGCTGGAGCTGACCCTTTATTTCTTCTAACTTTTTTTTGGTTGATTTGATAAGCTGTTTAGTCGGTGACTTCGTAGTCACCGACTAACCACACATCATGGATCCTGCAGGGGCTTGAGAAACTCATGGGGTGGGCCAGGATGTCCATCAAGCCAGCAAAGTCAAGGTCTCTGGTGTTAAAGAAGGGTAGAGTCATGGACAAGTTCCGTGTCTCCATCTCAGGCTCACCAATCCCATCTCTGAGAAGCATGTGAAAACCATGGGAAAGATTTTCGACAGCAGCCTCAGAGATGCAGCATCAATCAAGAGGAGGAGAGGTCCAGCAGAGCAGTGGGGATGTGGCAGCAAGGTGCCTGGACAAGATGGTAGCAAATGGCAGAGAGGAAGATCACATGGAATAACCTATTGTGGGCAGAACCACACCACATCAAGTTCCTGGTCCAGGCAGTCTATGATGTCCTCCCCAGCCTGTCCAACCTGCACTGCTTGGGCTTGGTGGATACTCCAGCATGCCCTCTATGCCAGAAAAGGATGACCCTCGAGCACATCTTGAGCTGCTGTCCTAAGGCTCTGGCGGAAGGCTGGTATCGTTGGTGGCACAACCAAGTGCTCAAAACTATTGCAGAGGCCATCTGCAGTGCTATCAACAGCTGCCAGAGGTCGAAACCCATTAAGCAATACATTAGCTTCATCAGAGCTGGAGAGAAGGGCTGCAAGGTTGGTAGTAGGGCACAAGCTGAGGCTTGATCAACCTCTGCTGAGTTGCCTGGGCGAGGGTGAGGGCGAAACACCCAAGGACGCCAGGTTACATCACTGATGATTTGCCCTAGCTTAGCATCAGAAGATGTATCACTACAACAGTAACAATCAATAGGACATAGTTCTGTATAGTTCTATATTCCCTTGAAGAGAGGTTGAGTGGGGAGGGTGACTCAAAAATGCCACACACATTTAATTTCTAGTCTTTTCTACTGTTTTAGTTCTTTTGTCAATACAGAATAAAACCTTGTACAATGCAGACCACTCAGCATGCAAGCCTTCCTCAGAATGATCCAAACATGCTGGCAAGTGTGAATGTTGTTTTCAAGTACAAACCATTTTCCTCGTGTTTCTGTTTGATTTGTCATGCTCCACTAATTGTGTTTTTTTTGTAATTTTCAGTGTCTCAGTAGCGCTGCCCCTGACCTTCCTAAATACACTTACAATTAAGCTCTATAATTCTAACAAAAGCTCTAATACAAAATAACATCCACGGATGAAAGGACATTTGCACAATTAGTTTCTTCTAAGTTGAAAACCTGAAGCCTGTCGAGGCCCTCGGCCTCAGGTAGCAGGGGACTTGCATCACTGCAGCTCATAATTACCTCCCTCAGGCCAGTGGTCATTTCAGCTTCACAACATGTTTGTTTGACCCTGAACATTTAAGCTTCATAACAAACCATTAGCCACTCTTTCTCTTAATTCCCTTTGAAGCAAATTACAGTATCAGCTGGTAACCAGTGAGACCAATCAGCCTGAACAGTCCTAACCATTGGTTTTACTGGTCTGAGGTAATGACCTCCCTTCAGACTGAAACAAGATAGATAGATAGATAGATAGATAGATAGATAGATTAGATGTGCTTAATCTCAATCCCAACACCAATAATTTGCAAAATAATTTGCATCGTTCAAAATCCTTAGTCTGCGTCCTACAACTACAATCATCAGTGATTTCAACATGAACCTAAATAAAACCTCTGATCCTCTCAGTAAGGCTTTCTTAGCAGGTATTGATTGCTTTACCAACCCACCATGGCACGTGGCATTCCTGTCTTTGATTTAGTTGTCTCCTCTTCTGTAGGCTGGTGGTCCCACGACCCGGACCACCTGCCCCACCTTCATTAACGGGCACTCCTTTTGTAGGTGGCCACCAGCACTCCTGTCCTGGGGTCTGAAGAGGCAGAAGCTTGGTCCTACAGAACAGAAGGCAGAGGAGGAGAATTAGATTGGGGCCGGGGGAACCGGTTGTAGGCGGTGTGGCATGGGTGCAGGTAGGGTGTGTGTAGGTCTGGGTATGAAAAGTCTGGTTTGGAGGGAGGGATAGATGGTCCTCCGCTGGGGCGGTGTCCTCATCCAGGGTGTCACTGTGGCACTGCAGCCCCCAGACAAATTGCTGCAGGAGGTCCTCAGCTGAGCTGGTACCTGGACGAAGCCAGCATCTCGCTGTGTCAAGGAGCTGCTGAGAGGATGCAAAGGGCCAGCGTGTGCCCCAGTCTGTCCAGGATGGCCCACTTGACGATGACGTAGACACTTTGGGAGGACGCCACTCAGCCTCCGACCACCCACATCACATCATCGGGCGTCATCTTGGGAAGGGCGATCTGGGGCCTCCGAATCGATATTGAGTCCATATCGCCCCCATGGGCAGTCAGAGGGAACCGTAGCAGCTCCCTCAGGAGCGCCGTCCTCAGACTGGATCACTTGCATCTGTGGGTGCTGGCTCTCCTGGATGTCCTCCAGACACCAGTTGCCAGATGCCCTTTACTACCAAATGTGTACTGAAGTTTTTCTCTACAAGCTAATCTCTTAAGTGTGACAGGCTGTGACAAATGCACTGTAAAAGTGACAGTGAAGTTTCGTTGTCTCCGAGTTTTATACTGTCACACTAACCAATCGGAAATCAGGACTATGACACACAGTTACGGCCAATACACTACAGGGGTGATTTGCTCTAGAGCTCTAGAGCTCCTCAAGCCTGCAAGACATCTAGCGGATTTCTTCCTCAGGAATGGATACATCCACACTTCAGTGGAAAAAGGTGGCATTCCACGGGTCCCTGTCTGGAACGCCCAGGTGTGGCCCCAAGTCCAAGTCAACTGCCAATCCGCACCTTCATGGACGACTTGACAGTGACCTGAGAACTGAGTCTGTGCCTGGAGGCAGATGGATCTTTGTATTTAACTTCTGGAGGGATTCTGAACTACTTGACTCATCTAGAATAGTCTGAGTATATTTTTCTTGCTTACCAGGTTGCTGTTAGCTGTACTTTGATTGCTTAAGTATTAGTGCTTTAATCAGTAGTCTATTGTTAGCTGCTAGTTGGTCAGTTTCTGTTTGTGTCATAGCCCCTATTGAAGGTAGTTTCACCAAGCTAGGCCAATTGCCTTGTTAATTGTCTGGGAGGGGCCTGCACTCATGGCAGACAATTAGCAATCAGTGGAAGCAGTCTTAAACCACTGCTGCTTTGAAAGCGTCAGGCAAACAAAGGCAACAGGCGACTTTTTCAAGCCCGACTTCTTCAAAGAACGACCTTCGAAGATTAGGTGCTTCTTCTCTTCATAAACCGTATCATTGTATTGTGATCTACCATGTGTTTGCTTCCTATTCCTGTCCTCTCCTCTTTCCGATGGTCGCACAGACGCTGGGTCACACCCAGACGCCGCGACCCCACTAATCTCATCTATCCTACTCTCTCAACTCTCGTTGAGCAAGTGGTGGCAGGGGGGCTGTGGAACTGCCAGTCGGCTGTGTCGAAAGCTGAGTTAATCTCAGGCTACGCATCCTTGCTCTCCCTCAACTTTCTTGCTCTAACTGAGACTTGGATCACCCCAGAAAACACTGCCACGCCCGCTGCTCTGTCAGATGTGTACTCTTTCTCTCACACTCCCAGAGCTGCGAGGCGAGGCGGTGGTACTGGCCTGCTAATTTCCAGCAAATGGAAATGCTCTCTTTTTTCTCTGCCACAATTCTCTCCTTCCTCCTTTGAATTTCATGCTGTCACTGTTTCTCATCCAGTCAAGCTCACCATCGCGGTTGTGTATCGCCCACCAGGCCTTGCTGGTGAGTTCCTGGAGGAGCTTGACACACTAGTCTCCCACTTCCCTGACGATGGCTCTGGACTCATCCTTCTCGGTGACTTCAACATCCAGACTGAGAAGCTTGACCTTCTTCTTTCGTTCCTCGCCTCCTTCAACCTAGCCCTCTCCCTATCTCCTCCTACCCACAAGGCTGGCAACCAACTGGACCTAATCTTCACCAGACACTGTTCTACTGCCAACCTCTACGTCACTCCTCTTCATCTCTCTGACCACTACTTCATGTCCTACACTCTCTCTCTCTCCTCTCCCCCCTCACATCCTCTCCCTACCCACATGGTTTCTTCTCGTCGCAATCTCCGCTCACTCTCTCCCACTGATCTTTCCTCTTCTGTTCTCTCTGCTCTCCCTGCCCCTGAATCTTTTTCTCTTCTATCCCCTGATACTGCCACTGATCTTGTTCTCTCTACTCTGTCCTCTTCTCTGGACCATCTCTGTCCCCTCACCTCCAGGCCTGCACGCCAAACTCCACCTGCCCCTTGGTTGTCGGACTCAGTGCGTACTGAGAGACGGAGACTGAGAGTGGCTGAGCGCAAATGGAGAAATGGCAACCTCCCGGAGGACCTTCTTACCTTCCAATCTCTCCTTTCCACTTTTTCCTCCTCTCTATCTGCTGCTAAAGCTGCTTTCTTCTGCACTAAAATTCAAACTTCTGCTTCCAACCCTAAAAAACTCTTTGAAACTTTCTCTTCCCTCCTCCAACCCCCACCCCCTCCTCCCACCTCCTCCCTCCGCCCTGACGACTTCGCCAACTTCTTTGACAAGAAGGTCAACGATATCCGATCCTCCTTCCCTCACCCCCCGGCTGGTGCCCTGCGCACCAACCACACCTGTCTGCCTTCCACCCATCCCTCTCTACCACCCTCTCCACCTTTTCCCTCCCCACCTCCCTCCCTATCCCATTTTTCTCCCCTCTCCCCAGACGAGGTCCTTCACCTGGTTACATCTAGCCGCCCCACCACATGCTCCCTTGACCCGGTCCCATCCACTCTGCTTCAGTCTACTGCACCTGAACTCCTTCCCTTCCTGACCCACCTCATCAACACGTCTCTGGTGTCTGGATGCTTTCCCTCTGCTTTCAAGACTGCCAGAGTCACCCCCCTTCTGAAGAAACCAACACTTGACCCCTCTGAGGTCAAGAACTACAGACCGGTTTCCCTTCTACCCTTCCTATCAAAAACTCTTGAACGTGCTGTCTTCAATCAACTGTCCTTGTACCTCCACCAGAACAACCTCTTGGATCCCCACCAGTCTGGGTTCAAAGTGGGTCACTCGACCGAGACTGCCCTCCTGGCAGTGACAGAGTCGCTCCATGCCGCTAGAGCGAACTTTCTCTCCTCTGTCCTGATACTCCTGGACCTGTCTGCAGCGTTTGACACAGTGAACCACCAGATCCTCCTCTCCACCCTTGAGGGGATGGGTGTCTCAGGCTCTGCACTCTCCATGTTTGCATCCTACCTAACGGATCGCTCCTACCAGGTGACGCTGAGAGGGTCTGTGTCAGAACCACGCAGGCTCACTACTGGGGTTCCGCAAGGCTCGGTTCTAGGTCCTCTCCTTTTTTCCCTCTACACAACATCTCTTGGTTCTGTTATCCATTCACACGACTTTTCCTACCATTGCTATGCAGATGACACCCAGCTGATCCTGTCATTTCCCCCCTCTGACACACAAGTGGAGGCACGCATTGCTGCATGTCTGGCAGACATCTCGGAGTGGATGTCGATGCACCCACCTGAAGCTCAACCTGGACAAGACTGAGCTGGTGTTCCTCCCGGGGAAGGGCTGTCCGCACCGAGACCTGGCCATCACCATTGATAATGCTGTGGTGACGTCAACTCGGACTGCGAGGAATCTGGGTGTGACCCTGGATGACCAACTGTCGTTCTCGGCAAACATCGCATCAGTGACACGCTCCTGCAGATTCCTCCTCTACAACATCAGGAGGATTCGCCCCTTCCTCACTGACAAGGCAGCGCAGGTGCTCATCCAGGCTCTTGTCATCTCCCACCTGGACTACTGCAACTCCTTCCTTGCTGGTGCCCCGGCGTCTGCCATCAGACCTCTGGAGCTTGTTCAGAAAGCTGCAGCTCGTCTGGTGTTCAACCGCCCCAAGTTCTCCCATACAACTACCCTTCTCCGTTCTCTACACTGGCTCCCTGTAGCAGCTCGGATCCAGTTCAAGACCCTGGTGCTAGCCTATAGGGCAGTGAAAGGAACAGCTCCTTCTTACCTCCAGGCTATGGTCAACCCTTACACCCCCGCCCGACCACTTCGCTCTGCTGCCTCGAGGCGACTGGTTGCCCCGTCGCTCAGAGGTCCCTGCGGCCGATCTACACGGTCACGGCTCTTCTCTGTCCTGGCCCCGCAGTGGTGGAATGAACTCCCCACTGATGTCAGGACAGCAGAGTCGCTGCCCATCTTTCGCCGCAGGCTGAAAACCCACCTCTTCAGGAAACACTACCCTGACCCTTCCCCTTAGCCATGCCTATTTGTCGTCAATTATGTGTCTGAGCTCTTGTTCATTTTATACACTTATTTGTCTTAGCTCTTGTTTATTTGGTTCACTTATTTGTCTTAGCTCTTGTTTATTTGATTCTCTTATTTGTCTCATTTGTTTAAGATAAAGTAGGTTGCTAACTTATTGCACTCTTACCTTAACACTAGTTATGCTCTTAGTTGCTTGTTTAGGAAGGAAATGCACTTATGATTTCTGGTGACTAGTAGTTTTCTTGCCTACCTATGTTGAATGCACTTATTGTAAGTCGCTTTGGATAAAAGCGTCTGCTAAATGACTGTAATGTAATGTAATGTAATGGATCCTGCAGGGGCTTGAGAAACTCATGGGGTGGGCCAGGATGTCCATCAAGCCAGCAAAGTCAAGGTCTCTGGTGTTAAAGAAGGGTAGAGTCATGGATAAGTTCTGTGTCTCCATCTCAGGCTCACCAATCCCATCTCTGAGAAGCATGTGAAAACCATTGGGAAGATTTTCGACAGCAGCCTCAGAGATGCAGCATCAATCAAGAGTACCTGCCCAACCTGCACTGCTGGAGCTTGGTGGATACTCCAGCATGCCCTCTATGCCAGAAAAGGATGACCCTCGAGCACATCTTGAGCTGCTGTCCTAAGGCTCTGGGGGAAGGCTGGTATCGTTGGAGGGACAACCAAGTGCTCAAAACTATTGCAGAGGCCATCTGCAGTGCTAGTTCTATATTCCCTGGAAGTGAGGTTGAGCGGGGAGGGTGACTCAAAAATGCCACACACATTTCATTTCATTCACTTTTCTACTGTTTTAGTTCTTTTGTCAATACAGAATAAAACCTTGTACAATGCAGACCGCTCAGCATGCAGGCCTTCCTCAGAATGATCCAAACATGCTGGCAAGTGTGAATGTTTTCGAGTAAAAAACATTTTCCTTGTGTTTCTGTTTGATTTGTCATGCTCCACTAATTGTGTTTTTTTTTGTAATTTTCAGTGTCTCAGTAGCGCTGCCCCTGACCTTCCTAAATACACTTACAATTAAGCTCTATAATTCTAACAAAAGCTCTAATACAAAATAACATTCACGGATGAAAGGACATTTGCACAATTAGTTTCTTCTAAGTTGAAAACCTGAAGCCTGTCGAGGCCCTTGGCCTCAGGTAGCAGGGGACTTGCATCACTGCAGCTCATAATTACCTCCCTCAGGCCAGTGGTCATTTCAGCTTCACAACATGTTTGTTTGACCCTGAACATTTAAGCTTCATAACAAACCATTAGCCACTCTTTCTCTTAATTCCCTTTGAAGCAAATTACAGTATGCGCTGGTAACCAGTGAGACCAATCAGCCTGAACAGTCCTAACCATTGGTTTTACTGGTCTGAGGTAATGACCTCCCTTCAGACTGAAACAAGATAGATAGATAGATAGATAGCTAGATAGATAGATAGATAGACAGACTGATAGACAGACTGATAGACAGGTGGACGGACAGACAGACGCATAGATAGATAGATAGATAGATAGATAGATAGACAGACTGATAGACAGGTGGACGGACGGACAGACGGACGGACACATAGATAGATAGATAGATAGATAGATAGATGAAAAAAAAGTGGACTAAATCCTTAGTCTGTGTCCTACAACTACAATCATCAGTGATTTCAACATGCACCTAAATAAAACCTGTGATCCTCTCAGTAAGGCTTTCTTAGCAGGTATTGATTGCTTTACCCACCCACCATTGCACGTGGCATTCCTGTCTTTGATTTAGTTGTCTCCTTTTCTGTACCTGCCTTATCTGACCAGTATTTTATTTTTCCAGATTGAATTGACCTGCCTTTGTTGAAAACATGATGATACATACACTGAAAAAAATACAGCTTGCTCTACATAAAAAATGGAACTGCTATCACAACTCGGCCAATCTGTTTCTAATAACAAGGGGCACAACATGCACAACAAGGTTAGCTAACCGCTAACCTTAACTTAAGGCTTTTTCCCTTTAGCGCAAATTTCCACTGACACCACTGGATACCCATGAACATCCCCATGCACACACCTAACCTCCACCCACGACGCTTCCAGCAAAGTCCCCGGGTCACACTAGGGTCTGAGAACAGCCCGTCTCCAGGAGAGCCTGGTACGTACTCCCTTGCACACTTACCAGTATGCTGTACCTCCCATCTGGAGGCTGGTGGTCCCACGACCCGGACCATCTGCCCCACCTTCATTAACGAGCACTACTTTTGGAGGTGGCCACCAGCACTCCTGTCCTAGGGTCTGAAGAGGCAGAAGCTTGGTCCTACAGAACAGAAGGCACAGGAGGAGGATTAGATCGGGGACAGGGGAACCGGTTGTAGGCGGTGTGGCATGGGTGCAGGTAGGGTATGTGTAGGTCTGGGTATGAAATGTCTGGTTTGGAGGGAGGGATAGATGGTCCTCCGCTGGGGCGGTGTCCTCGTCCAGGGTGTCACTGTGGCACTGCAGCCCCCAGACAAATTGCTGCAGGAGGTCCTCAGCTGAGCTGGTACCTGGACGAAGCCAGCGTCTCGCTGTGTCAACGAGCTGCTGAGAGAATGCAAAGGGCCGGCGTGTGCCCCAGTCTGTCCAGGATGGCCCACTTGACGATGACGTAGACACTTTGGGGGAACGCCACTCAGCCTCCCACCACCCACATCACATCATCGGGCGTCATCTTGGGAAGGGCGATCTGGGGCTGCCGAAACAATATTGAGTCCATATCGCCCCCATGGGCGCCGTCCTCAGACTGGATCACTTGCATCTGTGGGTGCTGGCTCTCCTGGATGTCCTCCAGACACTAGTCTCCGCTAGAGCAAACCATGGCAAACCACCATATCACTATGTATCATAACCATCGGCAGATTCCCTTGTCACCTGATTCCAGTTAGTTACTAACACTAACAGCTGAACAGCTATAGTAGAGACTACAACTATTACATTAAATAATAGTTTGAGTGCAGGCTTACACTGTGCAGCCATTGTGATACAATATGTTCAGTAAAAAGCGAAATTTTCCAAATTCACATTTTAACATTATCCTTTTTTTGCCAACTCACAATATTACGCTAATCGAACTCAAAAGCAGATGCAGTGAAGTATGTGCATAGGTATTTACATTCTCACTGCCCTTTTGATCTTGTTAGATCCCCGAAGTGGGTCAGCCTCTTATCGGTCAGACAGAGGTGTCTCACTTGGTGCCAGCTCTCCGTTTAAAGGGTCCGAGTTAGGAGCCTGAGCCTAGTGGGTATTACCCGGGTAGGTTAAGTCTAGCTATCTAGGCTGGTGGCGAGGAGATTCGCCTGGCTTCTGACTGCCTTCGTCCGGACGTCTTACCCTTCTCAATCCAATGTCGCTGCCGGGCTAAACAGCTCTAGAGCCCAACGACGCTATTGGCCACATCTGTTAACGGCAGCTCTCCCCTATGATCAGTGCACTTGTTACGTGCCAGGTTAGTTTTAGTGGCTTGGATAATAAGCCCCAAGGGTACTGTTTGATTTAATCATCTAGAGAAACCTATAAGAACCTTTTAGTTATTTTACACACCTAAGTACCTAACCTTTTACCACCTTAGAAGAACTCAATCATTCGATGTCCACTACTTTCTTAAATTGGTTATAATATTTATTAAATGCTTTAGCAAGGGCATACCATACAGCGTTATCAGAATTAAACAATAATATTGGACTCTATACCTTGAACCTCCCCGGTGCGTCATACACCGCCGCTCTCCGGGATAGTTCTACCGTACCATATACCTCGAACCTCTCCCAAGCCTCATACACCGCGGCCTTAGGCAGTAGGTCCTACAGGTACGCTTCCCCGGAGGTGGGAGATTCAACCCGTATAAGGTTCTACAACAAATCGATTTTTAACAATAAGGATTATAATAAAGAAATAATAATAAAAATATTAATAAAGAAAGATTAATTACAATGCTGTGGTAGGATAATTCTAGTCATATAATTTCGGAACGAGAGAGGGAGAAAACCTGGCTGATCAGACCTTGTTCCTCTCCTGCTGTTGCCGCTGTTATTCAGTGATGGTTTCGTCTGGGTACGAACTCAGTGTAGATCTCGTCTGGGTACGAGCTCAGATAAGGAAGAGAGAAACTCAATTCCCGATGTTATTACGACAGCGGTCCGGCAGAGTGAGCGAGGGAGACAAAGAAGTTAAATTTCTATCTTGCAGTCTTTGTTAGTTGGTTGATCCTTCAATCGGTTGGTCTTGTCTTCAATGCACAAAGTTCAGTTCGGAAACTGCAGATATTCTTCAAAGTCTTTCACTCCGGAGTGCAGAAAATACTCTAAGTCTAAATCCCATCCACGGACGGTGGAGATTCTTCTTAGTATTTTCCTGCTCCGAAGTTGCTCTCTTCTCTTCTCGTGTTAAGGGTTTGCATGAAGTAGGATCAACCAGGCATATTCAGAGACCGTCAATCAGCATAGAAACAGCATGAATAGCCCCGTTTCCTTAGTCTCCAATAGTCTTATACCTCGGCTACGGACATAAATTACCATGTAATTATCCTCGGATGAACCCGGCCTCTCCCCTCCTGTTCCTTTAACCTTACAACATCTTACTTATTACAACATCTTACTTGTCAGTTATTTCTATTGCTTCACCTCCTTGTCCCGGGATGTCTTGCTCCCGGGGCTTCGTTCACAATATTGACCGGCGGCACTTCCCCAAGTCCGCTTTACTCTGGCCCTGATTTAACTGCCACAGGTTATTACACATCTTCCCTGTTCAGGCAGCAGTCATTTACAGTCATGTTTTCTATCCCTCACATAGAATACATACTTTGAATCAACATTGATCCTAAGCTGATATTAAGTTAACATAGAACCTCTCTCTTATTATTCACATTTACCGATCATTGGTTAATACATTTCTAACAGTCTATTCCTTTCTAGGCCCCACAGAGATATACTCACATCCCCTTTTACTTCCGGCCTGGCTCCATTCAACACAACAATATTTATGAATCACTCTAGTTTCTTTGGTTCCTCTTCCTAGCTTCTAGCTTCTAGGCTTAAATGATTACTTATGCCTTCCTAGCTTTAACATTTCTAGCTTTAGCTTTAGCTGATTACACAATAGCATTCTTAGTTTTAACTGAGTCTCTTTGGTATTGCTCCCTCTGCTGGATTAGATAAGTTTTGCACATTTTTGGTCTATTCTAGGTGTCTGACCTTTCTTTCTTAACATCTGATCTTCAACTTACTTGACAATCTTTATAAGTTCCGATTTCTGTATGGAAAGTGGTGTACACACCTTTTGTGTGTATGCATTATTCATACATTTGGCCCCAGGTTGAGCCTTTGATAATGAGGTCTGATTCCCCTGGGGGTTTCTCCTGTCTTCAAAGGGTATAAAGCAGCAGACATTGCTGCAGTCTGCTATTAGAAATGACTACAGCAGTCTACAGGATAGCAGATGACAAATGTTAAAATGTTAAAATGTGTGACATGTTTACTTTGTTGTGTCATTTATAAATCTATATTGAAAGGTTCATGGACATTCTGGAGAGTAGGGGAGTAAATGGTAAGTTTGGTTTGCTTGTCAGATTTGCCTACTTTCTTTAGACTTGATGTAATTTCCAAAAAAGCAAAACTGTCATATTAAATATTAACAAATGTGTGAAAGAAGTAATTTTCTTCAAAATTATGTATTTGACCCAAACTCTATCAAATATATCATTTTGAGATAATGAGAAGTATAAATTCAAATTATTTCACCACACTGTAATTATTGTTTTGGCAAAGATAATGGCAAATTCCACTTTATCTTATTTCATTCTTGGTGCATATATGCACACTGGATATTTGAAATACTTTTATTTCACACTAACTGCAATTTTATATGTTCTAATTGTTATTGCCAATACAGGACTCTTTCTGATTATTTGTATGAAGAGAGGCTTACATGAACCTATGTATCTTTTTCTATGCAGCCTGTTTGTAAATGAACTGTATGGCAGTGCAGGGTTGTTTCCATTCCTTCTGGTTCAGATAGTCTCTGACACTCACATTGTTTCTGCTTCACTTTGTTTTTTGCAGATTTTCTGTTTATATACATATGCCACTGTAGAGTTTTGCAGCTTAGCTGTCATGTCGTATGACAGGTACCTTGCTATCTGTTGTCCACTACAATATAATAGACGCATGACATCTAACAAGGTGGCTCTCTTTATTGTTGTGATATGGTTGTACTCTTTTCTCAAATTCCTGATCACTCTATCCTTGAGCATTCGTTTGCCACTGTGTGGAAATGTTATATACAGTGTGTATTGTCACAACTACCTGATTGTCAAGCTGGCATGCTCTGACACCAGAGTAAATCACATCTATGGACTCTTTGGCATTGTTCTCACAGTCTTCATTCCTTTAACGGCAATCCTTTTCTCTTACATGAAGATTCTTCAAATTTGTTTAGCCGGCTCCAGAGAGACCAGACAGAAAGCTATTAGTACCTGCACACCTCACCTTGCTTCCCTTCTGAACTTTTCTTTTGGGTGCTGCTTTGAAATATTTCAGAGCAGATTTGATATGACCAATGTACCACAAATGTTGCGCATTATTTTATCATTGTACTTTTTGATAATGCAACCGCTCTTCAATCCTATCATGTATGGAATTCGAATGTCCAAAATACGAAAGATATGTAAAACTCTGGTCTGTTGTAAAATGTAGGGTACTCACAGGGTTCATATGCAAGTGTAATGGAAAACATTGGATACAATTTTGATAACTTGTAAAACAATGAAAATGATCCTGATAATACATCACCTTCATTCACTTAATGTGAAATGTTGAATTGTAATTTAACCCTGTTATGGTGTGGGACAAATTGTTTAAAAGTTTAAAAATTAAAACAAATATTTTAAAGCTTTCAGCATGAAACCTTTTCTGCTGGCCTCAATTACTGTAATAAACATGTACATGTAAAATGACTAATTTCATGTGTCTGCAACCACCCCCTTCATGTACTGTATATATGACATAGATTCTGTTCGGGCCTTTGACCCAGCAGTGACAATGGAGGCTAAAAGGGTCAAAAGTTTCAAATTTTGACCAAAACTGATTTTTTTCTTCTTTGTAAGTGTAAACAAAAAATTGCCTACTTCTTCCCACTGTACTAACCCCCCCCCCCCCCCCCCCCCCCCCCCGGTGTATTTGTTGTAGCAGAGCCTTATTACCAGGTTATTGACCTCTACGTTCTTTAAAATGGAAATGAGTAAACAAAACTAAACAACGATAGCACGGGAAGCGGTAGTGACGAGGGACGTAAAGCAGTGGTCTGACCAATCAGAGGCCGAGCTAAAGGACGCTCTGTGTGACGTCGACTGGGACATGTTCCAATCCAGTTCCAGGGACGTCAGTGAGTTTACAGATGTAGTTATGAGCTTCATAGCAACGCTAGCCGACACTATTGTCCCCATGGTAAAAGTTAGGTCCTTTCCTAACCAAAAACCGTGGGTTGATAGATCCATCCACAACGCTTTGAAGATGGCATATCTGGGCAAGTACTGAAGACCTGTGCTAATCAGCTAGCTCCAGTGTTCACCACAATATTCAACCTCTCCCTGGCTGAGTCCGTGGTCCCCACATGCTTCAAGAGATCCACTATTGTCCCTGTGCCTAAGAATGCTTCTCCAGCATGCTTGAATGACTACCGACCGGTGGCCCTCACCTCGGTGGTCATGAAATGCTTCGAGAGGCTGATAAAGGACTACATCTGCGCCTTCCTCCCTTGCTCCATGGACCCGCTGCAGTTTGCTTATCGTCCAAACAGATCCACGGATGATGCCGTCTCCCAGGTACTGTACACCACACTCTCTCATCTTGACAGCCGGAAGGGGGGCTATGTGAGACTCCTGTTCATTGATTATAGTTCAGCTTTCAACACCATAGTCCCCACCAGACTGGCTGGCAAGTTGATTGAGCTGGGACTGAACACCCCCCCTATGTGCCTGGATCCTGGACTTCCTGACCGCCAGGCCCCAGGTGGTCAGGGTGGGTTAGGGTTAGACACACAGACACACCTCCAACCCCCTCACCCTGAACACAGGATCCCCCCAGGGTTGCGTCCTCAGCCCCCTACTGTACTCCCTGTACACACATGACTGTGTGGCCAGGTTCAGCTCCAACTCCATCATCAAGTTTGCGGATGACACAGTGGTGGTGGGCCTGATCTCTGACCACGACGAGAAGGCCTACCTGGAGGAAGTCGCTGACCTGTCACTCTGGTGCCAGGACAACAGCCTCCTCTTGAATGTCACCAAAACTAAGGAGCTGGTTGTGGACTTTAGGAGGGCACAACAACAGAGGATGTACTCACCATTGGGGATTAATGGGACGACTGTGGAGAGGGTGAGCAGGTATAAATACCTGGGAGTCCACATCTCCAAGGATCTTACATGGTCCACACACACAGACACTCAACAGGCAAGGCAGCGCCTTTACCACCTCAGGCAGCTGAGGAAATTGAGAGTCTCTCGGAGGATCCTTCAGTCCTTCTACTCTGGAGCTGTAGAGAGCATCCTGACAGGAAGCATCACTGCCTGGTTTGGCAACAGCTCCGCTCAGGACAGGAAGGCTCTGCAGAGAGTAGTGTGTTCGGCTGAACGCACCATTGGAACTACACTCCCCACCCTGCAGGACTTATACACCAGGAGGTGCAGAACCAGAGCCTGTAGGATCATGAAGGATCCTCACCACCCCAACAACGGACTGTTTCAGCTGCTGTGGTCAGGCAAGCGCTTTAGGTATGACACAGAGTCATGCCACTTGCAGAAGTTCTCAGACTGACTCTGCAATTGTTGGATGTGTTAGGGGGGTCAGGAGGGGGAGTACAGAGGACTGGGTGGTGACTTTGTTGAGTGGTGCAACCAGAACCATCTGCAGCTCAATGTGGGGAAAACCAAAGAGATGGTGGTGGATTTCAGGAGGACTAGGGCACCAATTACCCCCATTTCCATCCGGGGGGAGGACGTAGACTTGGTAGAGTCCTACAGGTACCTAGGAGTGCACCTGGATGACAAGCTGGACTGGAGTGGGAACACTGAGGCTACATACAAGAAGGGCCAGAGCCAACTCTACTTCCTGAGGAGGCTCAGGTCCTTTAACGTATGTAGAACCATGCTGAACATGTTCTACCAGTCGGTGGTGGCAACTGCCCTTTTCTTTGCGGTTGTGTGCTGGGGCAGCAGCATTAAAGCTGCAGACATCAACAGGATAGACAAACTGCTGAGGAAGGCGGGGTCTGTCCTGGGGGCCAGCCTGGACCCACTGAAGGTGGTGGCTGAGGAAGGCGGGGTCTGTCCTGGGGGCCAGCCTGGCCCAGTGAAGGTGGTGGCTGAGGAAGGCGGGGTCTGTCCTGGGGGCCAGTCTGGACCCAGTGAAGGTGGTGGCTGAGAGGAGAATGTTGGTTAAACTGCTGGTCATTATGGACAATGTCTCTCACCCACTTCACGACACTCTGTCCAGGCAGAGGAGCACGTTCAGCAACAGGCTCATCCTGCCTCGGTGTACCACGGAGTGACATCGGAGGTCCTTCTTGCCCACCGCCATCAGACTTTACAATTCATCCCTGGACTAACCATCAACAACCCCGCCCCATACACACACCCCCAGAACTACAACTGCACATGCTCACTTTTTGCACATTTCACTTTTTGTAAATCGTTTGACTTTTTCACAGCATTTGCATAACTTTGTGCTTTGTATAACTTTTCATATTTTTATTTCATCATTGTTATTTTATTATTAGTGGGATTGCTGTTTCACAGCAAACCCACTATTGTAATCTTGCAGGCTTATTATTATTCTTCTGTGCGCGATTTGGCTTGATTCCGATGTTTTTTTTTTACTCACCTGTACCGCGAAAACCGTGTGTGTCACATACGTGGTTCAGGTATCGAAATGTTCCAAATTATGCGACGGGGTGTGGAAATTAGTAACGGTGGCAGAAATTTGCACGATTCACGAGTTATCGCAGAAAAACACGCGTTTTAAAAACGCAGTTGAAGTGTATCTCCTCCCGCAATTTTCGAGCTACATGCACGTGTCATGTCACTGTCCGGAATTATGTGGGGATTTATGCTATGTCTTTTATAAGAGATACTAGTAGTACTTTAGGAATTATGAAGTACTTTGTAATCCCCATAGACTTCCATGTATTTGAACTCCCATAGACTTCAATGTACTTGTAATGCAACTGCATTCAACTTCATACAACTTTGAAGTACTATGACTAGTACTACTACAGATGCCGCCATTTTGGATCCAGGCGGCCATTTTGGATCCAGCTAGAACACATTAGAAATCACATAGACATCAATGTATTTGTAATGCAACTGCATTCAACTTCATACAACTTTAAAGTACTATGACCAGTACTACTACAGATGCCGCCATTTTGGATCCAGGTGGCCATTTTGGATCCAGCTAGAACACATTAGAAATCACATAGACATCAATGTATTTGTAATGCAACTGCATTCAACTTCATACAACAGTGTAATATATACTTCGCGGTTTGCCCGTACAGCAATCCCACGCATTTTCCGCGGGAAATGCATTTCTAGTTTCTATTGTAGTTTTTTATTTTTTTATTTTTCATTTTTCATTCTATTTCTCTATTTCTTGTGTTATTCTATGTCTGGCTGCTGTAACAAAGAAATTTCCCCCCGGGGATCAATAAAGTACCTACCTACCTACCTACCTAAGAAAAATACCTGGCCCGGACAGATTAGTCGGTAGAGCGTGAGACTCTCAGTTTCTTACATCTTGAAAAGGTATAAAGGAGCAGAGATATTGCTAAAGCTCAGTTAGGAGTGACTCGCAGCATGACTACAGCAGTCTCTAGATCAGCAGACGGAAGAGGTGTACAACATGGAAACACATTTCCGTGCTCTATGAAAGGGTTCATGAGCAGGCTTTGTGAACTAAAACAAGGGCAATGGTAAATTTTACTAATTTCATTCTTGCTGCATATATGCGCACTGGATATATGAAATACTTTTATTTCACACTAACTGCATTTTTATACATTCTAATTGTTATTGCCAATACAGGACTCTTTCTGATTATTTGTATGAAGAGAGGCTTACATGAACCTATGTATCTTTTTCTATGCAGCCTGTTTGTAAATGAACTGTATGGCAGTGCAGGGTTGTTTCCATTCCTTCTGGTTCAGATAGTCTCTGACACTCACATTGTTTCTGCTTCACTTTGTTTTTTGCAGATTTTCTGTTTATATACATATGCCTCTATAGAGTTTTGCAGCTTAGCTGTCATGTCGTATGACAGGTACCTTGCTATCTGTTGTCCACTACAATATAATAGACGCATGACATCTAATAAGGTGGGTCTCTTTATTGTTGTGATATGGTTGTACTCTTTTCTCAAATTCCTGATCACTCTATCCTTGAGCATTCGTTTGCCACTTTGTGGAAATGTTATAAACAGTGTGCATTGTCACAACTACATGATTGTCAAGCTGGCATGCTCTGACACCAGAGTAAATAACATCTATGGACTCTTTGGCACCGTTCTCACAGTTTTCGTTCCTTTAACGCCAATCCTTTTCTCTTACATGAAGATTCTTCAAATTTGTTTAGCCGGCTCCAGAGAGACCAGACAGAAAGCTATTAGTACCTGCACACCTCACCTTGCTTCCCTTCTGAACTTTTCTTTTGGGTGCTGCTTTGAAATGTTTCAGAGCAGATTTGATATGACCAATGTACCACAAATGTTGCGCATTATTTTATCATTGTATTTTTTGATGATGCAACCGCTCTTCAATCCTATCGTGTATGGAATTCGAATGTCCAAAATACGAAAGATATGTAAAACTCTGGTCTGTTGTATGTAGGGTACTCACAAATTCATATGCAAGAGCAATAAAACTAGAAAAACAATTTGATAATTTCTAGTCTTGACAAGTAAAACAATGGGGAAATTAACCTTATTAATGCATCACTTTCATTGAGTTAATGTGGAATGTTGAAATGGAACTTAAAAATATTTACCACCTCTACCTATTATTGTATAGTGATGGTTCTAATCAAAGTCAGATTGAAGGCATGTCCAAAAAGCCAAAAGATGTAAAAGTGTGGTCTTCAGTGAAATGTAGGTTACAGTTTCTTAGAAGAAAAACAGCATGACGTAGCTATAAATACACTGTAGCTATAGGGTGGTTATGGCCAACAGCATAAATGGACACAAAATCTTGAAGAATTGAGATTAAAATTTTTTAGGAATCTTGCAGCAAGGTCAACATTTCTGATGCCTCATGTTGAATGCCATGAGGAAATAAAATAAATGGAAGTTTACATTTCACCATAGTTACTGTGGTATCAGCAGTAATATGTAAGCATATCTTTTTAAGCAAGCAAATCAAAATTTCAATAAAGTTGAGATCAGTCATACATGCACTGACAAGCAGGTTATTGATGAGATACCTCACCCAGCTCAACAGACTCCCGAGCCAAAAACTCTGTTATCAGAGAACTGAAAATGACACACCTGAAAACCTAAAATTATGGTTCATGTAGGTACTAATGACATTCCCAAGTAGCAGTCAGAATAATTCAAAAAGGATTTCGACCTACTATTTAATATATTCAGTTTCATCAGACTGTCGAGTCTGCACAGCTGGCTACCTCCAGTCTGAATTTTATTGACAATTTTAATTTGTTCTGGGAACGCAGACACCTCTTTACAACAGATGGCCTTCATCCAAACAGAGCTAAGATTCAAGATTCAAGATTCAAGAAGTTTAATTGTCACATACACACACGAGGTGTGTAGTGAAATGCAAAGTGGCAATGCTTAGCAGAAATGTGCAAAATAACAGGTTCACACTATTTACAATAACCAGCACAATATTTACAATGTCAGTTTTTTAAGAGCTCTATATAAAAAACAACACAATATTTACAATAAGAGCACTTATATATAAAAAAATATAGTAAAAAAAGGGAAAATTGTATGTATAATATAATATGAATTATAAATTATGTGTAGTCTTTGCCTAAGTGTGTGTGTGTGCATAAGAGGGGCAGTGTGTGTGTCTTGGTGGGGGCCCTGGTGAGGTCAGAGTTCACAGTCCTGATGGCCTGAGGAAAGAAACTCCGTCTCAGTCTCTCTGTTTTGGCAGCGTGACTGCGGAGGCGCTTGCCTGACCGCAGCAGCTGAAACAGTCCGTTGTTGGGGTGGTGAGGATCCTTCATGATCCTGCAGGCTCTGGTTCTGCACCTCCTGGTGTACAAGTCCTGCAGGGTGGGGAGTGTAGTTCCAATAGTGCGCTCAGCCGAACGCACTACTCTCTGCAGAGCCTTCCTGTCCTGAGCGGAGCTGCTGCCAAACCAGGCAGTGATGCTTCCTGTCAGGATGCTCTCCACAGCTCCAGAGTAGAAGGACTGAAGGATCCTCCGGGAGACTTTAAATTTCCTCAGTTGCCTGAGGTGGTAAAGGCGCTGCCTCGCCTTTCTCACCAGAGTGTCTGTGTGTGTTGTCCATGTCAGATCTTCAGTGATGTGGACTCCCAGGTATTTATACCTGCTCACCCTCTCCACAGTATTCCCATTAATCCCCAGTGGTGAGTACGTCCTCTGTTGTTGTGTCCTCCTAAAGTCCACAATCAGCTCCTTAGTTTTGGTGACATTCAGGAGGAGGCTGTTGTCCTGGCACCAGAGTGACAGATCAGCAACTTCCTCCAGGTAGGCCTTCTCGTCGTTGTTGGAGATCAGGCCCACCACCACTGTGTCATCCGCAAACTTAATGATGGTGTTGGAGCTGAACCTGGCCACACAGTCATGTGTGTACAGGGAGTACAGTAGGGGGCTGAGGACGCAACCCTGGGGGGATCCTGTGTTCAGGGTGAGGGGGTAGGAGGTGTGTCTACCCACCCTGACCACCTGGGGCCTGGCGGTCAGGAAGTCCAGGATCCAGGCACACAGGGGGGTGTTCAGTCCCAGCTCCATCAACTTGCCAGCCAGTCTGGTGGGGACTATGGTATTGAAAGCTGAACTATAGTCAATGAACAGCAGTCTCACATAGCCCCCCTTCCGGCTGTCCAGATGAGAGAGTGTGGTGTGCAGTACCTGGGAGACAGCATCATCCGTGGATCTGTTGGGACGATAAGCAAACTGCAGCGGGTCCATGGAGCAAGGGAGGAAGGCGCAGATGTAGTCCTTTATCAGCCTCTCGAAGCATTTCATGACCACCGAGGTGAGGGCCACCGGTCGGTAGTCATTCAAGCATGCTGGAGAAGCATTCTTGGGCACAGGGACAATAGTGGATCTCTTGAAGCAGGCGGGGACCACAGACTCAGCCAGGGAGATGTTGAATATAGTGGTGAACACTGGAGCTAGATGATTAGCACAGGTCTTCAGTACTCGCCCAGATATGCCATCCGGACCAGCAGCTTTCCTGGTGTTCACCCTCGTCAGAGCCCTCCTCACACTGTGCTCGGTCACAGAGAGTGTGTGTTCATCCCCAGCGGTAGAACTCACTCCGGCTGCGCTAACGGTGATGTTGTTAGCCGGCGAGCTAGCGCTGTTGTTGCTAGCCTCAAACCGTGCATAGAATGAGTTCAGGTCCTCCGCTAGGGATGCGTCGGCACTCACAATTGCGGGGGGTCTGCCCTGGTAGCCCTGGTAGTCCGTCTAGGGCATGACTGCTTGTTACAAATCTGCTGTACAACATCTACTATCCATTTGTTACCAACAAGCAGCACACTCCCCATTCCCCCTTCTCCTCTGGTCCAGTGAATGCAGCAAGCTTGCTGGTGTAGTAGCCATCATCAAACCACTCCACTGCCCAGTAGCCATAACAACACTATTAAGTTCTACCATTGATTAAACGGCTAAATTCAAATGGATTCATAAACAATATCAGTGTCTGAGACGTTGCCCGGTACGTGTCATACCTGCTACATGGCTGATGTTACGAGGGAATCCATTCCACATTTAAAATAAGTTCAATCACGAGAGGCTAGGATTACAATTATAAAAATGTATTAACAGCATGAGAAGATGCGCATGACCATGGGTTTGACATAGATTCCAACACGATCTAACCCTCCTGGATATCTGATAGAACTGTGGTGCTGGTGGTGGCGGGTAGGAGGTGGTACGTCAGTCTTGTGCGGTTTAGGAAGCTGAAATGACAGAAACACGGAAGCAGCTGAGGGGGTACAAATAGAGGGAAATGGTTAGTAATTGGTTTCTGAAGAGGGAGAAAGGGGAGAAATCCTGCAGATTCCTCCTCTACAACATCAGGAGGATTCGTCCTTCCTCACTGACAAGGTAGTGCAGGTGCTCATCCATGCTCTTGTCATCTCCCACCTGGACTACTGCAACTCCCTCCTTGCTGGTGCCCCGGCGTTTGCCATCAGACCTCTGGAGCTTGTTCAGAAAGCTGCAGCTTGTTTGGTGTTCAACCGTCCCAAGTTCTCCCATACAATTACCCTTCTCTGTTCTCTACACTGGCTCCCTGTAGCAGCTCATCCAGTTCAAGACCCTGGTGCTAGCCTATAGGGCTTACCTCCAGGCTATGGTCAAGCCTTACACCCCCGCCTGACCACTTCGCTCTGCTGCCTTGAGGCGACTGGTTGCCCCGTCGCTCAGAGGCCCCTGGGGGCCGATCTACGCGGTCACAGCTTTTCTCTGTTCTGGCCCCACAGTGGTGGAATGAACTTCCCACTGATGTCAGGACAGCAGAGTCGCTGCCCATCTTTCGCCGCAGGCTGAAAACCCACCTCTTCAAGAAAAACTACCCTGATCCTTCCTCTTAGCACTTGCCTATTTGTCTTCACTTACTTGTCTGAGCTCTTGTTTATTAGCTCTTGTTTATTTGATTCACTTATTTGTCTCATTTGTTAAATAAAAAAGTAGGTAGCTAACTTATTGATCTTCTACCTCAGCACTGGTTCTGCTCTTAGTTGCTTGTTTAGGAAGGAAATGCACTTACAATTTCTGGTGACTAGTAGTTCTCTTGCCTACCTATGTTGAATGCACTTATTGTAAGTCGCTTTGGATAAAAGCGTCTGCTAAATGACTGTAATGTAATGTAATGTAAAAAGGAGCATGGTCTAGGGTGGTTGGACGATGCAGAGCTGGAGGCGTGTTTGTTCCTACTGGCAAAATTATGAATGAAGGAGGTAGCCTTCCTGGTTGAACTTAGGCTAAACTCCATTTCAATCACGAGAGGCTAGGATTACAATTCTAAAAATTTATTAACTGAAAATGTGAAAATGTGCGTGAGCATGGGTTTGGCGTAGACTCCAAGAAGTATCCAGCGATAGGTTGAAGCTCCTTGGGGCAGGTAGGAGACAGGAGAACCCCCCAAATCGATGGGGAATGCAGTGAGGAGCAGGTGGAGGAGAGAAGGGAGGCAGAAGATCTAATTATTTAAGAGACGTGGGGGAGATTCCCTGCATGGCGGCCGTAGTGGTGGCGCTGATCCTGAAAGAATGCCCTGTATAACTGTGGTGGGAGAGGTTACATTTCTGCAGGACCAATCTTAGGTGGGTGTTGAACTATGATTTGGACATGGGGAAAAAGAAGGTGTCAGGAAAAGAGGAGAGGCGGGAGGAGTGCAAGGTCCCCAGGGATGCTTCCACTCCTGTACTCCCTGTTCACACACGACTGCGTGGCAACACACAGCACCAATACAATCATCAAGTTTGCGGACGACACAACAGTGGTAGGCCTGATCACCGACGATGATGAGGCGGCCTACAGAGAGGAGGTCAGCGGCCTGGCAGTGTGGTGCCAGGACAATAACCTTTCTCTCAACGTCGGCAAGACCAGGGAGCTGATCGTGGACTACAGGAAACAGGGGTGCATGCACGTCCCCATCCACATCAACGGAGCTGAGGTGGAGCGCGTCGGCAAAAACCTCACATGGAGCACACACACCGATACCGTTGTGAATAGAGTGTGGTAGCGCCTCTTCCCACTCAGGAGATGAAGCTATTTGGTATGGGCCCCAAGATCCTCTGCAAGTTCTACAGCTGCACCAATGAGAGCATCTTGACTGGTTGCATCACCGCCTGGTATGGCAACAGCACAGCCCTCGACCCAAGTGCTACAGAGGGTGATGGCCGAGTATATCACTGGGGCCAAGCTACCTGCCATTCAGGACATCTATACCAGACGGTGTCAGAGGAAGGCCCTGAAAAGATTGTTCACTCTGTTACCGTCTGGCAAACGGTACCGGAGCATCGGCTAGAACTTCTACCCCCAAGCCATAAGACTGCTAAACAGTCTACCGATGGCATCCCGGTCGATCCATTCCATCCATAACTTGCACTGACTCTATGCACCTTACAGACTCTACCACCTACCCCTGCCATTCATCCTGTACTTACAGTATACACTTTATATAAAACCCTTTCTTATATATTTATTTTTATTGTTATTATTGTACTTAATTTTTGACTGTAGGTAGAGCTTGTAAGTAAGCATTTCACTGTATAGAACACACCTGCTGTATTCACTACATGTGACAAATAAACTAGACTTGACTTGTTAACAATGTTAACTGACTGACTGGTTGTATTTGTAGCCTTGCATAGGTTGATACCATTTTGTGATTTTACAATTAAACTGTCCAATGATTGTGACTTGGCAGTTGCAGGACTGTATGATAATACCAATGAGGGGATGGGGACGGGCCCAAATCAAATGTTGCCTGAGGCCCCAGAAGACAAGAACAGGAACTAAATGGGCCCTGTCATTTGATGGCCCCCAGCTGCAAATATATAGGGCACATTGTGGGTATGTAAGGACCCTATAATAATCTTGCTTGACCAGAAATAGTGACCAAGGGATCTCTCCAATAGCAAACCTGTGTAGTGTCTGAGACATAGCTCAGAGCTATGTCTCTTGAACTGGGGGCCCATGTGTTTGTTTCTAGGCCTGGGGCCCTGCTCTTTCAATATACAATATATCTGTACAGGCACATAATCCAAGTAAAATTTGCGTAAATCAAATTAATGCAAACTAATCAATGCCCCTGGTAGTCCGGGGCCCCTGAGCAGTTGCAGATTTTTTTTAATTGACTACATTTACTCTTTAAAACACGCTATACAAATAAACTTTATCATCATTTAATTTTTCCCCAGAGTCTCTCATACATCACCTTTTCAAAAGAAACTGTTCCTTTCTTCCTTCCTATTAATGATTGCAGTTACTGAGCTGTCCATTTGAAACAGCAATAAGCGGGGGTCAATAACTTTGTTTTCTTCTGGTAGCAATACCTCTAGTGGGGCCTTTGATAATAAGGGCAGACTGCCGTGGTCGTTGTCTGTGTTGAAAAGGTATAAAAGGAGCTGACTTAGTGTTTCAGCTCAGTTAGTAAAGACTCACTGTCTACAGGACAGCAGATAAATGCAGATAAAGACAAACGGTCATTTCTAAGCTGACATAATATTGATAGATTTACGGATATAGAGTTTAAATGAGGGCATGGTAAGTTTGAAGTTGTTTACAGTAATAAGGCTGAATAATGTTAATGGATGTATGAACACAGTGTTAGTAATACACTAGTTTAAACTTTTACAAAATGTAAAATAATTAACAAAGACAACAACAATACGGCTGCTGCTGCTATTATTATTATTATTAATAATAATAATAATAATAATAATAATAATGTTAAGACATCCAAATCTTTTATTTTGAGGCAAATGAGAAGAATTACTGTTGTATTTTATTGCTGTAGTTATTGTTTCATAAACCAAAAGGAGGATCATGGCAAATTCTACACAGTTTTCATATTTCATACTTAGGGCCTATTTAAACAGTGGACCTCTGAAATACTTATTTTTCATGACTGTTATTTCTTTGTACATTTTAATTGTCTTTGCCAATTTCTTGCTCATTGTGATTATTTGTATGAAAAGAGGCTTACATGAACCTATGTATCTTTTTCTATGCAGCCTGTTTGTAAATGAACTGTATGGCAGTGCAGGGTTGTTTCCATTCCTTCTGGTTCAGATAGTCTCTGACACTCACATTGTTTCTGCTTCACTTTGTTTTTTGCAGATTTTCTGTTTATATACATATGCCTCTATAGAGTTTTGCAGCTTAGCTGTCATGTCGTATGACAGGTACCTTGCTATCTGTTGTCCACTACAATATAATAGACGCATGACATCTAACAAGGTGGCTCTCTTTATTGTTGTGATATGGTTGTACTCTTTTCTCAAATTCCTGATCACTCTATCCTTGAGCATTCGTTTGCCACTGTGTGGAAATGTTATAAACAGTGTGTATTGTCACAACTACATGATTGTCAAGCTGGCATGCTCTGACACCAGAGTAAATAACATCTATGGACTCTTTGCCACTTTTCTCACAGTCTTCGTTCCTTTAACGCCAATCCTTTTCTCTTACATGAAGATTCTTCAAATTTGTTTAGCCGGCTCCAGAGAGACCAGACAGAAAGCTATTAGTACCTGCACACCTCACCTTGCTTCCCTTCTGAACTTTTCTTTTGGGTGCTGCTTTGAAATATTTCAGAGCAGATTTAATATGACCAATGTACCACAAATGTTGCGGATTATTTTATCATTGTATTTTTTGATAATGCAACCGCTCTTCAATCCTATCATGTATGGAATTCGAATGTCCAAAATACGAAAGATATGTAAAACTCTGGTCTGTTGTAAAATGTAGGGTACTCACAGGGTTCATATGCAAGTGTAATGGAAAACATTGGATAACATGTTGATAATTTCTAGTCTTGACAAGTTTGGTAATTTCACAAAAGAAAAGAATGGAAAAATTATCCTGATAATACATCACCTTCATTCACTTAATGTGAAATGTTGAAATGTCATTTAACCCTCATGTTATGGTGTGGGTGAAATTGACCCGTTTAAAAGTTTACATTTTTTTTAAAAAGTTTTCAGTATGAAACCTTTGCTGGCCTCAATTACTGTAATAAACATGTAAATGGAAAATGACTAATTACATGTGTCTGCAACCACCCCCTTCATGTATATATGACATAGATACTGTTCAGGTCTTTGAATTGTCAAGTGAGGGGAAATGGGTCCCACAGTCACCAACTGCAAAAGAGACATTCATATAAAAAATGGACAAATACATGGTCCTCATCTCCCAATATGTGTCAGGCAATGATATCACAGGGTACCCCCAGGGTTCTCCAAGTTAAATTTAAGACTTTTTAAGACCCTTTTAGTACCACTTAGAATGAAATTTAATGCCAACTTCACGACCATAAGTATGAAGGATATAATGGAAAATCAGTATGGATTTTAAGCCCTAGAAAATAATTATTTACCAAGTATTTGAATTTAATAAAACATGTTATTATAATACTCACATTCATATTTAATACACAATAGCTTTGTGAGCGCCCTTCACATGATCACAGACAAAAACGCGCTGGCCCTGGGCGGAGACGCTGGGAGACCCCCTCCCTGGCGCTGTGCTCAAAGTTCAACTATATTCAACTTTAACCTTTGTGATACCCTGTATCAGCAGCACACATAATAACTACTGTGCCAGTGACCACTAAGATAGCAGTGACTTGTGGCGCAGATATAAAGTTTGCTTTTGAGCTGGTCATTCCTGATTCAATTCAGAAAATAGTTCTAGAAATGACTAACCTAGAAGGGAGAGATGTTTTTGGGCGGAATTGGAGGGAGTTGGACACATCCATTACATTACATTACAGGCATTTAGCAGATGCTTTTATCCAAAGAGACTTACAATAAGTGCATTCAATATAGGTAGGCAAGAGAACTACTAGTCACCAGAAATCGTAAGTGCATTTCCTTCCTAAACAAGCAACTAAGAGCATGACTAGTGCTAAGGTAAAAGTGCAATAAGTTAGCTACCTACTTTTTCTTAAACAAATGAGACAAATAATAAAATAAAATAAAAAAGAGCTAAGACAAATAAGTGAATCAAATAAACAAGAGCTAAGACAAATAAGTGTATCAAATAAACAAGAGCTCAGACAAATAATTGACGACAAATAGGCAAGGCTAAGAGGAAGGGTCAGGGTAGTGTTTCTTGAAGAGGTGGGTTTTCAGCCTGCGGCGAAAGATGGGCAGCGAGTCTGCTGTCCTGACATCAGTGGGGAGTTCATTCCACCACTGTGGGGCCAGAACAGAGAAAAGCTGTGACCGTGTAGATCGGCCCCCAGGGGCCTCTGAGCGACGGGGCAACCAGTCGCCTCGAGGCAGCAGAGCGAAGTGGTCGGGCGGGGGTGTAAGGCTTGACCATAGCCTGGAGGTAAGAAGGAGCTGTTCCTTTCACTGCCCTATAAGCTACCACCGGGGTCTTGAACTGGATGCGAGCTGCTACAGGGAGCCAGTGTAGAGAATGGAGAAGGGTAGTTGTATGGGAGAACTTGGGGCGGTTGAAAACCAGACGAGCTGCAACTTTCTGAACAAGCTCCAGAGGTCTGATGGCAGATGCCGGGGCACCAGCAAGGAGGGAGTTGCAGTAGTCCAGGCGGGAGATGACAAGAGCCTGGATGAGCACCTGCGTTGCCTTGTCAGTGAGGAAGGACGAATCCTCCTGATGTTGTAGAGGAGGAATCTGCAGGAGCATGTCACTGATGCGATGTTTGCAGAGAGCGACAGTTGGTCGTCCAGGGTCACACCCAGATTCCTCGCAGTCCGAGTTGACGTCACCACAGCATTATCAATGGTGATGGCCAGGTCTCGGTGCGGACAGCCCTTCCCCGGGAGGAACACCAGTTCAGTCTTGTCCAGGTTGAGCTTCAGGTGGTGCATCGACATCCACTCCGAGATGTCTGCCAGACATGCAGCAATGCGTGCCTCCACTTGTGTGTCAGAGGGGGGAAATGACAGGATCAGCTGGGTGTCATCTGCATAGTAGTGGTAGGAAAAGTCGTGGGAGTGGATAACAGAACCAAGAGATGTTGTGTAGAGGGAAAAAAGAAGAGGACCCAGAACCGAGCCTTGCGGAACCCCAGTAGTGAGCCTGCGTGGTTCTGACACAGACCCTCTCAGCGTCACCTGTTAGGAGCGACCCGTCAGGTAGGATGCAAACATGGAGAGTGCAGAGCCTGAGACACCCATCCCCTCAAGGGTGGAGAGGAGGATCTGGTGGTTCACCGTGCAGACAGGTCCAGGAGTATCAGGACAGGAGAGAGAGTTCGCTCTAGCGGCATGGAGCGGCTCCGTCACTGCCACGAGGGCAGTCTCGGTCGAGCGACCCACTTAGATCACAGACTGGTGGGGATCCAAGAGGTTGTTCTGGTGGAGGTACAAGGACAGTTGATTGAAGACAGCACGTTCAAGAGTTTTTGATAGGAAGGGTAGAAGGGAAACCGGTCTGTAGTTCTTGACCTCAGAGGGGTCAAGTGTTGGTTTCTTCAGAAGGGGGGTGACTCTGGCAGTCTTGAAAGCAGAGGGAAAGCATCCAGACACCAGAGACGTGTTGATGAGGTGGGTCAGGAAGGGAAGGAGTTCAGGTGCAGTAGACTGAAGCAGAGTGGATGGGACCGGGTCAAGGGAGCATGTGGTGGGGAGGCTAGATGTAACCAGGTGAAGGACCTCGTCTGGGGAGAGGGGAGAAAAATGGGATAGGGAGGGAGGTGGGGAGGGAAAAGGTGGAGAGGGTGGTAGAGAGGGATGGGTGGAAGGCAGACAGGTGTGGTTGGTGCGCAGGGCACCAGCCGGGGGGTGAGGGAAGGAGGATCGGATATCGTTGACCTTCTTGTCAAAGAAGTTGGCGAAGTCGTCAGGGCGGAGGGAGGAGGTGGGAGGAGGGGGTGGGGGTTGGAGGAGGGAAGAGAAAGTTTCAAAGAGTTTTTTAGGGTTGGAAGCAGAAGTTTGAATTTTAGTGCAGAAGAAAGCAGCTTTAGCAGCAGATAGAGAGGTGGAAAAAAGTGGAAAGGAGAGATTGGAAGGTAAGAAGGTCCTCCGGGAGGTTGCCATTTCTCCATTTGTGCTCAGCCACTCTCAGGCTCCGTCTCTCAGTACGCACTGAGTCCGACAACCAAGGGGCAGGTGGAGTTGGGCGTGCAGGCCTGGAGGTGAGGGACAGAGATGGTCCAGAGAAGAGGACAGAGTAGAGAGAAGAAGATCAGTGGCAGTATCAGGGGATAGAAGAGAAAAAGATTCAGGGGCAGGGAGAGCAGAGAGAACAGAAGAGGAGAGATCAGTGGGGGAGAGCGAGCGGAGATTGCGACGAGAAGAAACCATGTGGGTAGGGGGAGGATGTGAGGGGGGAGAGGAGAGAGAGAGAGTGTAGGACATGAAGTAGTGGTCAGAGAGATGAAGAGGAATGACAGAGAGGTTGGCAGTAGAACAGTGTCTGGTGAAGATTCAATAGGGGCTATCCAACAAACCTACCGCTTAACAGGCTCAAAACATGTTTCTCTAAAGTGCACAGAATGCACATACTGAACATGGCTCCTAGTATAACCAGCACAGGCATAAATATTTACAAAGAGACCACTACGTACGTAGTCGGCCAATCATAGAATGAGCGAGTTCAGGAAATCAGGTCACTGAACGGGAGCTAGGCTTGTGCTCTTCATGATATAAGTTGCTGTTAAAGATATGTGTTCCTTTAAATATGTGTGTACCAGAAATGGCATGTGGATTACAATATCACTCTGTGAGGTTACATCAACTTGTATCAGTTTTGGACTACTTCAGTGTGGACTACTTCAGTGTGGATATTATAGTCAACAATTCTTTTGAAAAAACTATAACTTCAAAACAATCTATCATCAATCTATGGCACATCTATGTTAACTGTAGATGTTAAGAAACCTGTACTCAAAAGTCGTCGTCAGTCATCTTCATCAGTCGTCTTCAACCCAGACACTTTGCGTGCCGTAGAGGGTCACTAACATGAGAGGATACCAGAACCTTGTCGTTCATGTTAGCATGGGTATCTCCAAGTCAGTCTTAGTCCAAATGTGAGTTGGTGTCTCGGCCTAGTCAGAATCCGACGCGCCGGTTGGCCACTTTGGGCCAGCACATCGGACTTTGACCAAACTATTGACACCAAAGTGGCTTAGGGGTAGGATGGCTTAGGGGTAAGGTGGCTTAGGGGTAGGATGGCTTAGGGGTAGTGTATTTTCCAGTGCCACACAGCCGTCGGTATCCGTCGATGACATCATCGCATGAAGCCACGCGACAGGCCAGGAGATCGCTTTCTTTTGTCAACTCTTTCACCCTCTTTCACTCTTTAGCTTTCCTACCTGGGTTTCCTGTGCTTGTATTAGATATCTCTGGTTTTCCATAACATCCTCCCGGGCTTCCAACACCCGCAGTCGATATTTCTGCTTTTTCATGTTATCCTCTAGGGCAGAGTTCCTCAAATCCAGGCCTCGGGGTCCAGAGTGCTGCTGGTTTTCTCTCCTACCAGGAAGTTAATTGCATTCAACTGACATCCCAGGTCTTAATCAAGCCCTGATTAGACAGCTAGAATGGAAACTACCTGGCAGAATAGAAAACCAGCAGTACTCTGGACCCTGAGGACGGATTTGAGGACCACTGCTCTAGGGCTTCCAGCTCTCGCAGTCGATTTTTCTGTTCTTTCATCTTAAGCGAACGGCGTTTGGTGGCGCGTCGTTTGAGCTCTTTCAGTCTGCGATTGGTCAACGCATGGACCTTGCGTGGTGATAGGCCCAGTACTTGTATTTGGAACTGCTGCCACTTGAGGTTAGCCAATACGGGGGGCGCCCAGAGTTCACCGGTAAACTCATCAGTGGAGCCATCCGAGCTGGGTCGTGGCGTCGTGGGGTCTATTAACTCCAAAAGTTGCGAATCAAGGTCGGGAGTGGTGCAGGAGCTCTCTTCGGGCGGCCCTGCCATGATGAGGTCGATGGTTCTTGGTATTGGTTTGGCACTTCGGGTGGTGCCTGCCATGTTGAGGTTGATGGTTCTTGGTATTGGTTTGGCACTTCTCCAAGGAGCAACTGACGTGACAGTGAGGGCGTCTGGGGAGGCTGAGTAGGAATGCTTCCTGCCATCGATTCTCCCTTGATTGGACCTGCAAATCCTGTTGTACCGTCCATCGATGGGGGGGCTCTGGTGTGGTCCTCCTGGGTCTGATGCTCTCGGCTGCTGAGTCACCCACTCCGACCCCTCTGGTCCTGGTGCGTTTACCAACACATTTCCCTGTTGGTACCACTGGTTCATGATTGGGCGTGGTTGGTTCACGGCTGGGGATGCCCTGTAAGGCTCTTGGGGGAAGAACCCTATGGCTGGTCCCATTTGAGCTGAATCAAAGGGGTTCACTTGAAGCCTATACTGTGGGCGTACTTGGGGTTGCATAACAAAGCTCTGATTTTGTGGGAATGATGGCCATGTGTATCCTGGGCCTTCTGCCATGATTTATCTATCAAAATACAAAGAGTGTTAGTTTGCTTTTTCCAGGCTTCCCTTGGCATAGTTCTTATAAATTGGCTTTATAGAACCCCCTGCATATACCTGTAGCTTGTCTGTATATAGACCATAACTATGTTCACATCTGTCTGAAAGCCGTCCTACTCCTTTCTTTCCGCTAAATAATATATCATATCCTAATTTTAGGGTGACTACTTCTATTCTAGCCTTAGTGAACAGGGGCGTGCAAAGTTGTAGTGATGCTAGGTATACCATGTCATAGGTGTATGTAAATGATACAACATATTTGTATCATACCGCCAGCGGCTACAGTGAATTTTTTCCATGCGGATGGCGGGTGGCACTAGTAATGGATACCCCTCAGACTGTACTGAATGGAGTGAATATTGTAGGAAGGTTCTGGATGCACGAAGCTGAACAGGACCATATGGCAGGAGATCTAACACGGGTTGAAGTTCTTTGTTAAACCGTTTGTCCGCTGTTTCTTTATGTTTCCGGCTTTTTCTTTTTTGTTCTTTGTTTTACTGTTTGTTCTGCCATTGTTGGATGATTCTTTTATACATCAATCTGCCATTTCCGTGCATCCATTGGGATGTAGGTGTCATCTACGGGTTCAATCTGCCATTTCCGTGCATCCATTGGGATGTAGATGTCATCTACGGGTTCAGGTTCAAACAGTAGCCCGCGATTCATTTGTGTCATTTCTATTCCATCGTCTATGTCATTGTGAACTAGTAGGGGAAACTGTCCGGTTATCAGCGAGATCGTCCTGCTAATCATTATTCGAATCAACGGAAACACACAACACAAGACGACCATGGCAGCCAACAACAGCGCGCCCACTACTATTCCTATTGTTTGCAAGATCTTTTTCCAGGACAGTATGTTGAAAAAGTCCCATATTGCTTGTGCCCTGGTATTCCAATTGGAATTTTTTACATGTTCATCTCTTAGCATTTTTAACTTGCTTAATATTCTTGTGAGGTTTCCTTCTTCTCCTGTGTGCATTGGTATAACAGTGCAACACTCATCACCAATATGGCTGCACACTCCTTGATCCTCTGCTAACAAGGTATCTATAACGAACCTATTTTGCAGTGTCATCATGGAGGTTGAGTGTAGCTGTTCATGTATGGTCCCTAGTGCTGATAACGTCCAATTAATGAATCTCTGTTGATTGTACCATAAGTAGTTCACCCATCTGCTGTTGCATGCTATGTATTGTGCATTTGCTATTGGTCCCCAAACCGGGACCGCTCCCACCATCTGATGATCCAATCTTCTTCCATGGCCTGATGGTCAGACGGCATGCCATGCGGTTCCTGGTTCCAAGCGACATAGACTCGTGCATCTGCCGCCCATTCACTGTCGGTACTTCTTTTAACTTTGTTATCTAATGGCAGAGTGCTTAGTACTGTCACTTTCCCTGTTAACATAACTGGCGTGCATATCCCTGTCCAATTTGACGGTAATACCAATTTTACTTGTTTATCGTTGTTGCACAACCAGAACACATCTGCCAACGTCTCTGAGCCTTTTGCAAGGTAGGGGATAGAATGTGTCTTGTGGAGTGTGTCACCCTGTTTGATGAGAAGATAACTACCATCCAACACTATCTGTTGGCACTGAAATTCTGCTTTTTCAGTCGTGTTACAGACTTTTATTCTTTGTATGGGGTTACGTCTTGCTTGTGGGACACGCATCATAACCGCTCGCTCTCCAGTCAGCGAGCGGCTTGAAGCTAACGTTAGCAGCTAACGTTAGCAGCTGACCAAACTGCCTCCTCCGTTTCCTCGCCTCATTCATCACCACTTTTTCACTCAGCTTCGATCACCTGCCATGCTGTGGATCATCCTGACGTGCCTGTCACTTCTCCAACTCTGGTCATCAAGTCCGTGGCTACCAACAAACAACTTCAGGCTTATCATTACATCCTCCCCGGCTGGCATGTTCCTGCAATACTCCACCTCGCAATTACTCAAACTCAACAACTTCTCTGCTCCTCCGTGCATCTCAGCCATCAAAACACTTGGACTCCTCCGTCAACCCCGTTACATCCACAGAGCCTCCCGCAGAAAGTTTGTTTACTCCTGGTCTGATCACTCCACTCTTTCCATCCCTTCCCTCTGGTCAGCCGAGCGCACCGCCGCAACTCCTGCTCGTCATCACCACAACAACCTACACGTGCGAGCTGCCTGCCTCCGCCCCCTTGCCAAAGCACCCCAGCCTGTCCAAATTCATCCACATCTCAAAATTGCTCTGTTTAACACTCGTTCCCTAAACAGCAAGGGCCTCATACTCAATGAATTCATAACTGACAACAATCTGGACTTTCTCTGCTTAACCGAAACATGGCAAAAACCACAGGAATACTTTTCACTAAACCAAACCACCCCCCCCCCGGATACTCATATATGGACAAACCACGCCACCATGGGCGTGGTGGTGGAATAGCCACAATTTATCGCAAAAACATCATTACAAGTGCAATAACCACCCCGGCCCCCTCCTCATTTGAACACCTTGTTTTTAAACTGTCTGGTCCCAAACCCCTGGTTACTGCAGTCATTTACCGCCCCCCAAAACCAAACCCTGCTTTCCCCTCCGACCTGTCTGAATTTCTCACACAACTCTGCGCCATCTCTCCATCCGTTCTGCTACTTGGTGACTTTAACATACACATCGACTCATCTGACTCCACAACCTCTACAGAACTCCTGGACATTTTTAACTTCTTCAATATCACCCAACACGTTGATTTTCCCACTCATAAAAAAGGACACACACTTGACCTGGTCTGCACCTCCGGCATCACCATCAGCAACCTAACTAGCACCGACCTCACCATCTCTGACCATCTGGCTATCACCCTGGACATAAACATCCCTACCCCCCATGTTAACCATCAACCTCCCCTCGCTCTCCTCCACCTTGGCTGCCACCGTCTCTGCCTCTGCCCCCATTTCGACTGCCTCCCCCACTGCCCTGGTCAATTACTATAATGATGCACTCTCCTCCTGTCTTGACGTCCTCGCCCCCAAAAAATCCAAACCCGTCTCCTTCACACACCCCTGGTACACTGACCAACTCCGTCACCTCAAAGTACAGGGCCGTCAACTGGAACGTCTTGCTAAAAAAAACAGACTCACTGTTCACCTGGATGCCCTTAAACTCCACCAACAACAATATAAAGATGCCCTCAACACCGCCCGCTCCTCTCACTATTCCTCCATCATCAAATCTGGCTCCAACAACCCCAAAACGCTTTTCTCCACCATCAACAAACTTCTCAAGCCCATGGACACCATCTCCAACTCCTTCACCACCAGCAAATGCAACTCATTTCTATCCTTCTTCCACGACAAAATCATCGCAATACACAACCAGCTGGCTGCCCCCACCTCCTCCACTACCACCCCCCCTAGCCTTCAACATGTCCCTCCCCTACTTCCAAGACACTCACTCTCTTCCTTCAGTTCAATCACGGAAACTGACCTCTTCTGCATAGTCTCCAGCATGAAGACCTCCACCTGTGCCCTTGACCCCCTCCCCTCCTCCTTAGTCAAGGCCTGCCTCCCCTCACTCTCCCCACTTATCACCAACATCATCAACTCCTCCCTGTCCTCTGGTCTCGTACCTCCCTCCCTCAAGCTCGCTGCTGTCATCCCCGTACTGAAAAAACCTGGTCTTGACCCCGACATCCCCAACAACTACCGGCCCATCTCCAACCTCCCCTACCTGTCCAAAGTCCTTGAGAGAACTGTTGCTTCACAACTCAAGTCCCACCTAGATCTCCATAACCTCTACGAACCCTTCCAATCCGGCTTCCGTTCAAAACACAGCACAGAAACCACCCTACTGAAAATCACAAATGACATACTTCTCTCTGCTGACTCTGGCTTCCTCACCATCCTCATCCTCCTTGACCTCAGCGCCGCCTTCGACACCATCAACCACTCCATCCTCCTCTCACGTCTCCAGCACTCCCTTGGCATAACTGACACCGCCCTCTCCTGGTTCACCTCATATCTCTCAGACCGACATCAATTCATCGCCATAAACAACTGTAAATCCTCCACCTCCTCAGTCACTCATGGTGTCCCCCAAGGTTCCGTGCTTGGTCCCCTCCTCTTCATCATTTACATCCTTCCCCTTGGACAAATCATTCGTCGACATGGCCTCCATTTTCACTGTTACGCTGATGACACCCAACTCTACCTCTCCTCCAAGACCATCACCTCAGCCACCCACTCCACTCTCACCAACTGTCTCACTGATATAAAATCATGGATGCAACAGAACTTTCTCAAACTCAACTGCAATAAATCAGAAATACTCATCATCGGCCCAAACTCCCTCACCCGCTCAGCTCAGACCTTCTCTCTCACCATCGATGGCTCCAACGTCACCCCCTCCACCCAGGTCCGTAACCTCGGAATCATCGTCAACCCACCCTCTCTTTCCTATCCCACGCCAACCACATCACCAAAACTGCCTTCTTTCACCTCAGGAACATTGCACGCCTCCGGCCCTCCCTGTCCTTTGCCGCCGCCGAAATTCTTATCCATGCCCTCATAACCTCCAGACTGGACTACTGCAACAGCATCTTCTACGGCTCACCCAACAAAATCCTCAATAAACTCCAATACGTCCAGAACTCTGCCGCTCGACTGCTCACCTCCACCCGTCGCTGTGACCACATCACCCCGGTCCTCCACAACCTCCACTGGCTCCCGGTCAAATACAGGATTGACTTCAAAATATTACTCACCACCTACAAAGCCCTAAATAACCTGGCCCCTCCCTACCTCTCAGACCTCCTCCCCCGCCACGCCCCAACCCGTTGCCTCAGGTCCGCCGATGCAAACACTCTCAAGACCATCAGGACCAAGCTCCGGACCTGGGGTGACAGGGCCTTTTCAGTTGCTGCACCCTCCCTCTGGAACGCCCTCCCCATCCACATCCACCAGGCTCCCACCCTACCATCGTTCAAACAAGCCCTCAAAACCCACCTCTTCAAACTCGCTTTCACCTGCTAACCCCTGTTCCCTTTCTCTCCCTTCCCTCCATTCCATGACTTGTTCCGTACAGCTTCTCTAGTTTTCTTTTTTACTAAAATGTTCTGTTTGTTTTGTTTTGTTTGCTCTTTTTTTGTTTTGTTTGTTCTCCCCTCCATGTAAAGCGTCTTTGGGTACTTATAAAAGCGCTATATAAGTCCAATGTATTATTATTATTATTATTATTATTATATCTACATTGTACTCGAGGATCTGTTTTACTTAGGCGTATTGCACCTATCATATCATTACCACGTGCTATACAATATGGGAACGTTGTCCCCTCTGCCATGTTAACTACCGGTGGTATCCAGGACTCGAGTTCATTTGATAGCCACCGTGGACAGATCCGCCCATCGTTGGACCATCCTCCATGTCCTCCAGCCATTTGTATTACACAGTACGCAAAGCAAGTGCCAGTGGTATTACACCCGTTGATATCAAAACCCGTCAAGGGCATTATCTGGGGAATTCTTTTAGCATTATAGCATGTCACGCAAGAATGTGAGCTTGTTTGCCTAGCCGAAAATTGCATCCATTGATAAAACATATTTTGCTCCCATTTTGACGTTCTCAATTCTCCGCTTATCCCACGAAATCCGCCTCGCACACTTTTACGTGTACGCTCCTTACCATATGGTTCTACTGAGTTGATGGCTGCCTTCCTGGGTATAGGTTCTCCTGTATTGACATCTATACATTGGCTCCTTGAGCATGTGGCCATTACTCTCACCACCCCCTTGATCTTACACTGTTCACCTGCAGGAGGATTGTCCAATTTAATGATCTCTTGACTATGGATCAGTCTTTGGCCATGTGTGGCTAATCTGGCGTAACTGTGTTCATTGTCAGCTTTAGCATAAATGAGTTCAACCAACTCACCCGGTGGCACTTTTCCCTGTCTTACTGCCGTAGCCCCGGCTGTTAAAGCACTGCTTTGTTTTGTAACTGCTTTTTTCATTGAAAACTCATATAAGTAGGAGTAGGACTATAATTGCTGTCCCTATTCTCCATAACCCCCTTCCATTTACTCTCTCTCCCTTATACTCTAGATGGCCCTTCCCCTGGGTCTGTTTCTTGTCCTCTTGGACTTTCTGTTGGGCTTGTGGGTGGTTCATTATCTGAATCTGCTTCATTGTCTTGTCTTGATGCTAATGATCCACTACTTGCTGGGTTGTCTCTGGCAGCCAATCTTTGGGATCGTCTTTCTCCCTGTGGACTCTGGGACCATCTAGTTTCCTGTGGGGCAGTGTTACCTTCCCCTTCTTCCTGTGGGGTGGTGTCACCTACCCTTTCTGGCTGTGGGGTGGCGTCGCCTACCCCTTCTGACCCAGGGCGTGCTCTCCTTCTGTACGCTTCAGCCGTCCCTTCTGGGTCATCTGCTCTGCAGCAGTGATTTAGGTGGTACCAAAACCTCTTACCTTCGACTTTTAGTGCTGTTGGGGTTGCTAGAATGACTTTAAAAGGGCCTTCACGCCTGGGTTGGTCCCACTTTCTTTTGAACACCTTGACGTATACCCACTCTCCTGGACGCACTCTCTGCAGTTGGTCTGGGATGTCAGCGTCTCTGTCCTCTGTGGCGCCTTTTACCTGGTGAAATATTAACTTATGGATTTGGGTTAAATGCTGCACATAACTTGCTAATTCTCGTTCCAACTGCTCGAGTGGAAGACCTTCATATGGGCCTCTAAGATATGGCACAGGCATTGGTCGTCCTGTAAACATTTCATGTGGTGTTAGATGTGTTAGTCTGTTAGTTTCTCATGCACATCAGCGCCAAAGGCAAAGCTTCCACCCAATTAAGCCTCCCCTCGTAGTCTGCCAGTATTTTAGCCAATTTTGCTTTTAGAATGCCATTAGCTCATTCGACTGTTCCCTGTGACTGAGGGTGGTACACACACCCAAACTTCTGTTTTATCCCTAGCATCTTGAATGTTATTTTGCTGATTTCTGCTATAAAATGCGATCCGTTGTCTGAGCTAATAGTATCTGGTATGCCAAATCGTGGAAAGACTTCTCTGCATAAGAACTTTGCTACCGATTTAGCATTCGAGTTCGCTGTTGGCACCACCTCAACCCATCTGCTGAACCTATCGATCACAACCAAAATGTACCTCATTCTTCCTATTCGTTGGGTCATATCCACGTAGTCTATCATTAGATGTCTAAAGGGACCATCTGGTGGAGGGATGTGTGCTATTGGGGCCGAAAAAGCTTTCCTTACATTATATTGAGCACACACGTCACATTCATGCAATGTTCTATCGACTGTAGCTGCCAAAAATGGTGTCCACCAAACTGCCTGGAGGCGTTTTATCACTTCCCCCCTTGCGCAATGGTCCTGACCATGCGCATTCCTAATGGCAAAACGCAACAAAGAAATGGGCAATACAAAGTGATCATGGGGGCTTCTCCATAACCCTTTTTGGGACCCGTTTTTAGCCATACAGATTGTTCATAAATATCAGCCCTCTCCTGTGCCAGTATGAGAGAGGAGAGGGTCGTAAGTGGTGCACAATCTTCTGCAAACAGCAGCAACGCCATACTGGTGCTTATCGCTGCTCGTTTAGCCGCTTCATCAGCTAAGTTATTACCTGTGGCTATAAGGGAGTCTGTTTTTTGGTGAGCTGGACACTTGATGATTGCAACCGCTGTTGGGAGGTGTATGGCATCTAGCAGAGCAGAGACAGCTTCTCCATGTCTTACTGGGGTGCCATCTGCTCTACAAAATCCTCTCTGTTTCCAGATGCTACCGTCTATATGACACACCCCGTATGCGTATTGTGAATCAGTATAGATGTTAAGACGCTTACCTTGGCCTAATTTACACGCGGCCGTTAAAGCCTTGATTTCTGCTAGTTGTGCAGAACATGGTTGGGCAATCTTAGTTGCTTGAACATGAGTAAAGGTGTTGTCTTTGTTTAATTGTACTATGCCATAGCCAGCATGATTTCCTGTAGTATCTTTAAAACAGGAACCATCTACAAACAATGTAAGATCTGCTGTAATTGGTTGAGTATGCAAGTCCTCACGTGCCTGCATAAAATCATGGGTTACTTGGACACAGTCATGTGGAGATCCGTCCACAGGCAATACCATCCGAGTTGCAGGATTTACTGTATTGCAGCGTTGGATTTTAAGTTTGGGTGCTGAGAGTATGACCTCATACCCTGTTTTCCTAGCTTGAGTCAGAACGAACCGTGGGCTTGTGAGCAGGGCGTGTAACTGATGAGACATATAAAGAGTCACTGGGTGGCCCATAGTTAGTGTGGAGGCTTTTTGAAAGGCGAAAGCAACTGCAGCCAGTCCCTGATAACAGGGTGGCAGACCGGACTCAATGTTATCCAATTTGGTGCTATAGTAAGCTAAAGGTTGTTTGCGCGTCGGCGTGTCTTGCATCAACACTGCATTTGCATATCCTGATCGCTCTGCAACGTACAGATGGAAAGGCTTAGAATAGTCTGGGTTACCAAGTGCTGGAGCCGATTGCAGGTCCCTTTTAAGCACGCAGAAGGCCCCCTCCGCGTCCTCTGTCCACTGCAACTGGGCTGAACTGTTATTTTGTCCCGCCGCTCGTATGAGGGCTCTCAGAGGCGCTGTTTTGACAGCATAGTCACAAATCCACTGGCGACTATATCCCGCCATCCCCAGAAAAGAGAGCATTTGTTCCACCGTTTGTGGTTTGGGACACTGGGAACTGTCCTACTTTGATTGATTGTTTGCTGGGGGCATATGGTGGTGGTGGTTTAACCGGCCATAGTGGTGCGGTGGGCTGCTGTTCCTGCTCTTTCATTTTTTCATTCCTGTCCCTAGCTTCAGCCCTCTTTTGCCCTTCCTGTCTAAACCATCCCAACACTTCTCTTTCCCTGGCTCTTCTGCCTTCCCTTTTGTCGCTCTTGTCTTTAGCCTTGTGGTGTTTTATATTTTCTTCCACTTCATCGCAGCATGTTCTACTGAAGGTGCCCTCTTTTGGCCACTGGGATTTTCCTGATGTCCGTTCATGCCACTTTAACATGAACAGTTGGATCTGTTTTTTAAGATCCGGATTTTGTTTAATTATCACCTCCATTGGTGTCGACACACCACCTCTCTTTGCTATTTTTGCCCCCATGTAACCTTGTTGGGCGCTGCTTGCCAGTGATCTAGGGATTTCTGGCTCTTCGTCTAACTCTTTTGTCCTTACTAGTACAAGTATTTTACCAGCAGTAATACCAGGCTTATATTTTCTTCCTTTTGTATGATTAAATTCTAATTTCTCTGTCCCGTCTTCTTGTGGGGTTTTAGTAATGTACTCAAACTTACCAGTCTCCCACTTAACTTTCTGGGGACAACGGAGATACACAGCCGTGGATTCACCGCTACTCGGCCTCGTCCCTGTATCCCGTACCCTTCTGGTACTCCAAATGCTAGGTTCAGAGGGAGTGTTGCTACCGCACCAGGATCTCCGCACAATAGCTCCAACAATCTAGCCAAATTCGCTACAGTTCAACACCCATGTATTGCTCTTCTCCACGGCACATCAGGAAATTCTTCTTGTACTTGTTCTTGTACTATGTTCTTATTCCTTTTGTGTCAGCAGCCCCTTTGCTATCAAAATGTTCTAACGAAAATACTTCATTTTCATCACTATCTCTCTCATCCATCAATATTTACCAACTTTATGTATTTAATGTATATATTCTATTGTGATATTATTCCATTCACTATCTCAGTTACTCCTCTCAGCATACGTCCAACAGCCTGTACGGCACTTTTGAGCGCATGCAAAAGAATTGCAACCGTTATCTCACCCCAAAAACTGTATCTTTTATGTATATATATATATTTACATATACCAACTTTTGTAAAACTATGTATAATTAACAACAAATATAATCACCTCTTTTAGTGTGTGTGTGTGTGTGTGTGGTAGCCAATACACTCGTTATTTACACATCTATTCTAATTGTTTATATAAAAAGCAGTATTTACAAGCACTTATATACACTCCTCCTGGCCAGTGTCGCAGTCCTGCGGTCTCCTAGCGATTTGTACACAAAACGATCTCTTATCGCAGTCCCTAAGGCTCCTAGCGATTGTGCACATTTAACGACCTCCTATCGCAGTCCCGCAGTCTCCTAGCGACGCGCGCTCAACTCTTATCGCAGTCCCGAAGGCTCCTAGCGAATGTGCACAAAACAACTCCCTGCCCGTTCAGTCCTCCCCTTCACGGGAGCACCTCAGCTCTTCAGCTGAAACACTACTGAGATGGAGAGCGGTATCCACAGTGTTGTAAATCAGCCCCTTGCCCGTTCAGTCCTCCCCTTCACGGGAGTATTGCAGCACCCAGCTGCACTACTACTGAAATGGAGAGCGGTATCCACAAGTACTGTAAATCAGCCCCTTGCCCGTTCAGTCCTCCCCCTCACGGGAGTATTGCAGCACCCAGCTGCACTACTACTGAAATGGAGAGCGGTATCCGCAAGTACTGTGCTAGCGTCAATATAGTCTATACACAAACAGTCCTGTTCTAACATTTACAACAAATTCACAAACTTTAACAACTTTCCAACGTCTGTCTTTACTCCTAGCAAGGGTCCATACTATTCTCCTTCTATGCGCGGTTACTCCTGATTTATGGCCTGGCTTCTGCGTGTACTGCCATGTAAATCATTCCTCCACAGAACACAGAGCAGGCAATAATCCAGCATGCTATACACCTTCAATAACCATTCATCCACCCTTTCTCCGTCATTCTCTCTTTCCGCACCATGGTTTGTTTGTTTTTTCCCCCCACATAGACTAGACATATATTCAAACATACAGTTGCATCAAACTCTGTCCCGCCAGTGACTTAGTTTTAGTAGTGTTATTTTGGTGAACCTGTTGGGTTGTACACTTATTTTACACAAATTTCTCTTATTTTCTTTCAAATCATTTTTTAACTAGGTTCTTTAGAGGAGAGACATTCTGGTTTTTCTCACCTGGGCGGAGTCCTGCACTCGGACACAATCAGAATTTGCAGAATTTAGAAAAGGTTTCTGCTCACCTTTATTTTGTGGCCACTGATGTGTCTCGAGATGCAGGTTGTCCACCCAGGCTGGAGTTTTCAGAGTCCTGTCTCTCCTGGCTGGCTCGCCAATTAATGTCGGGGGAGGAAGAGTCCTGGTCTGGGCCAGTGCAAAAGATCGGACCCCCTCGCCAACACTTAATCTTCTTCACGATTCTGTAGATTCTGTAGTTACTGGAGTCTCAAACAGGTTCAAAGAATTCACTGGAGATGATCAGAGTTAGATGCAATAGAGTTTTATTCTTCAACAGAGACAAAACCCGAGTTGGTTCCGGAACCAGACTGAAGTACAACTGTCTGTGCATGATCTTATATATCCCAAGAACTGGGTGGAGAATACTGACTTCTACGCCCCATTTCCCAAATTTAGCTTTGTTTTGCCCGGAAATGATGGTGTCCTAACGCCCATATATGGTCCTTCTAGGCGGCCCTTACACACATGTCCAGGGGGATGTCCAACACACCATCCTTTCATGCACTGGGTAAATTGGGTATTTTTCCATTACATCATCTGCAGGTGGTCTTGGATACTTTCCCTGATCGCCCTCAATATCGCCCTCTTCTGCAGGTGGTTTTTGCGGGCATGTAGGCGGTCACGTAACCGTTTCATAAGAAAGTCTGGGGTTTTGGGGACTTGCCAATGCACAATTATTTCAGATTTATAGCTGGACCTGTCTGGGGATTTTCAGCCTCGTTATTTAAGATTTATGACTGGACATGTCCGAGGGATTTTCAGCCTTATTATTTTGTACTTTATGATCTTCAGGTTACATGCTTAATAACACACAATCTTTATATTTATGCAAACCTAATATATTGATATAAATGATATTACTTTCAAACTTAACATTTTGATATAAATGATATTACTTAATACAGAGCATATATCTCACTTAATACAGAGCATATATCTCAATGAAAATTGCCACAACAGAGCCAGTGTAGAGAAGGGTACTTGTGTGGGAGAACTTGGGGCGGTTGAACACCAGAAGAGCTGCAGCTTTCTGAACAAGCTCCAGAGGTCTGAAGGCAGACCCCGGGACACCAGCAAGGAGGGAGTTGCAGTAGTCCAGGCGGGAGATAACAAGAGCCTGGATGAGCACCTGCACTGCCTCGTCAGTGAGGAAGGGGCGAATCCTCCTGATTTTGTAGAGGAGGAATCTGCAGGAACGTGTCACTGATGCGATGTTTGCCGAGAACAACAGTGTAGTGCCAGGACAATAACCTTTCTCTCAACATCGGCAAGACCAGGGAGCTGATGGTGGATTACAGGATTACAGGGGTGCATGCACGCCCAAATCCACATCAACGGAGCTGAGGTGGAGCGCGTTAAGAGCTTCAAGTTCCTCGGTGTCCACCTCAGCAAAAACCTTACATGGAGCACACACACCAATACCGTTGTGAAGAGAGTGCGGCAGCACATTTTCCGACTCAGGAGACTGAAACGATTTGGTATGGGCCCCAAGATCTTCTACAAGTTCTACAGCTGCACCATTGAGAGCATCTGGACTGGGTGCATCACCGCCTGGTATAGCAAAATCACCAAGGACGTTAGTCACCCAGCTCACAGACTGTTCACTCTGTTACCATCTGGCAAACGGTACCGGAGCATCGACTAGAACTTCTACCCCCAAGCCATAAGACTGCTAAACAGCCTACCGATGGCATCCCGGTCAATCCATTCCATCCCTAACTTGTACTGACTCTATGCACCTTACAGACTCTACCACCCACCCCTGCCATTCATCCTGTACTTACAGTATACACTTTATATAAAACCCTTTCTTATATATTTATTTTTATTGTTATTTTTGTACTTAATTTTTGACTGTAGGTAGAGCTTGTAAGTAAGCATTTCACTGTATAGAACACACCTGCTGTATTCACTACAAGTGACAAATAAACTTGACTTGACTTGTTAACAATGTTAACTGATGTTTCCTCTGTTGTATTTGTAGCCTTGCATAGGTTGATACCATTTTGTGATTTTACAATTAAACTGTCCAATGATTGTGACTTGGCAGTTGCAGGACTGTATGATAATACCAATGAGGGGATGGGCCCAAATCAAATGTTGCCTGAGGCCCCAGAAGACAAGAACAGGAACTAAATGGGCCCTGTCATTTGATGGCCCACAGCTGCAAATATATAGGGCACATTGTGGGTATGTAAGGACCCTATAATAATCTTGCTTGACCAGAAATAGTGACCAAGGGATCTCTCCAATAGCAAACCTGTGTAGTATCTGAGACTCTCTGAGCTATGTCTCTTGAACTGGCGGCCCATGTGTTTGTTTCTATGCCTGGGGCCCTGCTCTTTCAATATACAATATATCTGTGCAGGCACATAATCCAAGTAAAATTTGCGTAAATCAAATTAATGCAAACTAATCAATGCCCCTGGTAGTCCGGGGCCCCTGAGCAATTGCAGATTTTTTTTAATTGACTACATTTTTCTCTTTAAAACACGCTATACAAATAAACTTTATCATCATTTAATTTCTCTCATACATTACCTTTTCAAAAGAAATTGTTCCTTTCTTCCTTCCTATTAATGATTGCAGTTACTGAGCTGTCCATTTGAAACAGCAATAAGCGGGGGTCTACTACCTTTGTTTTTTTCTGGTAGCAATACCTCTAGTGGGGCCTTTGATAATAAGGGCAGACTGCCGTGGTCGTCGTCTGTGTTGAAAAGGTATAAAGGAGCAGACTTAGTGTTTCAGCTCAGTTAGTAAAGACTCACTGTCTACAAGACAGCAGATAAATGCAGATAAAGACAAACGGTCATTTCTAAGCTGACATAATATTGATAGATTTACGGATATAGAGTTTAAATGAGGGCATGGTAAGTTTGAAGTTGTTTACAGTAATAATACTGAATAATGTTAATGCATGTATGAACACAGTGTTAGTAATACACTAGTTTAAACTTTTACAAAATGTAAAATAATTAACAAAGACAACAACAATACGGCTGCTGCTGCTATTAATAATAATAATAATAATAATAATAATAATGTTAAGACATCCAAATATTTTATTTCGAGGCAAATGAGAAGAATTACTGTTATATTTTTTTGCTGTAGTTATTGTTTCATAAACCAAAAGGAGGATCATGGCAAATTCTACACAGTTTTCATATTTCATACTTAGGGCCTATTTAAACAGTGGGCCTCTGAAATACTTATTTTTCATGATTGTTATTTCTTTGTACATTTTAATTGTCTTTGCCAATTTCTTGCTCATTGTGATTATTTGTATGAAGAGAGGCTTACATGAACCTATGTATCTTTTTCTATGCAGCCTGTTTGTAAATGAACTGTATGGCAGTGCAGGGTTGTTTCCATTCCTTCTGGTTCAGATAGTCTCTGGCACTCACATTGTTTCTGCTTCACTTTGTTTTTTGCAGATTTTCTGTTTATATACATATGGCTCTATAGAGTTTTGCAGCTTAGCTGTCATGTCGTATGACAGGTACCTTGCTATCTGTTGTCCACTACAATATAATAGACGCATGACATCTAACAAGGTGGCTCTCTTTATTGTTGTGATATGGTTGTACTCTTTTCTCAAATTCCTGATCACTCTATCCTTGAACATTCGTTTGCCACTGTGTGGAAATGTTATAAACAGTGTGTATTGTCACAACTACCTGATTGTCAAGCTGGCATGCTCTGACACCAGAGTAAATAACATCTATGGAGTCTTTGGCATTGTTCTCACAGTTTTCGTTCCTTTAACGCCAATCCTTTTCTCTTACATGAAGATTCTTCAAATTTGTTTAGCCGGCTCCAGAGAGACCAGACAGAAAGCTATTAGTACCTGTACACCTCACCTTGCTTCCCTTCTGAACTTTTCTTTTGGGTGCTGCTTTGAAATATTTCAGAGCAGATTTGATATGACCAATGTACCGCAAATGTTGCGCATTATTTTATCATTATACTTTTTGATGATGCAACCGCTCTTCAATCCTATCGTGTATGGAATTCGAATGTCCAAAATACGAAAGATATGTAAAACTCTGGTCTGTTGTAAAATGTAGGGTACTCACAGGGTTCATATGCAAGTGTAATAGAAAACATTGGATAACATTTTGATAACTTCTATGTATCTGCAACCACTCCCTTCATGTTTATATAACATAGATACTGTTCAGGTCTTTGACCCAGCAGTGACAATGGAGGCTAAAAAGGTCAAAATGGAGGTCAAAAGTTTCAAATTTTGACCAAAACTGATTTTTCCTTATTTGTAAGTGTAAACAAAAAATTACCTACTTCTTCCCACTTTACTAACCCCATACCCCCATACCCCCACCCAAAAATAAATAAATATATATATATATATATTATATTAATATACTTATATAATAATTATTATAAGGGAACCTTGCATGTCATCCCTCCTATCTCCCGATCTTTCCTTCTTAAAAAATCTTAATAATCTTAAAAACACTTACACTAAATATTGATTAAATTGTTAGTAACAGAAGTAAAGTTAATATTTATGAGGAAAATTTTGTATTCAACTATTTGTGGATGATAAAAAATGCACAAAATGAGCATTATTGGTATTCCTGACAGACAAACATAACTGGAGGGTTTAAATATGAATATGAAAATGTTCATATAAACCAAGTGGGAATTTGACAATTGTTTTACTCCATTTATTGTATTATTATGCTACAATGTCTCCTTATTACATTGTAATTTAAAATATTTACCACTCTGTTTCTATTATTGTATAGTAATGATCAACATATATCCAAAGTCAGATTGCCTCTGTTGGCTTTAACCAACCAACTCTCCTACAATGAAATTTATTCTCAGCCTTCAGTTGTAAATCCTTCCCAGCATGCATTCACATATAAATGCTTGTGGAAGGGTTGATTCAAGAACATTTTGTTTTGTTACCTTGGGGGCATGCAACTGATAGATTACATTACATTACATTACATTACAGTCATTTAGCAGACGCTTTTATCCAAAGCGACTTACAATGAGTGCATTCAACATAGGTAGGCAAGAAAACTACTAGTCACCAGAAATCGTAAGTGCATTTCCTTCCTAAACAAGCAACTAAGAGCATAACTAGTGTTAAGTTAAGAGTGCAATAAGTTAGCAACCTACTTTATCTTAAACAAATGAGACAAATAAGAGAATCAAATAAACAAGAGCTAAGACAAATAAGTGAACCAAATAAACAAGAGCTAAGACAAATAAGTGTATCAAATAAACAAGAGCCAATAAACAAGAGCTCAGACACATAATTGACGACAAATAGGCAAGGCTAAGAGGAAGGGTCAGGGTAGTGTTTCCTGAAGAGGTGGGTTTTCAGCCTGCGGCGAAAGATGGGCAACTAACAATAAGTGCAACATCCCAAACAACAACTACAAACAACAACCCATTCCAGGTAACCCAAAATGAATTTGTGATAGGTTAGACATCAAACATGGCAAGTGAAGATAATTACATAAAAAGGTATCTCCACACTTAATCAAACATTTAATAGTTCTCCATTGAGCCCTAGATAGAGCTGCTATGGAGTTTTTTGGTAGAACACACAGGAGAGAGTTACAGTAGTCAAGTCTTGATAACACAAAGGCATGGACACGTTTCTCACAGTCAGCTGGGGAGAGCATCCCACGGACTTTGGAGACGTTACGCAGGTGATAGTATGCTGTTTATATTACCGATATACCGATGTGGTACTTAAGACTAAGACTTCATGACAGCTGGCTCCCTTTCCCCTTCATCTACCTTGACTGACACACAACTGTGGCAGTTCCCTTTAAGTAAGTGCTCATATGATTCTGGAAAAGTCCTGTAATAACTGAGAAATGCCAGTAGTTAATGGACATCACCAACAGTACTGGGAGTTTTGCCTCTCAGTGATTGGGTGATTGGGATTTATCCGTACTCCATCGGCAGAGAACAGCCCTCCAACATAATGGACCTCTTTCTTAAAAAGCTCACATTTGGCTGGCCTGCGCTTTACACCGTGGTATTGAGAGCCTGTAGGACATGTCTCAGACCCTCAACATGATGCTCAAATGTTGAAGCCATCTGGACCCTACTCATTCCCCACATCATCATTACATTTTTTTTACATTACAGTCATTTAGCAGACGAGTTAGGTAGGGAAGCAAGAGAACTACTAGTCCCCAATAATTGAGTGCATCATCTCCCCAAACAAGCATCTAAGAGCATAACCAGTGCTAAAGTAAAAGAGGAATAAGCTATATATATATATAACTTCCGTCACACTTCTTTGACCTTTCTCCCCACCTAGATGTTACTATCCCTTGTGCCATAATCCAAGGTAAACACATTAGAAGCCCAATTCAGATTAAAACAAAATAAAACAAAACAAAACAAAACAAAACAAAACAAAACAAATGAGTGATATAACCCCCATCAGATGCAAGACCATAGCAGACATCAGGCTACACTCAGAGTCATTCCTCAGATGCCGCCGTTCGCCAGTTACCTACCCTAGCCAACAGTGGTATGCGGCACGTAATTGGGGTTATCAAGTGGGCACCTTCCTTCACCGATGTTTCATTAAGTTAGGCCCACAAACCCTGCATAGGGTAAGGGGTGGGGGTTGGGGTGGGTTAACCCCGTTTGGATACTATTCCCGGGTTAGGGAAAGGGAAGGTCGTCCCTGGTTCGGGTGCGAGGAGTGTGTGTGTATGTGTGCGCCACCATACCTATCCCTGACTAGGCTACTGTCCTATCCTAGCTAGCAGTACAGACCCCCCTCAATACCACAGTATGACACAGTACAATCCCATAAATACAGCCAAACAGTGTTATGCTACGCTACTTTATTCTACTCAGTATTATACTATGAGATACACAGTGCTACCCACAATGCCGCACAACCCAGCGGCACTTACCTTAGTGGGCTCCCCAGCTAGCATGCTTCCTCCTTAATCACAACCATTCACTTGCTCGCTCCGTTGCTTGCGACATATTCCTAACCACAAGTTTCAAGCTCCGTCCACGAATGCCCAACTCACTTAGGAGTGAAAAAAACAGACTTTGCCACAAAACCACGACAGCCAACTTTTACCCGCCAGTGTTAATTTGGTTGACGAATAAGTTTGGTCATAGTTTCCGTCAACAACATTTTTTCACTGACGAAAACTGACAAAATTAAATAAATGGAAGTTTACATTTCACAATAGTACTGTGGTATCAGCAGTAATATGTGAGCATATCTTTTTAAGTAAGCAAATCAAAATTTCAAGTTGAGATCAGTCAAAGGGATAAATGAGCTTTTGAATTTAATTAATGCATATCCAATCATCTGGTTTCTAAATCTTTGGACACTTCAAAGGTTAACTAGAAATTCATTTCCCGCAGAAAATGTGTGTGATTGCTGAACGGGCAAACTGTGAAATATATATTGTTCGGCTGTACTGGGTGGTCGCTAAGGTGTACCAGCTGGTTGCTAGGGTGTCCTAGGTGGTTGCTAGGGTGTTTCAAGCTGGTTGCTATGGTGTCCTTGGCCCTGTGCTAGGGTGTTTCTCGCTGATTGCTAGGGTGTCCAAGGCCGTTGCTAGGGTGTTGCTAGGGTGTCCTAGGCTGTTGCTAGGGTGTTTCTAGCTGGTTGTTAGGGTGTCCTAGGCCGTTGCTAGGGTATGCTAGGCCGTTGCTAGGGTGTTTCTAGCTGGTTGCTAGGGTGTCCTATGCCGTTGATAGGGTGTTTCTAGCTGGTTGCTATGGTGTCCTGTGCCTTTGCTAGGGTGTTTCTAGTTGGTTGCTATGGTGTCCTAGGTGGTTCCGATGTTGTTTATAAGTTGCTAGAGTCTAATATGTCACGCCCTCCACTTCTGCCTCCTAGCAGTGTTCTCTACCTGTCTGTCTGTCTATGCTTGTGTGTCTGTGTTGATGGGTGTGGCTCCTGACTCCGGTTCCTCCCTGGCTCATCATCACCTCCCGCTCACCTGCTCTGCCCCGCACACCTGCGATTCATCATGTCATCTCCTCCAGTATAAGAACCCCGGCTTTCCAACCACTCATCGCCAGATCGTTGTTTGTCCTGCCCCGTCAGTCTCGTTTCTCGCCGCTTTGTAGTATTACTCAAAGTTTCCCCTACGCCTAGTGACTAACCTGCTATTCCTTGTCCAGATCCAGTCTCCTTCCTTGACTCCCCGCCTGCCCACCTACCACCACCTGACTACCTGTCTGTCTTCCTGGTTACCTGCCTGTCGTCCTGCCTGCCTGTCTCCCAGCTCCGTTCACCCCGCTCCTGCACCAGCCCCGTCTCCCCAGCTTGCCATCCTGCCTTGCCCTTTCCCCTACCAATTCCCCAGTAAAACCTGTTTTTTCCCTACCTACGTCTCCGTCTCTGAGTTTTGCACTTGGGTCCATTAAACACGGTCGTAACATAATATGTCAATGCTAACATATACTAGCTGGATCTAAAATGGCCGCCTGGTTCCAAAATGGCAGCATCTGTAGTAGTACTAGTAGTAGTAGTTGAAAGTTGAATGAAGTTGAATGCAGTTGCATTACAAATACATGGAAGTCTATGGGGAGTACAAAGTACTCGATAATTCCTAAAGTACTGTAAGTATCTCTTACAAAATACATAGCATATATATACAAATAATTCCGGACATTTTGACATATGACACATGCATGTAGCTCGAAAACTGCAGGACAAGATTGCTGACTCAGCAGCAATCCCACTAATTAATTAATTCACTTACTTGTTTTCTACCTACTCAATTCTTCCCAGCCTCCAGCCCCCTGTGACCCTCCAATCCAATCCATGACCCTGAAGAAGAATCCAAGCCTATGCTAACTTTAGATGCTAAGTCAGACATACTGTTGAAGAAATACATTGGCCTTTGCTAGGTACTCAACCAAAACCAACAACATTAAACACAGGAATATGGAATGTTGTCGGGGATAAAAAGACAGCTAAGACCCCCCCCCCCCCCAACACACAGCTTTTCCGCTGGAAAACAATAATAGATTCTGGTCACTCGCTGAGCTACACAGGCCTTTATCTCCAGTACAGCACCACACTCTCCCACAGTCTCTTCCATAAGGAGCAAAAGTGCAGCAAAAGGCCGACTGACTATATGCACTGACAAGCAGGTTATTGGTGAGGCAACTCACCCAGCTCAACAGACCCCCGAGCCAAAAACTCTGTTATCAGAGATGTAAAGAATAAGATGGCAAAATATACTGTTTTCCTGGTGCCATGGTTTATGACATAATTGAAAATGACACACCTGAAAACCTAAAATTATGTAGGTACTAATGACATTCCCAAGCAGCAGTCAGAACAAAGCAGTCAGATTTCAACCTACTATTTAATATATTCAGTTTCATCAGACTGTCGAGTCTGCACAGCTGGCTACCTCCAGTCTGAATTTTATTGACAATTTGAATCTGTTCTGGGAACGCAGACACCTCTTTACAACAGATGGCCTTCATCCAAACAGAGCTAGGGCATGACTGCTTGTTACAAATCTGCTGTACAACATCTACTATCCATTTGTTACCAACAAGCAGCACACTCCCCATTCCCCCTTCTCCTCTGGTCCAGTGAATGCAGCAAGCTTGCTGCTGTAGTAGTCACCATCAAACCACTCTACTGCCCAGTAGCCATAACAACACTATTAAGTTCTACCTTCGATTAAACTGCTAAATTCAAATGGCTTCATAAACAATATCAGTGTCTGAGACGTTGCCCGGTACGTGTCATACCAGCTACATGGCTGATGTTACGAGGGAATCCATTCCACATTTAAAATAAGTTCAATCACGAGAGGCTAGGATTACAATTATAAAAATGTATTAACAGCATGAGAAGATGTGCATGGCCATGGGTTTGGCATAGACTCCAACACAATCTAACCCTTCTGGATATCTGATAGAGCTGTGGAACTGGTGGTGGGGGGTTGGAGGGGGTACGTCAGTCTTGTGCGGTTTAGGTAGCTGAAATGACAGAAACACGGAAGCAGCTGAGGGGGTACAAATAGAGGGAAATGGTTAATAATTGGTTTCTGAAGAGGGAGAAAGGGGAGAAATCCTGCAGATTCCTCCTCTACAACATCAGGAGGATTCGTCCTTTCTCACTGACAAGGTAGTGCAGGTGCTCATCCAGGCTCTTGTCATCTCCCGCCTGGACTACTACAACTCCCTCCTTGCTGGTGCCCCCATCAGACCTCTGGAGCTTGTTCAGAAAGATGCATCTCGTCTGGTGTTAAACCGCCCCAAGTTCTCCCATACAACTACCCTTCTCCGTTCTCTACACTGGCTCCCTGTAGCAGCTCGCATCCAGTTCAAGACCCTGGTGCTAGCCTATAGGGTTTACCTCCAGGCTATGGTCAAGCCTTACACCCCCGCCCGACCACTTCGCTCTGCTGCCTCGAGGCGACTGGTTGCCCCATTGCTCAGAGGCCCCTGGGGGCCGATCTGCACGGTCACGGCTTTTCTCTGTCCTGGCCCCACAGTGGTGGAATGAATTTCCCACTGATGTCAGGACAGCAGAGTCGCTGCCCATCTTTCTACCCTGACCCTTCCTCTTCTAGAGACACTACCCTGACCCTTCCTCTTCAAGAAACACTACTCTGACCCTTCCTCTTCAAGAAACACTACCCTGACCCTTCCTCTTCAAGAAACACTACCCTGACCCTTCCTCTTCTAGAGACACTACCCTGACCCTTCCTCTTCAAGAAACACTACCCTGACCCTTCCTCTTCAAGAAACACTACCCTGACCCTTCCTCTTCAAGAAACACTACCCTGATCCTTCCTCTTCAAGAAACACTACCCTGACCCTTCCTCTTCAAGAAACACTACCCTGACCCTTCCTCTTAGCACTTGCCTATTTGTCTTCACTTACTTGTCTGAGCTCTTGTTTATTAGCTTGTTTATTTGATTCACTTATTTGTCTCATTTGTTAAATTAAAAAGTAGGTAGCTAACTTATTGATCTTTTACCTCAGCACTGGTTATGCTCTTAGTTGCTTGTTTAGGAAGGAGATGCACTTACAATTTCTGGTGACTAGTAGTTCTGTTCTCTTGCCTACCTATGTTGAATGCACTTATTGTAAGTCGCTTTGGATAAAAGCATCTGCTAAATGACTGTAAGGTAATGTAATGTAAAAAGGAGCATGGGCTAGGGTGGTTGGACAATGCAGAGCTGGAGGCATGTTTGTTCCTACTGGCAAAATTATGAATGAAGGCGGTAGCCTTCCTGATTGAACTTAGGCTAAGCTCCATTTCAATCACGAGCGGCTAGGATTACAATTCTAAAAATGTATTAACTGTGAAAATGTGAAAATGTGCGTGAGCATGGGTTTGGCGTAGACTCCAAGAAGTATCCAGCGATAGGTCGAAGCTCCTTGGGGCAGGTAGGAGACAGGAGAACCCCCCCAAATCGATGGGGAATGCGGTGAGGAGCAGGTGGAGGAGAGAAGGGAGGCAGAAGATCTAATTGTTGCAGAGACGTGGGGGAGATTCCCTGCATGGCGGCCGTAGTGGTGGCGCCGATCCTGAAAGAATGCCCTGTATAACTGTGGTGGGAGAGGTTACATTTCTGCAGGACCAATCTTAGGTGGGTGTTAAACAATGATTTGGACATGGGGAAAAAGAAGGTGTCAGGAAAAGAGGAGAGGCCGAAGGAGTTCAAGGTCCCCAGGGATGCTCCCACTCCTGTACTCCCTGTTCACACACGACTGCGTGGCAACACACAGCACCAATACAATCATCAAGTTTGCGGACGACACAACAGTGGTAGGCCTGATCACCGACGATGATGAGGCGGCCTACAGAGAGGAGGTCAGCAGCCTGGCAGTGTAGTGCCAGGACAATAACCTTTCTCTCAACGTCGGCAAGACCAGGGAGCTGATCGTGGACTACAGGAAACGGGTCCATGCACGCCCCCATCCACATCAACGGAGCTGGGGTGGAGCGCGTCGGCAAAAACCTCACATGGAGCACACACACCGATACCGTTGTGAATAGAGTGTGGCAGCGCCTCTTCCCACTCAGGAGACTGAAGCGATTTGGTATGGGCCCCAAGATCCTCTGCAAGTTCTACAGCTGCACCAATGAGAGCATCTTGACTGGTTGCATCACCGCCTGGTATGGCAACAGCACAGCCCTGGACCCAGGACCAAGAAGGTCCTGGGTTCGATTCCCGCCTGGGGCGCTGTTGACTCTGGGGTGCCCAGGTGGGTTATCTCCTGGGCCTTTCTGTGTGGAGTTTGCATGTTCTCCCCATGCTCACATGGGTCTCCTCCTATAAAGAACCCCATCTAAAAACATGCAACATCCTGTCCTGTCCCTGACCAAGATGAGGACTCAAACCTGGAATTGGTCCCCGGGCGCTGGTATTGGAGGCTGCCCACTGCTCCCTGGCTGTTTCTGGAGGAAGGTTGGCGGGGATGGGAAAAAGCAGAGAATTCATTCAATTCGGACACCCTACCCTGCATGTATGTGTGTACTGTGTTCGGCGGCCACTTCCCCCCCTGCATGTGTTGTGTGTGTTGGTGCATGTTTGTGCATGCACCACCGAATTGCAAATAAAGTCTAATCTCTCAATGATTAGACTTGGCAGTTGCAGGACTGTATGATAATACCAATGAGGGGATGGGGACGGGCCCAAATCAAATGTTGCCTGAGGCCCCAGAAGACAAGAACAGGAACTAAATGGGCCCTATCATTACATGGCCCCCAGCTGCAATTATATAGGGCACATTGTGGCTATGTAAGGATCCTATGATAATCTTGCTTGACCAGAAATAATGACCAAGGGATCTCTCCAATAGCAAACCTGTGTGGTATCTGAGACTCTCTGAGCTATGTCTCTTGAACTGGGGGCCCATGTGTTTGTTTCTATGCCTGGGGCCCTGCTCTTTCAATATACAATATATCTGTACAGGCACATAATCCAAGTAAAATTTGTGTAAATCAAATTAATACAAACTAATTAATGCCCCTGGTAGTCCGGGGCCCCTGGGCAGTTGCTGATTTTTAAAAATTGACTACATTTTTCTCTTTAAAACACGCTATACTTTATCATCATTTAATTTTTCCCCAGAGTCTCTCATACATTACCTTTTCAAAAGAAACTGTTCTTTTCTTCCTTCCTATTAATGATTGCAGTTACTGAGCTGTCCATTTGAAACAGCAATAAGCGGGGGTCTACTAACTTTGTTTTTTTCTGGTAGCAATACCTCTAGTGGGGCCTTTGATAATAAAGGCAGACTGCCGTGGTCGTTGTCTGTGTTGAAAAGGTATAAAGGAGCAGACTTAGTGTTTCAGCTCAGTTAGTAAAGACTCACTGGCAGTCTACAGGACAGCAGATAAATGCAGATGAAGACAAACGGTCATTTCTAAGCTGACATAATATTGATAGATTTACGGATATAGAGTTTAAATGAGGGCATGGTAAGTTTGAAGTTGTTTACAGTAATAATGCTGAATAATGTTAATGGATGTATGAACACAGTGTTAGTAATACACTAGTTTCAACTTTTACAAAATGTAAAATAATTAACAAAGACAACAACAATACGGCTGCTGCTGCTATTAATAATAATAATAATAATAATAATAATAATAATAATAATAAGACATCCAAATCTTTTATTTTGAGGCATATTAGAAGAATTACTGTTGTATTTTATTGCTGTATTTATTGTTTCATAAACCAAAAGGAGGATCATGGCAAATTCTACACAGTTTTCATATTTCATACTTAGGGCCTATTTAAACAGTGGGCCTCTGAAATACTTATTTTTCATGATTGTTATTTCTTTGTACATTTTAATTGTCTTTGCCAATTTCTTGCTCATTGTGATTATTTGTATGAAGAGAAGCTTACATGAACCTATGTATCTTTTTCTATGCAGCCTGTTTGTAAATGAACTGTATGGCAGTGCAGGGTTGTTTCCATTCCTTCTGGTTCAGATAGTCTCTGACACTCACATTGTTTCTGCTTCACTTTGTTTTTTGCAGATTTTCTGTTTAATAACATATGCCACTATAGAGTTTTGCAGCTTAGCTGTCATGTCGTATGACAGGTACCTTGCTATCTGTTGTCCACTACAATATAATAGACGCATGACATCTAACAAGGTGGCTCTCTTTATTGTTGTGATATGGTTGTACTCTTTTCTCAAATGTCTTGTCCCTATAGCATTGAGCATTCGTTTGACACTGTGTGGAAATGTCATTAACAAAGTGTACTGTGACAACTACCCTATTGTCAAGCTGGCATGCTCTGACACCAGAGTAAATCACATCTATGGACTCTTTGGCACCGTTCTCACAGTTTTCGTTCCTTTAACGCCAATCCTTTTCTCTTACATGAAGATTCTTCAAATTTGTTTAGCCGGCTCCAGAGAGACCAGACAGAAAGCTATTAGTACCTGCACACCTCACCTTGCTTCCCTTCTGAACTTTTCCTTTGGGTGCTGTTTTGAAATATTTCAGAGCAGATTTAATATGACTAATGTACCACAAATGTTGCGCATTATTTTATCATTGTATTTTTTGATGATGCAACCGCTCTTCAATCCTATCATGTATGGAATTCGAATGTCCAAAATACGAAAGATATGTAAAACTCTGTTGTAAAATGTACGGTACTCACAGGGTTCATATGCAAGTGTAATGGAAAACATTGGATAACATTTTGATAATTTATAGTCTTGACAAGTTTGGTAATTTCACAAAAGAAAAGATGGAAAAATTATCCTGATAATACATCACCTTCATTCACTTAATGTGAAATGTTGAAATGTCATTTAACCCTCATGTTATGGTGTGGGTCAAATTGACCCGTTTAAAAGTTAAAAAAATTTAAAAAAAAGTTTTCAGCATGAAACCTTTTCTGCTGGCCTCAATTACTGATATAAAAAAATGAACAAATACATGGTCCTCATCTCCCAATATGTGTCAGGCAATGATATCACAGGGTACCCCCAGGGTTCTCGAAGTTAAATTTAAGACTTTTTAAGACCTTTTTAGTCCCACTTAGAATGAAATTTAATGCCAACTTCACGGCCATAAGTATGAAGGATATAATGGAAAATCAGTATGGATTTTAAGCCCTAGAAAATAATTATTTACCAAGTATTTGAATTTAATAAAACATGTTATTATAATACTCACATTCATATTTAATACACAATAGCTTTGTGAGCGCCCTTCACATGATCACAGACAAAAACGCGCTGGCCCTGGGTGGAGACGCTGGGAGACCCCCTGGCGCTGTGCTCAAAGTTCAACTATATTCAACTTTAACCTTTGTGATACCCTGTATCAGCAGCAAACAGAATAACTACTGTGCCAGTGACCACTAGGATAGCACTGACTTGTGGCGCAGATATAAAGTTTGCTTTTGAGCTGGTCATTCCTGATTCAATTCAGAAAATAGTTCTAGAAATGACTAACCTAGAAGGGAGAGATGTTTTTGGGCAGAATTGGAGGGAGCTGGACACATCCATTACATTACATTACAGGCATTTAGCAGATGCTTTTATCCAAAGAGACTTACAATAAGTGCATTCAACATAGGTAGGCAAGAGAACTACTAGTCACCAGAAATCGTAATCGTAATTTCCTTCCTAAACAAGCATCTAATAGCAGAACCAGTGCTGAGGTAAAAGAACAAAAAGTTAGCTACCTACTTTTTAATTAAACAAATGAGACAAATAAGTGAAGCAAATAAACAAGAGCTCAGACAAATAAGTGAAGACAAATAGGCAAGTGCTAAGAGGAAGGGTCATGGTAGTGTTTCTTGAAGAGGTGGGTTTTCAGCCTGCGGCGAAAGATGGGCAGCGATTCTGCTGTCCTGACATCAGTGGGAAGTTCATTCCACCACTGTGGGGCCAGGACAGAGAAAAGCGAAGTAGTTGGGCGGGGCTGTAAGGCTTGACCATAACCTGGAGGTAAGAAGGAGCTGTTCCTTTCACTGCCCTATATGCTAGCACCAGGGTCTTAAACCGGATGCAAGCTGCTACAGGGACCCAGTGTAGAGAAGGGTACTTGTGTGGGAGAACTTGGGGCGGTTGAACACCAGAAGAGCTGCAGCTTTCTGAACAAGCTCCAGAGGTCTGAATGCAGACACCGGGGCACTAGCAAGGAGGGAGTTGCAGTAGTCCAGGCGGGAGATAACAAGAGCCTGGATGAGCACCTGCGCTGCTTCGTCAGTGAGGAAGGGGCGAATCCTCCTGATGTTGTAGAGGAGGAATCTGCAGGAGCATGTCACTGATGAGATGTTTGCCGAGAACAACAGTGTAGTGCCAGGACAATAACCTTTCTCTCAACATCGGCAAGACCAGGGAGCTGATGGTGGATTACAGGATTACAGGGGTGCATGCACGCCCAAATCCACATCAACGGAGCTGAGGTGGAGCGCGTCAAGAGCTTCAAGTTCCTCGGTGTCCACCTCAGCAAAAACCTCACATGGAGCAGGTCACGGCTCCAGCCCCGACCCCGGGTTTTCCCTGTGTCTCTACCTCCCTTGTATCTCCACCTCCCCTGTCTGTCTCTCATTGTATGTCTGTGTGTGTGGCGTGGGTGTGGCTCCCTCTCCTGGCCCTGCGTTTCCTCCACACCTGCCGCCTATCAAGCCATCAGCCCAGCAGTACATATACCCCGGCTCTCCAACCACTCGTCGCCAGATTGTTCCGCCAACTTCCGTGGTAGTCACTCTCTCGGCCGCTCATGACCTTGTCTGAGTATTTTCCCTCGTGTACCCTTGTGCTTATACTAACCAATTCTCCTGTCTCCCAAGATCCCCTGAACGCCTCCTTCCTCGTGTCTCCTCGCCGCTATCCATCAGCCTGCCTGCTTTCCTCGCTCCTGCTTCGCCTGCCTGCCCCAGCCCCATCCAGCCCAGCCTCTGCACCCCCCACCATCCCAGCACCTGCTCACCATTAAAACCTCTTTTTCCCTACTCCCTTGTTGTGGTCTGCGTTCTGGGTCCTACACAAACTGCAACCCCTGACAGCACACACACCAATATCGTTGTGAAGAGAGTGCGGCAGCGCATTTTCCCACTCAGGAGACTGAAACGATTTGGTATGGGCCCCAAGATCTCCTGCAAGTTCTACAGCTGCACCACTGAGAGCATCTGGACTGGGTGCATCACCGCCTGGTATGGCAAAATCACCAAGGACCTCAGTCACCCAGCTCACAGACTGTTCACTCTGTTACCATCTGGCAAACGGTACCGGAGCATCGACTAGAACTTCTACCCCCAAGTCATAAGACTGCTAAACAGTCCCTCCAGGATGTTGCGATCTTGCGATCGCAAGATTTGACACAAGTTCAACTAACTGCCGCAATACTTGCAAAAGCTTGCAATTTTGCCAAAATAAATATGCAATTTGCACCATTTTCTTTCTCATTATCCTGAGCCTTTGATATGGTTACACACGAGGGCAATGCCGGAATGGCCAATTGGGACAACCGGGTGGTCTTTGGGCTGGTTGGACGGGCGTAGCCTAATCATTTCATAAACTGTTCAAGGTGATTTGCTGCTAACAGGCCGGTGACTAGTTAGATGTGTGTTCTCCGCTCCGGACCTCTCTCTCCTTTTCTCTGTGTCAAACTGGCAGCACTGACAGACCTGACAGATTAGAGCGAGACGGGAACATGACGGGTCAACTAATGATGTGATGGTGTTACACCATTTACACAGCGACTGCATTAGTGGTGTAGAAAACTTTAATTTTATTACTTCGCGGCAATATTTTGTAAAGCATGCAAGTTGACTATAAGGTAGCACCGGACACACACCACTCCCCCACTATCGGCAAAGACCAACCACTCCTACTCGCCTTCCAGTAAAATGAACTACAAACCGCTCACTCCGCCATCTACTGGCAGGTGCAATAAACCTGGAACTGACCAAATAACTACATGCCACAGTATATTATTAAACAAAACATTGAACGGATTGGGCAGGTATTTAAAAAAATATCCTTTTACAGGTGCTACAATGGCAAACTGTAGATATGCTGCATTGCAGCCTAAAGGGAAAAAAAACAAAAATAATGCAAAGAAAACTAGGATTAAAAAGGAATGAAAGACAAAGAAAGGCACTAGACAGAGATCATGTGTAGTAAAACTAGTTTTCAGCCAGCGGCCCCAGGAGGTATTAATGTGTGACGATTACTCTACTTTACTACTTTAAAAAAACAACTTAAAAAACAGAGTGGGCAGTTTACAATGTTTTGGGGAGGATGGGGGGCTCGAAATTTTCATCAATTCCTTCTGTTTTAACACAAGATAACACGAAAAATATCGCAAATTGCATCGCAATTTTTGATAAAAGCCGCTGCAAATTCAATCATTTTGGGCTGCAATAATCAGAAAAAAACTCTGCGAAATTCTGGTGGGACTGGCTAAACAGCCTACCGATGGCATCCCGGTCAATCCCTAACTTGCACTGACTCTATGCACCTTACAGACTCTGCCACCCACCCCTGCCATTCATCCTGTACTTACAGTATACACTTTATATAAAACCCTTTCTTATATATTTAATTTTCTTATTATTGTACTTAATTTTTGACTGTAGGTAGAGCTTGTAAGTAAGCATTTCACTGTATAGAACACACCTGCTGTATTCACTACATGTGACAAATAAACTTGACTTGACTTGTTAACAATGTTAACTGATGTTTCCTCTGTTGTATTTGTAGCCTTGCATAGGTTGATACCATTTTGTGATTTTACAATTAAACTGTCCAATGATTGTGACTTGGCAGTTGCAGGACTGTATGATAATACCAATGAGGGGATGGGGACGGGCCCAAATCAAATGTTGACTGAGGCCCCAGAAGACAAGAACAGGAACTAAATGGGCCCTGTCATTTGATGGCCCCCAGCTGCAATTATATAGGGCACATTGTGGCTATGTAAGGACCCTATAATAATCTTGCTTGACCAGAAATAGTGACCAAGGGATCTCTCCAATAGCAAACCTGTGTAGTAGAACTAGAGTAGGCTTACATGAACCTATGTATCTTTTTCTATGCAGCCTGTTTGTAAATGAACTGTATGGCAGTGCAGGGTTGTTTCCATTCCTTCTGGTTCAGATAGTCTCTGACACTCACATTGTTTCTGCCTCACTTTGTTTTTTGCAGATTTTCTGTTTATATACATATGCCTCTATAGAGTTTTGCAGCTTAGCTGTCATGTCGTATGACAGGTACCTTGCTATCTGTTGTCCACTACAATATAATAGACGCATGACATCTAATAAGGTGTCTCTCTTTATTGTTGTGATATGGTTGTACTCTTTTCTCAAATGTCTTGTCACTCTATCCTTGAGCATTCGTTTGACACTGTGTGGAAATGTACATAACTGTAGGGTTTTAAATATGAATATGAAAATGTTCATATAAACCAAGTGGGGATTTGACAATTGTTTTACTCCACTTATTGTATTATTATGCTACAATGTCTACTTATTACATTATAATTTAAAATATTTACCACTCTGTTTTCTATTATTGTATAGTAATGATAATCAACATATATCCAAAGTCAGATTGCCTCTGTTGGCTTTAACCAACCAACTCTCCTACAATGAAATTTCTTCTCAACCTTCAGTTCTAAATCCTTCCCAGCATGCATTCACATGTAAATGCTTGTGGAAGGGTTGATTCAAGAACATTTTGTTTTTTTATCTTGAGGGCATCCATTGAGCCCTAGATAGAGCTGCTATGGAGTTTTTTGGTAGACCACACAGGAGAGAGTTACAGTAGTCAAGTCTTGATAACACAAAGGCATGGACACATTTCTCACAGTCAGCTGGGGAGAGCATCCCACGGACTTTGGAGACGTTACGCAGGTGATAGCATGCTGTTTATATTACCGATATACCGATGTGGTACTTAAGACTAAGACTTCATGACAGCTGGCTTTTCCCCTTCATCTACCTCGACTGACACAACTGTGGCAGTTCCCTTTAAGTAAGTGCTCATATGATTCTGGAAAAGTCCTGTAATAACTGATAAATGCCAGTAGTTAATGGACATCACCAACAGTACTGGGAGTTTTGCCTCTCAATGATTGGGTGATTGGGATTGATCCGTACTCCATCGGCAGAGAACAGCCCTCCAACATAATGGACCTCTTTCTTAAAAAGCTCGCATTTGGCTGGCCTGCGCTTTACACCGTGGTATTGAGAGCCTGTAGGACATGTCTCAGACCCTCAACGTGATGCTCAAATGTTGAAGCCATCTGGACCCTACTCATTCCCCACATCATCATTACATTTTTTTTTTACATTACAGTCATTTAGCAGACGAGTTAGGTAGGGAAGCAAGAGAACTACTAGTCCCCAAAAATTGAGTGCATCATCTCCCCAAACAAGCATCTAAGAGCATAACCAGTGCTAAAGTAAAAGAGCAATAAGCTATATATATACACACAACTTCCGTCACACTTCTTTGAACTTTCTCCCCACCTAGATGTTACTATCCTTTGTGCCATAATCCAAGGTAAACACATGTAGAAGCCCAATTCAGATTAAAACAAAACAAAACAAATGAGTGATATAACCCCCATCAGATGCAAGACCATAGCAGACATCAGGCTACACTCAGAGTCATTCCTCAGATGCCGCCGTTCGCCAGTTACCTACCCTAGCCAACAGTGGTATGCGGCACGTAATTGGGGTTATCAAGTGGGCACCTTCCTTCACCGATGTTTCGTTAAGTTAGGCCCACAACACCTCAAGAAGGCTCAACTGTGTATTCCAGTGTCCTGGAATACACAGCCCCCTCTATGCCACCACCTCACAACTCCCTTTTACCCTTGCCATCTAATGCCTGCCATCAACCTAGCATTACCCTATCTTTGATTAGCCTTGATCCTAGCCTTGACCTAGCATTAGCCTAGCCATATCAGTACAAGCCTGCCTACCTGATACATCAACACAACTAGACAACACAGCTAAACAGTGTGTGTGAGTAAGGGTAAGGGGTGGGGGTTGGGGTGGGTTAACCCCGTTTGGATACTATTCCCGGGTTAGGGAAAGGGAAGGTCGTCCCTGGTTCGGGTGCGAGGAGTGTGTGTGTGTGTGTGTGTGCACCACCATACCTATCCTTGACTAGGCTACTATCCTATCCTAGCTAGCAGTACAGACCCCCCTCAATACCACAGTACGACACAGTACAATCCCATAAATACAGCCAAACAGTGTTATGCTACGCTACTTTATTCTACTCAGTATTATACTACGAGATACACAGTGCTACCCACAATGCCGCACAACCCAGCGGCACTTACCTTAGCGGGCTCCCCAGCTAGCATGCTTCCTCCTTAATCACAACCATTCACTTGCTCGCTCCGCTGCTTGCAACATATTCCTAACCACAAGTTTCAAGCTCCATCCACGAATGCCCAACTCACTTAGGAGTGAAAAAAACGGACTTTGCCACAAAACCACGAGAGCCAACTTTTACCCGCCAGTGTTAATTTGGTTGACGAATAAGTTTGGTCATAGTTTCCGTCAACAACATCTTTTCACTGACGAAAACTGACAAAATTAAATAAATGGAAGTTTACATTTCACAATAGTTACTGTGGTATCAGCAGGAATATGTGAGCATATCTTTTTAAGTAAACAAATCAAAATTTCAAGTTGAGATCAGTCAAAGGGATAAATGAGCTTTTGAATTTAATTAATGCATATCCAATCATCTGGTTTCTAAATCTTTGGACACTTCAAAGGTTAACTAGAAATTAATTTCCCGCAGAAAATGTGTGTGATTGCTGAACGAGCAAACTGTGAAATATATATTGCTCGGCTGTACTGGGTGGTCGCTAAGGTGTACCAGCTGGTTGCTATGGTGTCCTAGGTGGTTGCTAGGGTGTTTCAAGCTGGTTGCTATGGTGTCCTTGGCCCTGTGCTAGGGTGTTTCTCGCTGATTGCTAGGGTGTCCAAGGCCGTTGCTAGGGTGTTGCTAGGGTGTCCTAGGCTGTTGCTAGGGTGTCCTAGGCCGTTGCTAGGGTATGCTAGGCCGTTGCTAGGGTGTTTCTAGCTGGTTGCTAGGGTGTCCTATGCCGTTGATAGGGTGTTTCTAGCTGGTTGCTATGGTGTCCTGTGCTGTTGCTAGGGTGTTTCTAGTTGGTTGCTATGGTGTCCTAGGTGGTTCCGATGTTGTTTATAAGTTGCTAGAGTCTAATATGTCACGCCCTCCACTTCTGCCTCCTAGCAGTGTTCTCTACCTGTCTGTCTGTCTATGCTTGTGTGTCTGTGTTGATGGGTGTGGCTCCTGACTCCGGTTCCTCCCTGGCTCATCATCACCTCCCGCTCACCTGCTCTGCCTCTCACACCTGCGATTCATCATGTCATCTCCTCCAGTATATGAACCCCGGCTTTCCAACCACTGATCGCCAGAGCGTTGTTTGTCCTGCCCCATCAGTCTCGTTTCTCGGCCGCTTTGTAGTATTTACTCAAAGTTTCCCCTACGCCTAGTGACTAACCTGCTATTCCTTGTCCAGATCCAGTCTCCTTCCTTGACTCCCCGCCTGCCCACCTACCACCACCTGCCTACCTGTCTGTCTTCCTGGTTACCTGCCTGTCGTCCTGCCTGCCTGTCTCCCAGCTCCGTTCACCCCGCTCCTGCACCAGCCCCGTCTCCCCAGCTTGCCATCCTGCCTTGCCCTTTCCCCTACCAATTCCCCAGTAAAACCTGTTTTTTCCCTACCTACGTCTCCGTCTCTGAGTTTTGCACTTGGGTCCATTAAACACGGTCGTAACATAATATGTCAATGCTAACATGTACTAGCTGGATCTAAAATGGCCGCCTGGTTCCAAAATGGCAGCATCTGTAGTAGTACTAGTAGTAGTAGTTGAAAGTTGAATGAAGTTGAATGCAGTTGCATTACAAATACATGGAAGTCTATGGGGAGTACAAAGTACTCGATAATTCCTAAAGTACTGTAAGTATCTCTTACAAAATACATAGCATATATATACAAATAATTCCTGACATTTTGACATATGACACATGCATGTAGCTCGAAAACTGCAGGACAAGATTGCTGACTCAGCAGCAATCCCACTAATTAATTAATTCACTTACTTGTTTTCTACCTGCTCAATTCTTCCCAGCCTCCAGCCCCCTGTGACCCTCCAATCCAATCCATGACCCTGAAGAAGAATCCAAGCCTATGCTAACTTTAGATGCTAAGTCAGACATACTGTTGAAGAAATACATTGGCCTTTGCTAGGTACTCAACCAAAACCAACAACATTAAACACAGGAATATGGAATGTTGTCGGGGATAAAAAGACAGCTAAGACCCCCCCCCCCAACACACAGCTTTTCCGCTGGAAAACAATAATAGATTCTGGTCACTCGCCGAGCTACACAGGCCTTTATCTCCAGTACAGCACCACACTCTCCCACAGTCTCTTCCATAAGGAGCAAAAGTGCAGCAAAAGGCCGACTGACTATATGCACTGACAAGCAGGTTATTGGTGAGGCAACTCACCCAGCTCAACAGACCCCCGAGCCAAAAACTCTGTTATCAGAGATGTAAAGAATAAGATGGCAAAATATACTGTTTTCCTGGTGCCATGGTTCATGACATAATTGAAAATGACACACCTGAAAACCTAAAATTATGTAGGTACTAATGACATTCCGAAGCAGCAGTCAGAACAATTCAAAAAGGATTTCGACCTACTATTTAATATATTCAGTTTCATCAGACTGTCGAGTCTGCACAGCTGGCTACCTCCAGTCTGAATTTTATTGACAATTTGAATCTGTTCTGGGAACGCAGACACCTCTTTACAACAGATGGCCTTCATCCAAACAGAGCTAGGGCATGACTGCTTGTTACAAATCTGCTGTACAACATCTACTATCCATTTGTTACCAACAAGCAGCACACTCCCCATTCCCCCTTCTCCTCTGGTCCAGTGAATGCAGCAAGCTTGCTGGTGTAGTAGCCACCATCAAACCACTCTACTGCCCAGTAGCCATAACAACACTATTAAGTTCTACCTTTGATTAAACTGCTAAATTCAAATGGCTTCATAAACAATATCAGTGTCTGAGACGTTGCCCGGTACGTGTCATACCAGCTACATGGCTGATGTTACGAGGGAATCCATTCCACATTTAAAATAAAATCAATCACGAGAGGCTAGGATTACAATTATAAAAATGTATTAACAGCATGAGAAGATGTGCATGGCCATGGGTTTGGCATAGACTCCAACACAATCTAACCCTTCTGGATATCTGATAGAACTGTGGTGCTGGTGGTGGCGGGTAGGAGGTGGTACGTCAGTCTTGTGCGGTTTAGGAAGCTGAAATGACAGAAACACAGAAGCAACTGAGGGGGTACAAATAGAGGGAAATGGTTAGTAATTGGTTTCTGAAGAGGGAGAAAGGGGAGAAATCCTGCAGATTCCTCCTCTAAAACATCAGGAGGATTCGTCCTTTCTCACTGACAAGGTACTGCAGGTGCTCATCCAGGCTCTTGTCATCTCCCGCCTGGACTACTACAACTCCCTCCTTGCTGGTGCCCCCATCAGACCTCTGGAGCTTGTTCAGAAAGATGCAGCTCGTCTGGTGTTCAACTGCCCCAAGTTCTCCCATACAACTACCCTTCTCCGTTCTCTGCACTGGCTCCTTGTAGCAGCTCGCATCCAGTTCAAGATCCTGGTGCTAGCCTATAGGGTTTACCTCCAGGCTATGGTCAAGCCTTACACCCCCGCCCGACCACTTCGCTCTGCTGCCTCAAGGCGACTGGTTGCCCCATTGCTCAGAGGCCCCTGGGGGCCGATCTGCACGGTCACGGCTTTTCTCTGTCCTGGCCCCACAATGGTGGAATGAATTTCCCACTGATGTCAGGACAGCAGACTCGCTGCCCATCTTTCGCCGCAGGCTGAAAACCCACATCTTCAAGAAACACTACCCTGACCCTTCCTCTTCAAGAAACACTACCCTGACCCTTCCTCTTCTAGAAACACTACCCTGACCCTTCCTATTCAAGAAACACTACCCTGACCCTTCCTCTTAGCACTTGCCTATTTGTCTTCACTTACTTGTCTGAGCTCTTGTTTATTAGCTTGTTTATTTGATTCACTTATTTGTCTCATTTGTTAAATTAAAAAGTAGGTAGCTAACTTATTGATCTTTTACCTCAGCACTGGTTCTGCTCTTAGTTGCTTGTTTAGGAAGGAGATGCACTTACAATTTCTGGTGGCTAGTAGTTCTCTTGCCTACCTATGTTGAATGCACTTATTGTAAGTCGCTTTGGATAAAAGCGTCTGCTAAATGACTGTAAGGTAATGTAATGTAAAAAGGAGCATGGGCTAGGGTGGTTGGACGATGCAGAGCTGGAGGCATGTTTGTTCCTACTGGCAAAATTATGAATGAAGGCGGTAGCCATCCTGATTGAGCTTAGGCTAAGCTCCATTTCAATCACGAGCGGCTAGGATTACAATTCTAAAAATGTATTAACTGTGAAAATGTGAAAATGTGCGTGAGCATGGGTTTGGCGTAGACTCCAAGAAGTATCCAGCGATAGGTCGAAGCTCCTTGGGGCAGGTAGGAGACAGGAGAACCCCCCCAAATCGATGGGGAATGCGGTGAGGAGCAGGTGGAGGAGAGAAGGGAGGCAGAAGATCTAATTGTTGCAGAGACGTGGGGGAGATTCCCTGCATGGCGGCCGTAGTGGTGGCGCCGATCCTGAAAGAATGCCCTGTATATCTGTGGTGGGAGAGGATACATTTCTGCAGGACCAATCTTAGGTGGGTGTTGAACTATGATTTGGACATGGGGAAAAAGAAGGTGTCAGGAAAAGAGGAGAGGCCGAAGGAGTTCAAGGTCCCCAGGGATGCTTCCACTCCTGTACTGTCACGCCCTCCACCTCTGCCTCCTAGCAGTCCCTACCTGTCTGTCTCTGTCTGTGTGTGTGTGTGTATGTGTGGGCGGGCGTGGCTCCAGTCTCCGGCTCCTCCCTGCTTCATCACCTCATCCCAATCACCTGCTCTACCCCGCACACCTGCTATCCATCAAGTCATCACCACCAGTATAAAGACCCCGGCTTTCCATCCACTCATCGCCAGATCGTTGTTTGTACTTCTCAGTCAGTATCGTTTCTCGGCCGCTTTGTAGAGTTTCTCTCAAGGTTCCCTTCCTGCTTACTAACCCTGATTCCTTGCCTAGATCCAGTCTCCTTCCCTACGCCCGTCTGCCAACACCTCCACCGTTCGTCTACCCTGTCTGTCTGTCTCCTGGATCCCTGCTTGTCGCCCATCCGCCTGTCTGTCTCCTGGATCCCTGCTTGTCACCTATTTGCCTGCCTCCCTACTCTGCTCCCCGCTCCTACTCCAGCCCTGCTTCCCCTTACCATCCCTGCATTACCTTCCTGTGTGTACCGTCTCCCAGTAAACCTGGTTTGTTCCTAACTCCGTCTCTGTGTTCTGTGGTTTGCACTTGGGTCCAGTACACAATCGTAACATGTACTCCCTGTTCACACACGACTGTGTGGCAACACACAGCACCAATACAATCATCAAGTTTGCGGACGACACAACAGTGGTAGGCCTGATCACCGACGATGATGAGGCGGCCTACAGAGAGGAGGTCAGCAGCCTGGCAGTGTAGTGCCAGGACAATAACCTTTCTCTCAACGTCGGCAAGACCAGGGAGCTGATCGTGGACTACAGGAAACGGGTCCATGCACGCCCCCATCCACATCAACGGAGCTGAGGTGGAGCGCGTCGGCAAAAACCTCACATGGAGCACACACACCGATACCGTTGTGAATAGAGTGTGGCAGCGCCTCTTCCCACTCAGGAGACTGAAGCGATTTGGTATGGGCCCCAAGATCCTCTGCAAGTTCTACAGCTGCACCAATGAGAGCATCTTGACTGGTTGCATCACCGCCTGGTATGGCAACAGCACAGCCCTGGACCCAGGACCAAGAAGGTCCTGGGTTCGATTCCCGCCTGGGGTGCTGTTGACTCTGGGGTGCCGAGGTGGGTTATCTCCTGGGCCTTTCTGTGTGGAGTTTGCATGTTCTCCCCATGCTCACATGGGTCTCCTCCTATAAAGAACCCCATCTAAAAACATGCAACATCCTGTCCTGTCCCTGACCAAGATGAGGACTCACACCTGGAATTGGTCCCCGGGCGCTGGTATTGGAGGCTGCCCACTGCTCCCTGGCTGTTCCTGGAGGAAGGTTGGCGGGGATGGGAAAAAGCAGAGAATTCATTCAATTCGGACACCCTACCCTGCATGTGTGTGTGTACTGTGTTCGGCGGCCACTTACCCCCCTGCATGTGTTGTGTGTGTTGGTGCATGTTTGTGCATGCACCACCGAATTGCAAATAAAGTCTAATCTCTCAATGATTAGACTTGGCAGTTGCAGGACTGTATGATAATACCAATGAGGGGATGGGGATGGGCCCAAATCAAATGTTGCCTGAGGCCCCAGAAGACAAGAACAGGAACTAAATGGGCCCTATCATTAGATGGCCCCCAGCTGCAATTATATAGGGCACATTGTGGCTATGTAAGGATCCTATGATAATCTTGCTTGACCAGAAATAATGACCAAGGGATCTCTCCAATAGCAAACCTGTGTGGTATCTGAGACTCTCTGAGCTATGTCCTCTTGAACTGGGGGGCCCATGTTTTTTGTTTCTAGGCCGGGGCCCTGCTCTTTCAATATACAATATAATGTACAGGCACATAATCCAAGTAAAATTAGTGTAAATAAAATTTAATACAAACTAATTAATGCCCTGGTAGTCCGGGGCCCCTGGGCAGTTGCTGATTTTTTAAAATTGACTACATTTTTCTCTTTAAAACACGCTATACAAATAAACTTTATCATCTTTTAAATTTTTTCCCCAGAGTCTCTCATACATTACCTTTTCAAAAGAAACTGTTCTTTTCTTCCTTCCTATTAATGATTGCAGTTACTGAGCTGTCCATTTGAAACAGCAATAACCCGGGGGTCTACTAGCTTTGTTTTTTTCTGGTAGCAATACCTCTAGTGGGGCCTTTGATAATAAGGGCAGACTGCCGTGGTCCCTCGTCTGTGTTGAAAAGGTATAAAGGAGCAGACTTAGTGTTTCAGCTCAGTTAGTAAAGACTCACTGGCAGTCTACAGGACAGCAGATAAATGGGAGATGAAGACAAACGGTCATTTTTAAGCTGACATAATATTTATAGATTTACGGATATAGAGTTTAAATGAGGCATGTAAGTTTGAAGTTGTTTACAGTAATAATACTGAATAATGTTAATGCATGTATGAACACAGTGTTAGTAATACACTAGTTTAAACTTTTACAAAATGCAAAATAATTTAAAAAAGACAACAACAATACGGCTGCTGCTGCTGCTATTAATAATAATAAAAAATAATAATAATATTAAGACATCCAAATCTTTTATTTTGAGGCAAATTAGAAGAATTACTGTTGTATTTTATTGCTGTATTTATTGTTTCATAAACCAAAAGGAGGATCAGGCAAATTCTACACAGTTTTCATATTTTTATACTTAGGGCCTATTTAAACAGTGGGCCTCTGAAATACTTATTTTTCATGATTGTTATTTCTTTGTACATTTTAATTGTCTTTGCCAATTTTTGCTCATTGTGATTATTTGTATGAAGAGAGGCTTACATGAACCTATGTATCTTTTTCTAGCAGCCTGTTTGTAAATGAACTGTGGCAGTGCAGGGGTTTTTTCCATTCCTTCTGGTTCAGTAGTCCCCTTGACACTCACATTGTTTTTTGCTTCACTTTGTTTTTTGCAGATTTTCTGTTTATTTTACATATGCCCCTATAGAGTTTTGCAGCTTAGCTGTCATGTCGTATGACAGGTACCTTTCTATCTGTTGTCCACTAGAATATAATAGACGCATGACATCTAACAAGGTGGCTCTCTTTATTGTTGTGATATGGTTGTACCTTTTTCTCAAATGTCTTGTCCTATAGCATTGAGCATTCGTTTGACACTGTGTGGAAATGTCATTAACAAAGTGTACTGTGACAACACCTATTGTCAAGCTGGCATCTCTGACACCAGAGTAAATCACATCTATGGACTCTTTGGCACCGTTCTCACAGTTTTTCGTTCCTTTAACGCCAATCCTTTTCTCTTACATGAAGAATTTTTCAAATTTGTTTAGCCGGCTCCAGAGAGACCAGACAGAAAGCTATTAGTACCTGCACCCTCCCCCTTGCTTCCCTTTCTGAACTTTTCCTTTGGGGGCTGTTTTGAAATATTTCAGGAGCAGATTTAATATGGACTAATGTACCACAAATGTTGCGCATTATTTTATCATTGTATTTTTTTATGATGCAACCGCTCTTCAATCCTAAACAAAGTATGGAATTCGAATGTCCAAAATACGAAAGATATGTAAAACTCTGTTGTAAAATGTAGGGTACTCACAGGGTTCATATGCAAGTGTAATGGAAAACATTGGATAACATTTTGATAATTTATAGCTTGACAAGTTTGGTAATTTTACAAAAAAAAAGATGGAAAAATTATCCTGATAATACATCACCTTCATTCACTTAATGTGAAATGTTGAAATGTCATTTAACCCTCATGTTATGGTGTGGGTCAAATTGACCCGTTTAAAAGTTAAAAAAATTTAAAAAAAAAGTTTTCAGCATGAAACCTTTTCTGCTGGCCTCAATTTCGATAAAAAAAATGAACAAATACATGGTCCTCATCTCCCAATATGTGTCAGGCAATGATATCACAGGTACCCCAGGGTTCTCGAAGTTAAATTTAAGACTTTTTAAGACCTTTTTAAGTCCCACTTAGAATGAAATTTAATGGGCCTATACTT